>OZ025297.1:298445975-299045975 GCA_964019185.1 Maratus speculifer | reverse complement strand
TAAAGTAATTAAAAAACTAAAATTGAATTTTTACATTGCTATTAAGCGTAAAACCAACTTGTTTTTATGCTTAGTAGCAATGTGAAAATTCACGTATTAAAATATTCAAGAATTTCAAGCGTAATTTCACACTAGCCCTTCAATGACAAACTCACTCTCTATGAGAAAGGATCATTCCATTTTTTAGCAGGTGGGAAAAGGTAGGAAGGAGTGATAGCGGCCGCTGCACGCGGTACGAAGATAATGAATGTACTAAAAGTATATTCAGTAGTACGATTTGTTTTGATTTGGCTCCATTTGATAATTTGATTAAGCCTGCGCTATGTCTAATGATTTTACAACCAGAAGGCCTTTTTCAAGGCCAACTTCGACTAATTTTGATGACGACTCGGAACAGAATTTGGCTAACGATTATAGGAATAAAATATTGACCTCAGAAAGAGATGTTGACGATTTGGAACGGACTTCGGCTAAAGATTGCATGAATACGGATAATGTATTGACGCCGGTGGATAATATTGACCAGGACTCGTCACCTTTGGTTTAATTTTTCTTTTTTTTTCTTTTGAATTTTTCCATAAATTAGTATTTTATGATTATTACTTAGGATGTATCTGCTTACAAAAAAAAAAAAAAAAAAAAAAAATCAAAACAATTCGAAAGCTCGTAAATAAAGTTTGGCGATTATTAATTTATCTACTTTTTTGAGAGGGGAGGGGAGGCACAAATGACACAATTTTAAGATATAAAGAATTATGAAATCTAATACAAAAACATTTCAGTAATGGCTTTAGATATGTTACTTACTTTTATTTTTCGCCTATTTTAAGATTGTTTAAAGTTAAAGAATTATGAAACCGAATAAGAAATAATTTTAATAATCTGCGTTACGTTACTTTTACGATACGTTATTTTTATTTTTCGCAAAAAAAAAAAAAAAAAAAAAAAAGCAATCTTGCTTTAATTTTATTTCTTTAATAAGGAGAAGGAGCACTGTTAAAGAACTGTTACTAGATAAAATTAGTGAGATTTCAATTTTAAAAATCCGATTTCAATTTAAAAAATTTATTTTATTTTAATAACCAAATAATTAATTAAACATAAAACAAAAATGACATCTTCAGTGTTCCGCTAATGTATTTTAATTTCAAGTTGATAGATGAAGCCACTATTTCAATTAACTGCTCTACCTTTCTGTACCGATCACTCCCTCCTACCTTTCCCCACCTGCTAAAAAATGGAATGGTCCTTCCTTATAGAGAGGGAGTTTGTCATTGAAGGGCTAGTTAATTTCACTGCTGAAAATTAATTAAAAAATAATTAAAAAATTAAAATTGATTGAAAAAAAACAATAGGTAATATTTTTTGGTTTCAAATAAGTTAAAATAAACCGTTTAGAAATTTTCTAAGGGATGTACTTGAAGCGAATTTTTGAAAAGTACAATAGATTTTCCCCCACTGAATCATAAAGGACATACGTTATACCCAAAATCAACTCCTACAAGGCATTCTTCTTGTGTCCAGGGTTTTGGATTGAAACCCAAAGACGGCTAGAAGCAAACTATGTGTAAATTAAATGATACAACAATTGAAATTTACCGGAAAAGTTCAAATTTTTTGAAGCTCACTGAAATTTGAGTGATTCATTAACTTTGAAAACTAAATTAAATTATTATCATTAAAAAAATAAATACAGATGCTTGTGTATTTTTAATGCTGTTAATTTATAGGGATATTGTAAATTTAGCAAATAACTTCTCTCTTACTTAAAGGTGTTCTCGACTGCTTTGCTCAACAAGCGCAAAACGTTTTAACATATTTACAAATTCAGTTTTCAACGGAAAGATATAAAATTGAAAACCTGACTATGGAAGCGATTTGGAATCTAACTTAGTTTTCCATTTTTGGATCAATAATTACCTATTTAGTTATAAGCATTTTCGATCACGTGATTACGCCTTTTTCTCCCTTTTGTCGACTTTTTTTTTTTTTTTTTTTTTTTTTTTTTTTTTGCTTTCGTCGAGAAATGCAATACAAAAAGCCATCTTTGATTGCTTGTTCTAAAAAATCCATGGCGCTTGCAAAAAAAAAAAAAAAAAAAAAAAAAAAAAAAAGAAAAGAAAAAACCACCGGAAAAATTAATGCGATTAGACAGTTTTTGAACAACAACATACGCTAGTTTCATGCATTTCCAAACAAAAATAAATTAAAACTTATATCACAAAGTTGCTCCTCTTGATTTAAGAAGAGAATTTCGATTTTTCTAATCATTGTAATTTTACATAAGACTTGAGATAATAGATTGCCTGTAGATTCTCTGTAATTTCTCAGAAGTTTTTTCATACTGCATAAGATTATTATAAAATAATAGATGAAGGCAACATTTTGCCTATTTTATTTTCTTACATTACATAACTTAGGATAAAGTCTAAAAATATGGATTTGTCACGTGTACCTCATCAGCGTTAAAATCTGTCGCAAATGTGCGACACTGCCATAAACAATCAGCTATTCCAAGAAAATAAAAAATGATAAAAAAAAGGGATTATCATTTTTAAAATTTCACTATCATTGAAAAATCTACGCAAATAAGCACCATTCAATTTCTTTTTCGCGATTAAATAATGTATTACATTTAAAGAAAAAATAATCTTAAATTGAAAAACAAAAAATCGTGATAAAATAATTAACACGTCTTTGATCATAAAATAAAAAAAAGGGAAAAAAATTTAAAACCATGATTAGCAAAAACTGAATAGACCTGCTGGCAAAAATAATCGAGTAATTCTTAATCACAAGAAAGAAAAAAAAAATCAAGTAAAGGAGAAATAATTTTACGATTTTATTTTGATTTTTTTTTTTTTAATACAGAACAAAAATCTTTTTTAACGTTATTTCAGATAATTCGTACAAAAAAAGGATACAAAAAAGTGTTTTCGGATAACATAAACCGTTTTAATTGTTCTTATTAATTTTTTAAAAAGAGAAAAAAAATTCGTTATCTGAAAATATTTACGCAAATCTAATAACTTATCCACTTTTTTACTGTAAACAGAAAAAAAAGTTAAGGAAAAAAAATAAACAGCTATTGTTATTTAAATTTTTATGTCACAGAAAAGATAATTAAGAAAAAAAAGGGGGAGTATTTAAAAGATGAAAATCTTTAAGTATGTGAAAAAAGCGCTTGATTTTCTACTATTGATTGCTGAGACAGTTAGAATTTTTTTTTCTCCCACGAAATTAAGAATATCTAATCGATTTTTTGTGAAAAAAGAAAAAAAACCGCACTATCGTATATATATATTTTTTTACTAGTGGCAACATAAATTAGAATAAAAACATTAATAAATAAAAAAATAACAGCTGCTATAAGTATTATATGAATTGAATTAAAAACGTTAGGTGTAAAAGTATATATTTTCTCTTTTTTTCCTTTATTTCTTTAGTCTTATCAAATATAATGATTGTTATGCTACTGAATATTATTTGATAATTAGATTAAAATATTCTATATAATTCAATACTTTAATTAATTTATTAATGTCACTTAATAAAACCACATTTTTCAAGTAATGCTATTATCCATGTAACCTAAATTCCAATGCATTTCTCATTGTAAAATTATTTATGATTTATAATATCATAACCCTTTCTGTAATGCATTAAATTGCATGTATTGTTTAATTATTTTATTTCTTATTATAATATTATTGAGGACGTGCAACTCGCCTTATCTTAAAAATCAAAATTTTGGAAAAAGAAAAAAAAAAAAAAATCCAAGTTTGTTTGTTTGCTTTTTTTTTTGGGGGGGGGGGGGCTGTTTCTGTTGTTGTTTTTCTTTTTTAAACCAAGGTTTTACGATGCCACAAATACACGGTAAAACTAGTTTTATTTCAGTTTATAGTGCTTTTTGGATGCAGATCCTCAGTAGAATAGATTGATAGAGAAAAGTCGATTTTTTAAATTTTGGAGAAGGCAAGTTTTGATACTAACGTACTCTATTGTAATAATGTTTTGCTTTCTACAACGAATAATGCTTTTTTAAGGAAAAATGAGTATTTTTAAAGAGAATAAGCATTCATAATTAAAATTAGTAAATTAATTATTTTTTGCTACATTCAATTGAGTGATAAGAAAAACTTTAAATAATTTTAAAAATGTAAATTTTGTATTGTCTTAGTTTTAAAAATGGTAAATAGACAGGTAGAAATTGGATATATATATATATTTCTTTATTATTATTATCTATTTTAAGAAAAAATTAAAAAAATTATCAAGGATGAAATTGTATTTTGTGAAACAGTTTAATTATACTTGAAAAAGTTAATTATAGAAAACAAAAAATGGCATTTCTCTGAAGGTGAATATATGTATTTAAACCGCGAACGTCGTAGGTGTGTCAAGCGGGTCAGAGAACAAAGTATATGTGAGTGCGTATTTGAACAAGTTAAAAAAAAAAAAAAAAAAAAAAAAAAAGAATGGACTGGTCAAAAAGTATAAAACAAAATTATACTTACATAATATCCTCTATAATTAAATGAATACGGCGAAGTATTTCTAAACATGTTGAATACATCCAACTTTCAAAAATTCACACAGAAATAATATTTTCTTTAGAATAAATTTTTAAGACTCGTACTTTTGCTGAGAACACGCTCGCTCCGAAAAAGTTGGCTTGAGGCACAAAGCATATTGAAATTATTCACGAGAACTGAGATCTCAAAAAAGCCACTGATATCTCATTGGTTAAAAATGAATGCAATAATACAACCCAATTTCCTATGATAAACCGGTTCACAGCAAAACATACATGAAAATAACAGTGACAACAACTCTTTAGTTATTACAAAGCACTGTGTTCTATTCTAGAGAACGAAAAAAAAAAAAAAAAAAAAAAAAAAAAAAATACATTGAAATCTACCAAATAGCAATGAAGAGCAAAATCAGAAGCACAGCGATTGATATAAGCTCCAAACGAAATAAGACTGATAATAGGGTTTAGTTATAATAAGATACGGACAATTGGATAATTGTAAACAGTTTGTAAGTCGCTGAACTGCCGTCTACGGAAAGAAAAACATTCCAAGATCAAAATTAATACTATAAAGAATAATGACCAAGAGAGATCAAACTGCGAAGGAAAAATAAACATTTTAGATAGTTTGGATAGAATGTGATTCCGAAGAAATTGGCGCGTGAAGCTTCAAAAATCCTACAAAAGATGCAAATCAAAGCAAACAACCTTATTTATACAATGGTCAGGTAATAAAAATGATTTATTGCCATTTTAAAAAAATAATGAAGGTAAAGACAATTAATATAAAATAGAGATAAAGAAAAACATAATTTCAGAATTTGATGTTTCGTGGAAGAGTTGATTTCTATGCATGTATACTTTCAAGAAAAGATGGAATTTAGCGGTGTGATTCATTTGGTAACTGTTGTCTTCATTAATTTGTCTCAACGCTCCGAACCTTTAAATTTTTTCTTCCGAGTCTCCGAATCTCCGATCTTATAAACCAGTGGAAAGTGAATGTACTATAATTGAAATGGAACTCTTTTTATGTTAAATGATGATCTGTTAAATGATAATCATAATGTAACGAATGAGAAAATCGCATTTACCTGAGAAAATCGCATACCCTGTTTTAATAATACCATCTATGATGATCATTTCTGAAGGGGCCCTTCTTATGATGATCACTTTTTTATGTAGAAAACGTTTTGGTATTTTACAGCTTTATAATTATGTTGCACACAAAAATAATTATCAAATAAAATAGCATTTTGTATGATTTTTTAGCAGAGTCTAATAAATGGCCCACAAAGTCAAAGATTTGAGGTGGCGTCAGTCTTCTTTGAAGGCAGTTTTTGTTGGTCATTCTGCCTTCAATGTCAATTTTCATTTAATTGTGATAGTCACTTCTTAATGTAACAATAGTTCGATAGTGTACAAATTTGCATTGATTTTGCAAACTAAATGTAATCATAGATAATGTATAATAATCACATGAAATTATATTTTGTACTCTTATTTTTAGCAGAGCCTAATAGATAGCCTATACAAGTCAAAGATTCGTGCTGGTATCAGTTCTGTTTGACAGAAGATATAGTACAAAGTATAAAGACATACAAAATTCAGCATCAGTATTCAAGAAAAAAAGGGAAAAAATAAGAAAAAAAGGTCTAGAGTAAAGTAGTTTTATTACTGAATCTTAACTTATGTCTATGTCCAAAATAAAAGAAAAATTTCCTAATGATAAACCTAAGTTAATAAAGCAGCGCAGCGCATATTAATTGAAATGTTCAGTAATTAAGTTAAAATTTGTTCTTTAATTATTATGTTCTCTTAAATAAAAGTTTTTATTTTACTTTTCCTTTTGTTGTGATTTATTTGATGAAACAATTGTTTAATTTAAGATTCCGGGTTCGTATACAAGTACCGTATTTTCCAGGTAAAGTATCAGTATTTTCTTATTAAAAAAAAAATCTTAAAACACGTGAAATTTTACCTTATTAAAAAAAAATAAAAAAAATAAAAAAAAAAAAAATAAATTGGCTTTGAAGAATTTTTTGGTCTGGAGATTCCAGAATATGTACTAACCCTGGTATTAGTAGTTGTTATATGCATTTTTTTATATATGGAAATCATTTTTTTTTCTTTTTAAGTAGTGAAATTGATGTTAATGTTTATTGGAAAAGCAGTAATTTTTATGACTTAAAGTTAAGTTCGGACTTGGTAAGTCCAGAGGATTCTGGACTTTAGACTTCGTACTTTATCAAGTTTTCGTAGGTTATCATTGTGGATTTTCCTTTTCCTATGTTAGTAACTTGTTAATGCAGCAATAGTTTTGATATTGTACAAATTTACATTGATGCTGCAAATAGAAATGATAATCACATAAAATATCTTTAGCAAAACTGAATAGGTGGCTACTCAATCAAGGATTTGGACTGGTGTCAGTACTCAAAACAGTTTTTGTAGATTATTCTACCTTCAATGTCAATTTTCATTTTCTTGTGATGATCAGTTCTTTTGCAATAGCAATAGTTTTGTTAATATACTGATTTTTATATTGACGTTACAAAGTTAGATGATTTAATAGGATCGATTTTTCTTTCAGCATAAATTCCGCATTTGCATCAGAGAAGGTAATTTATTTAGAGCTATCGAAATTCTTTAAAATTTTGTCTGCAGTTTCATTCATCGTAATGTTCGAACATACATTTATTTTAAAAAAATCTTTCATGTTTTTAATTAATTTCTGGCAGATTAGTTCACATTTAAAGATTCCTATTTGAACTAAAATTTAATTTTTATTTGCAGATTAGACTATATTTTAAACAGTTAAATCAATGTTTAAATTAAGAATACTTACATAATTGGGGTGTAATATAATGTTTGTAGAAGTGCTTTTTTAACTGATTCTAGCTTGTCGCTAAGTCTTCAGAATTTATACATTAAAATTGGTAGTACCTGTAATATGCCATAAGCATAAATTCATTAAATTTTATTAGCTTAAAATATTGTTGTAAAATAGATAATTAAAACTTCATTCAAATGAAAAGACAGATTCGCTAATACTAATCCTATGGAAGAAATTTATAAAGATATCTCGGTTGCATTTTATTTTTTAAAAATAATAATAACAAAGATTAATGTGCATGCAGGCCGTTTTTTTACTTTTTCGATTCTATTTACAGGTATTTTTTATGAGGACGCTTTTATTTTTGGAACCGGTTTGGAAGATGAAAGCACTCTCATAAAAATATATGCAACCAAATTCGAAAAAATAAAAAACGGCCTTGCATTGGATCAGTCTCAGCTATCCATGGAAAAAAAATGCAAAAAGAAATCATTTAAAAATATTTAAATGCAACGGAGATATTTTTATAAATTCCTTCCATAGGATTAGCATTAGCGAACGCGTAATTTCATTTCACTGAAGTAGCCCCTTAAGATATAACGTACACTTTGACGACCGACGTATAAAAAAGTATTATTTTGAATGTTCTCTGAAAAGCAAAATCGCAACTAGGCCAGTCTACTTATTTCATCCAAAATATCGGTAATAAATTAATAATTTTTGATCTTTCATCAAAAACCTGAAGCAAGATCTTTTATTGAGCAACAAATTGGCGCCGAAACGAAAATAAAGCGAGGACGAATTATAAAAGGCTTTAGCCCGAGGAGTATCATGTCTGGGTATCGTCTAAGTAGCATAAATCTGATAAGAAACGGTAATTTTTGGATTAATCTCCCTAATAATAGATTAAAAGAAAAGAGAAGAGAAAATTGCCTGTCGGGAACAAAGCTTGAACAATGGCACGGCCGTAATTGAATTTTGGAATCTGATTGAATTAAAATATGTATTTGCGACATCAAACATGTATTTAAAATTTAATGCCCGAAATTTTCTTGAAGAAAAATATGAATAAATAAATAAGCTTATTATGTGGAGTCTTAAAATGTATTTAAGTAAAAACAAATAAAGAAGTTCTGTCAGTCTAACGTATGTCAGGACTTAGAACAATAGTATTATGTTCTTTCATACATTTTTTTTCTCTCTACGTATGCTTTTTTGATGATTTTTAACTCTATCCTTTTCACACACGAAGTACACAAATATGGAACTCTATTCTTTTCATCATAAAAATTGAATTGTTTGATTTTTGTATTATTACTTATCCATCATACGTAGTATAGAGTTTGGTTTGGTTTATTTTTGTCGTCCGATTATCTACGCTAGGGATATAGGACCAGGGGGTAGTGCCCTTCGTGGGGGTCTTTCTAAGGGAACCTAACCCGTATTTACGCAAGGTTCGAAGAAAACCACGAAAACTCCGAACGGTTAGGCCGACAGCAGCGATTGGGTTCGAACCCCGCACCTGCCGTCTACCAGTTGAGAGGTCCGTACCTCTCGGCCACTGGTGGGGCTCGTAGTATAGAGTAAATTTTGCAATCGTTTTAAAAATCGATTTTTTTTCTTGTTATATTTACACGTTTCAGACACTGGAGATTCCAAAAAACATATTTTTATTTTTTAAAAAAATGTCGTTTGTCTATCTGTGTGTCTGTCTGGGTGTTTATCTGTGTGTCTGTAAACACTCTATCTCCCGAACAAAATGAGATAGAGATTTGGAATTTTTTATGTATTTAGTATGTCAGAATGGGACGAAGGCTATTTAATATCAGTAACCTTGATTATCCGCCAGTATTATTTTTTTTCGGACTCTTGAAAAATTCGTTCTGATGAAAGGTACATAAAAATTTTCGAATTTTTTTTATTTTAAGGAATGAGCATAAAAGGCAAATACAAAATATGCAAAAAGAACGAAGTCAATCGGATTATTAGTTTCCGAGATACTTTTAATCCTGTTTTCCACATTCTTTGATTTTTCATGAGCCTGTATTTCATTTAAATTTCAATTTAAAGATATATTTTAGTAAGGAATAAGAAGTTTAATATGACGCAGTAAACTGTCAGTTAATATAATTATTTTTGGAGCTATAAAGATGTTTCTTTACGCAATTCGGCACTACTTGAGCAGTTTGGCATTTTATATAACTTGTCGAAATTGGTTCATCAGCAATTCATTAATAGAGCATTACTATGTATATTAAAAATATTTAAATATACGTTTAAATTTTATTTTGAATTGCAATGGTTATAATAAATAACTTACACAGGTTTTATTTTTATATATTATAGTATTCATATCCATGATGGGTAAGTATTACGGTGGTCCTTGACAACTAGTTTTGATTTTGACTTCACTTCTATATGAAGAGCTCAGATAGTAAAGATAGTATGTGAAACACACACACACACACACACACACACACACACAAACACCAAAAAAAAAAATAGACTAAAAAATTTAAAAATAAATTTTTAATCATATAAAAAATCAGATAAAAATTATTTTAACAATTAGTGGTTATACCATCTGTTAAATTTCTATTTAAAAAATGTTCACAGATATTTTAATTGAAAAAGAGAGCGTTTGACAATAAACGCAAATAGACATTGTTAAATTTGGAAAATTTACTGACTTATAAGAATGTTTGGTTGGCTGAATATTTTAAGTTTTGAAAAAAAAAATCCAATAAATATCAGCATTGACACTGATTTCCACATAAAATAAATTCTATTTTCACCCGAGTTTGTAAAATGCCTCCAAGACAGTGTACCGAAGAAAGAAAGCAATTTGGATAATTATGCTAAGTACTTAAAAATAAATTTTTTGACGTTTTGTAGATTATTCTCTTGTTTAACCCTTTCATTAATACAGACTTCAGAGCTATATGACATCTACTGTGTTTTTTACACATCTGAAATTTCAAAAAAATTTCTCATGTATATTTTTTAGATATTTAACAGAATGTCTAAAATCGCAAGTGACCGGTAATCATTGCCCATATAGTGTATGCAAAAATAAAAAATCCATGCCGGCTCATTTTTTGCTCAATTAATTAGAACTCGACTTATAAACAATTGTTCTTAATGCGAACTTTTTTTTTTTTTAACTTAGGAAATTCTTTTAAAATGGCAACTTCGATCGCATCTTATGCAATATATTCTTCTTTTATCAAAAAAAGGACAAGTACGGTACATTATATAGTTTCAAAATAAGAAAATCTACCATTTTGACGCGTTTCAGAATAGAAATAAATTTAAAAATGAGTCAGAAAATAAGCAATTTGGATTTGAGTACACCGAATTCAGCAATAATAGTTTTTTTTTTTTTTTTTAATGGTAGTAATGGTAGTTTTCTTACTTATTTTTGTTAGTTTACTGCTCTTTCTTCGTACATTATCGTTTGGCTTGATATTTTATGTTTTAATAGAAAAGTCTTTTTGTTCACTAGGTTAATCAATTTTAACATTTCAAGAACACTTCTATTATTTTAAATAACATAATTTCTTTTTTATTTACTTCCTCTCTTTTTTGAAATAGCATGTTCTTAGTTTATGAATCTTGTTATAACAAACAAAGATTCATTTGATCTCCTTATAATCAATTCGACAGTTGTAATTTTCATTAAATTATTTATTTTTATTGATTAATGTTTTGTACAATAATACTTTTTCTTCTTTAATAGTTTCCCTTTAGATGAATGCTTGAATAGATAAGTCAAATGAAGTTATCGCTTTGGGCTTTTATACACTATATTGCCATTGATTATGGGACACTTGCGATTTTAGACATTTTACTAAATATCTAGAAAAATACATGAGGAATCATCTCGAAACTCTTAGTGTACAAATATAATAGTATAAGTCATACATCTCCGTGAAGATTTTTCCCCGAAACTCCAAAGGGGGCCGTCAACAAATTAAAAAAGAATGAATATCTTTTGAATAATCCTGTCAAAACTAATGTAGCAAAAGAGCTCAAACTCTAGATTGTAATTGAATGCCTTATTGTAATAAGCCTTGTTCATTTTTATGCAAATAGCATGCATACTCGCAGAGTAATTAGGGTTTTTATAAAAATGATCCCAAATTTTTCCAAGTTTTTTCCTTATAATTTTCAGAGTTCTTAATATAAAATATAATCGATTTTAGACATTTTACTAAATATCTAGAAAAATACATGAGGAATCATCTCGAAACTCTTAGTGTACAAATATAATAGTATAAGTCATACATCTCCGTGAAGATTTTTCCCCGAAACTCCAAAGGGGGCCGTCAACAAATTAAAAAAGAATGAATATCTTTTGAATAATCCTGTCAAAACTAATGTAGCAAAAGAGCTCAAACTCTAGATTGTAATTGAATGCCTTATTGTAATAAGCCTTGTTCATTTTTATGCAAATAGCATGCATACTCGCAGAGTAATTAGGGTTTTTATAAAAATGATCCCAAATTTTTCCAAGTTTTTTCCTTATAATTTTCAGAGTTCTTAATATAAAATATTATTTTTTTTTTTTCAGAAAATATGACAAACAACATTGCACACAGTACCCTGTAATCAGAATTAAAAAATAATGAAAATTGTATAAAAAATGAGTTGGTTTACTAAATAATTTTTTACTGCGCATGCGTCAACGATATCAAAATTTCATTTGCATATTATGTTAGCTAAATGTATAGAGCAACTTTTGTGAAAGTCACAAAATCATAACTTGAAAATTCTGACAATAATCGTCAATTGAATAAGTCGAAAATCCGTTATTCTCAAAATGAAGCAAAAACAAGAGGGGTTGTATCCATATATTCATTGATTAGTGTCAATATAGAATACTGGTTTCCAAATATGACATTTCCACAATATGGGATGTACTATTGCATTTGGATAAAATCCCTCATTTTTTTGCTTCATTTTGGAAACAACGGATTTTGTCCTTTTTCTATAGACGATTACTTTCAGAATTTTCAAGCTATGATTTTGAGACTTTTACAAAAGTTGCTCTATACATTTAGCTAACATAATATGGAAATGAAATTTTGATATCTTTGACGCATGCGCAGTAAAAAATTATATAGTAAACCTACTCATTTTTCATACAATTTTTATTATTTTTTAATTCTGATTACAGGGTACTGTGTGCAATGTTGTTTGCCATATTTTCTGAAAAAAATATTATTTTATATTAAGAACTTTGAAAATTATAATGGAAAAACTTGGAAAAATTTGGGACCATTTTTATAAAAACCTTAATTACTCTGAGAGTGTGCATGCTATTTGCATAAAAATGAACACAGTGTATTACAATAAGGCATTCAATCATAATCTAGAGTTTGAGCGCTTTTGCTACATTAGTTTTGACAGGGTTATTCAAAAGATATTCATTCTTTTTTAATTTGTTGACGGTTCCCTATGGCGTTTCGGTAAAAAATCTTCACGGAGATGTATGACGTATACTATTATATTTATACACTAAGAGTTTCGAGATGATTCCTCATGTATTTTTCTAGATATTTAGTAAAATGTCTAAAATCGCAAGTGTCCCATAATCAATGGCAATATAGTGTATTCAAACACATTAATCAATTTTTAATACCTCAAGGCACAGCTAAAAATTCTGATATTTTAAATAATTAGATTTAATTTTTACATGTAATAATATTGTCTTTTACGTTTTTATATATAAATAGTATATTGTTAGAACTCTGTTACAACGAACAAAGGTTCTTTCCTTCTCCTTATAACTGAATTCAACTACTGTATATTTCTTTAAACTATTTTTTATGCAATGATCCTATATTCAAAAGATGAATCAATTTTTAATACCTGAAAATATAGCTAAACATTCTTTTGTTTTAACAGTTTAAGCGCCACATCAGTCACCCATGACTGACAATCTAAAATATGATATAAAACTAAAAATATATATATTGTTTTAAGTAATTAATAAAAAAATATTTAAAATTTACTTAACTTATATTTTTTTATAGGATTATACTTTCTTAATAATTAGTTAAAACATTATAATTTTTTTTTAGCTTCGCTGTCAGTTACCCCGGCATTTAACGTATTAAATAGCTTGATTCAATAGCTTGACTTCAATATTTTCTTTTACACAATAGTATATCTTTAGTTATTGTTAGAAGTCTGTTATAACGAACAGAGGTTTTTATTTCACTTTATAACTGAATCCAATTATTGTATCGTTCCTTAAAGTAATTATTTTTCTTTTTATGTAATGAACTTACATTCAACACATCAATATTTTTTCTTTTTAAGGATTAGCTAAACATTTTGTTGTTTTGAATAATTTGATTTACATTTTGCATAATATTTTTTTCTGTTACATAATGGTATTCCTTAGTTATTGTTAAAACTTTGGATATTACTAGGTTATCCTGTCGAGCAAAAATTTATCGCCAAACTATAAGATTAAATGTCAATAATGGATGGTCGTGAATGTCACATTCAATGACATTAAATACGATTCACGTGTTTAAAATGTCATTAAGTGATTTTTATTTCGACTTTTTATTTGTATTTCTATTAATATTCTACTAATTATTTGTTTTTTCGTTATTTAAAATAAAAATTATGTTCATATGTATAATTTGGCTATTAGTTTGGCGATTTGTATAATTTGGCGAAATTGGTCGACGGGATAACAGAGAAGTACCAAACTTTGTTATAAGGAACAAACGTCCTTTTGTTCTTTTATAACCGAATTTAATTATAGTATTATTCTTTAAACTAACTATTTTCTTATGCAGTGATCCTATGTTCAACACACTAATAATTTTTTTAGGATCCCTTACTTTAAAAATAAAAATGGAACCATTATAAAATCCCTCCTGTGGCTGTCTGTCATAGCCTTTTTACTCTTCAACTATGAAACATGGAAAATTGAAATTGCAGGAAGTAATAAATATTATTGACCCATACATTTATAGATCATTAAACATTCACAAATATATTTAGGAAAAATGGCAAATTAAACAACTTTTTTTTATGTATTGTGTGAAATTTTTCGTAACGCTGAACTCAAAAATAGATTTCTTTTAATTTTAGGTCTTTTAATATAGTATATATTATCAGAGATACAGTCGAAAATGTAAGTGTAAAAATGTATTTATAAAAGTACTTATATATCCCCTCCTCCATCATTTTCCGAATTTACTGAAACTAAAATTATGAAAAAAATTACAGATAGTAAGCGTTAATTTAAACATTGCGGGAAAACTGTAGCGATTAATCTAGGTTAAATAATTTATGAGAAAAACGCATTTTAACGTTACACGCAAGTAGTATAGGCCCCACTAAGTGCTACAAAAAGGGGCGTGGCCGAAAGGGGCGTGTCAGCTGTCAATCAAATCGTCTTAGAGGACGAGGGTGGGGGAGATCACGTGACTGGATCGTATAGGATAACGAGGGTGAATGTTGAGTTGTTTTTTTTGCTGAAGGTTGAGTTGTCGTTTGCTGGATTTTTTATAAGCTACAAAAAGGGGCGTGTCAGCTGTCAATCAAATCGTCTTAGAGGACGAGGGTGGGGGAGATCACGTGACTGGATCGTATAGGATAATAACGAGGGTAAATGTTGAGTTGTTTTTTGCTGAATGTTGAGTTGTCGTTTGCTGATTTTTTTTAATGGGGGGAAAGGGGGGTGTCACGTGACTTTTGATCGTATAGGATAACGAAGGTTAATGTTGAGTTGTTTTTTTGCTGAATGTTGAGTTGTTTGCTGGATTTTTTATGGTGGAAAGGGGGATGACAATATTTATGTGCTCGAGGGGGTGCATTTAAGACTCGGTTTCTGAAAAGTATGACGTAATCAGTGGATTTCAATTTAATTTCATAGAATTTATTTTTTATTTAAAGGAACTTAATTTTAATTTGACTAATTATAAAGGATTTTTTTTTTAATTTAAACGAATTAATTTTTAATGGATGATTAGTTCCAAATTTTTAATTGGTTTTTCAAATCCATTTTTATATAAAACCTTTTACTGAATGTTTTATTCTCAGGATGACGTAATCGATGATTCGAATTTATTTAATTAATTAAAATTAAAAAAATTAAGCTGATTATTTTCAAAACTGATTATTTTTCACCGGTTTTAAAGTTTTTTTTTTTTTTTTAATTAAATTTACTTTTTAATGAGTTTTATTTTTAAGTTTTAATTTCTGCAACACATGATTTAGACAAGATGGCTTATGTTCGAACATGAATGTGACGTCATGTAATGATTTCATCCTAGGCGAGCAATTACGAGGACCTTTTGTAAAGCTGAGATGTTTTTGAAGAGATAAAATGCGATTAACTGTAAAGTTGAGTTGTTTAAATGGCCATTAACTGCAACCGTTTTAGAAAAAAGTTTCTGATTCAGCAATTGGCAGCAATCGTATCTATCAGTTGCTTACAGCTTTCTGCAGTGTGTAGCATTGTTTTTTTTTTTGACTTGTAAATTTTCTTCGGTTTTATTTAACTTTTATTGCTTTTTGTCATGGAAGACGAACTTAACTTTCGCAAAGAAGATAGCAGCAACAAGCGTAAGCTTGCTGATATTAAAGAATGCAACAAGAAAACGAAGAATTATCAAACTTCGGTAAGTTTTTTAATGATCGTTTGAAAATATATATCTTTATATATTATGATTAATATTTTATTGTTTTTATATTCTATTTATTTTTGTTTCTCTTTATTTCTTTTTTAGGTTCAAACATTTCTAGAAAAGGTGAAATGGCATGATTCGAAAGATATGAAATACCTAGGTGGAGAAAACTTTCTTTCCGTAAATTATTTTCTTGGGCAAACTCGAGTTCACATTAGAAAATTTATTGTTGATCCCGACGGTGAATTACAGCCTACTAAAAAATGGTGTATCTTTAACCCCCAAAGTTTGGCAATCCTTGTGTCGTGAAATCAAGACTGTTTTAAATCATAAATCTTCAGAAAAGATTACAGTTATCGAAACAGATTTGTGCATTTCGATGCAAGTAAAGGATGATGTAGAACTTTACGTTTTTCAAAGATTTTTTCAAAGGAAAAATATGAGTCTCCTATTCGTGCCCGAATTTATCGTTCTAACTTTTGCTGAGATTGAAAAGATAGTGGAAAACATGCATAATATCACGGATCGTGTGAAAGATGGACTAATCACATACTCTTTAGCTTACCATATTTATCAAGAATTGAACAACACCAATCTTCAATTGATTCCTGTAGATAATCCAGACGCTTTTTTACAACTTCTGGATTCTGTGAGTAAATGTCTAACAATGGCAATTACTATGAAAATTAGCGAACTTATAAACTGTTTCGGATGTCGTGAGTGCTATCAAGCTCCTTTTATGCACGATTGTTTAACAAAAACTCGAGCTGAAAAATGGTTAAAATATTCTGACTGTGCACTTTACTCCATTAATATGCGTGATATTGCTAAAGACATTGTGGATAAAAACTTAAATATTGACTTTAAATTTGTACTTGGTCAAGAAGAATTTTTTGATAAATTAATTACCTCAAAAATGTTGGAATCTGTTCAAAAAAAGTATGTTGGAGAAGAACAACAACTACAAGAAGAAAATTATTTCCCGCAATTATCTTTGTAAATTGTAGATCTGAATAAACTACGCATGTTTGCGTAGCATTTTTTGTCTTTTTCTTTTAGTCTTTTTTTTTATTATATTACTAAGAATGTTTCAGGTAGAATATTTTTTACTTTCGAAATCAAGTATATATCTATACATATAATAAAACAGTAGGACCCGGTGTGTCTGTACATTGAAGATAATTGACAAAAATGGAGTCAGGGCGATAAAAGAAAACCAATGAAACACAAAAAAAAAAATTTTGAATTTTTTGTCTGTCTGTCTGTCTGTCTGTCTGTTTGTTCGAGGACATCTTCGTAACTACTGAATGGATTTTTATGCGGTTTTCACTAATGAAGAATGCACACTCCCGGGCAGTGTATAGGCTTTGTTTCATCAAAATCGGACAACAGACAAAAAAGTAACAAAAAGAAACAAAAGAAACTATTAGGTGCGCTGCTCACGTTTTTTAGTACATAACGTTTTTTAGTACATATAAAATCCAATAGATGTCACTGTGCGATTTTAAAACGCGCTATCGTTATGTTTTCGCCAGTCTACTTAAGTATCACATCGCGGCTGACATACGTACTTAAAAGTTAAAAAAGGAAAGGAATTATTGGTGTGGATTTAGATTGTGGATTTAAATATAACAACTTACCTGCTACGAATACGGATATTTAGAGATTGCTTTGCGATTTGGATTACTTGGTTTAGAGGATATAAATAGGATTGTGTTTAACGTTTTTATTTGGCTTTCTTCTTCGAAATTTTTATTTTGTTAACTGTTGAAATATTTTTTTTTTCTTTGTAAAAGGGGGCGGTGTTCCGAAAAAGGTTGAGAATCTATGGTCTAAACCGACCAGCGTAGCGGGCGAAGGCCGCTAGTATATATATATATATATATATATATATATTCCTAACATAGTTTTTTTTAAAACTAAAATTTTTTTCCTTAAACACAAAACTTTTTTCACTAAACTGAAACTCTTTTTTACAAAAACTCAAACATTTTTTAATTGAATACATTTTTTTAATGAAACATAAAACTTTTTTTTCCTTAACATAACTTTTTTTTTTTTTTTACTGAATACATTTTTTTTTTTTACTAAACATAAAACTTTTTTCTAAACACAAATTTTTTTTTTTAAAGCTAAACTTAAAACTTTTTTCCTTAACACAAAAATAATTTTTTTTTTTTTTTTTCCTAAACATAGTTTTTTTTTTTTTTTTCCAAACTAAAAATTTTTTTCCTTAAACACAAATCTTTTTTTTCACTAAACTGAAACTCTTTTTTACAAAAACTCAAACATTCTTTTTAATTGAATACAATTTTTTTAATGAAACATAAAACTTTTTTTTTCCTTAACATAACTTTTTTTTTTTTTACTGAATACATTTTTTTTTTACTAAACATAAAACTTTTTTTCTAAACACAAATTTTTTTAAAGCTTAACTTAAAACTTTTTCCTTAACACAAAAATAAATTACTCAACATAAAACTTTTTTTCCAATTCATATCTTTTTTACTGAACATATTTTTCCTAAGCATAGAAAAAGAATAAATTTACTAAACTTTTTTTTTTTTTTTCTAATACACACACAAAAAAGAAAAATTTACTCTAGATAATTTTTGTATAAAACTATAACTTTTTTTTTTCCAAAGCATAAAAATATTTTTTCCAAATACAAAGCACTTTTTTTTACATAATAAAAAAACTTTTTTTCTTAATCATAAAAAAAAAAAACATTTTTTTTCCCTAAACTTAAAAATTTTATTTTCTTAAATAATTTTTTTCTTTTTCTAAACATACGAATATTTTTTTTTTTCGAAACATTTAAACACAAAAATACTTTTTTCATAAAATATTTTTTTTTCAAAACATTATTTCTTTTTAGAAAACGTAATATTTTCTAAGGATAAAAAATTCTTATTATTTTTTAACATAAATTGCTTTTTTCCTAAACATACTTTTTAAATCTCCAAACATAATTTAATAATCTCCTGAACGCATAAGCTCTTTTTTGTTTTTATGGGCATTCTTTTCAAAATCATTTCAATGTCTTTTATCAAGAAAAATTTAGAAAAGTTATTCTAAAAGTTTTCAAAACTTACAAAATGAAGAAAAATATACAAATAGATGCACGCATAAATATTTTACAATATAAAAAAAAAATTTATTTGGTTCATAAAATACACTGAAGTTTCAGTTTTCTACATTTTTAACCAAGGTATTTGCGATATTGGTAAAGTGGCGTGCTGAGATGATTTTCGTTTTCTATGATGGGGTTCAGGTCTTGCAAAAATAGTTTTCTGTTCAGGCTTCAAATACTTGTTTTTTATAAATTCTTCAGGAAAGCTATTTTGCTTTAAAAGTTCTTGAAATTGATCAAAAGCAATAGGTTTTTGTCTTCTATTTCTCAGTAAAAATCCGACTAGTTGAACAAAATCTGATCCGTTAATTACAGTATCATCGATTTTCAATTCTTTGCTTTCTGAACAGGAAATTTTATTTTGTTTTAAAAATTCCATTATTTTAACAGCAGTTTTCTTTTGTTTAATAGGGACAGAACTTAGAATTTCGTTTTCTATATCAGGAGATTTTTCAAAGGATTTCTGGGGAAGTTGTTCTTCCGGGGGTTTGACTGCATTCATATCAGGGAATAATACAAACTTTTGCAAAATCTGTGTATAAAGCTTCGCTTTTTCATCATCCTCTATTTTTCTTTTCAAAAATAGTCTGAATCTGTCTGTCTAAATCACTTAAATGCTCATCGGAAAACTCTTGATCTCTGTCAGCTGGAACAAGTCTGAATTTACGAGCGAGCTCCATTGATCAACGTACTGAGCACTGATACTGCAGCGGGAATAAGTATAGACAAAAATCCTTCTCCTTTTTGAACGAGAAGTCGTCTTTTCTTAAACAAAGGTACTTTCTTGTCTCCCAGACGGCGCAATGTTCTTTTACAAGCTATTAATATTTTTTTTACGTTTAGAGACAGGTATGTTACCCTTTAAAAGATTTAAAGCGCATTCACAGACACCTTTTATAATACTATTAGGACACTTTTTAAGAAAGGCTGCTTTTTGCTTTGTCTTGCTTAACAATTTCAGATGTTCCACGATCGACATTCTGAGTTCAAATGATGGCCGATGAGCATTTAAGTGATTTAGACAGACAGATTCAGACTATTTTGAAAAGAAAAATAGAGGATGATGAAAAAGCGAAGCTTTATACACAGATTTTGCAAAAGTTTGTATTATTCCCTGATATGAATGCAGTCAAACCCCCGGAAGAACAACTTCCCCAGAAATCCTTTGAAAAATCTCCTGATATAGAAAACGAAATTCTAAGTTCTGTCCCTATTAAACAAAAGAAAACTGCTGTTAAAATAATGGAATTTTTAAAACAAAATAAAATTTCCTGTTCAGAAAGCAAAGAATTGAAAATCGATGATACTGTAATTAACGGATCAGATTTTGTTCAACTAGTCGGATTTTTACTGAGAAATAGAAGACAAAAACCTATTGCTTTTGATCAATTTCAAGAACTTTTAAAGCAAAATAGCTTTCCTGAAGAATTTATAAAAAACAAGTATTTGAAGCCTGAACAGAAAACTATTTTGGCAAGACCTGAACCCCATCATAGAAAACGAAAATCATCTCAGCACGCCACTTTACCAATATCGCAAATACCTTGGTTAAAAATGTAGAAAACTGAAACTTCAGTGTATTTTATGAACCAAATAAAATTTTTTTTTATATTGTAAAATATTTATGCGTGCATCTATTTGTATATTTTTCTTCATTTTGTAAGTTTTGAAAACTTTTAGAATAACTTTTCTAAATTTTTCTTGATAAAAGACATTGAAATGATTTTGAAAAGAATGCCCATAAAAACAAAAAAGAGCTTATGCGTTCAGGAGATTATTAAATTATGTTTGGAGATTTAAAAAGTATGTTTAGGAAAAAAGCAATTTATGTTAAAAAATAATAAGAATTTTTTATCCTTAGAAAATATTACGTTTTCTAAAAAGAAATAATGTTTTGAAAAAAAAAAAATATTTTATGAAAAAAGTATTTTTGTGTTTAAATGTTTCGAAAAAAAAAAAATATTCGTATGTTTAGAAAAAGAAAAAATTTATTTAAGAAAATAAAATTTTTAAGTTTAGGAAAAAAAAATGTTTTTTTTTTTTATGATTAAGAAAAAAAGTTTTTTTATTATGTAAAAAAAAAGTGCTTTGTATTTGGAAAAAATATTTTTATGCTTTGGAAAAAAAAAAGTTATAGTTTTATACAAAAATTATCTAGAGTAAATTTTTCTTTTTTGTGTGTGTATTAGAAAAAAAAAAAAAAAAAGTTTAGTAAATTTATTCTTTTTCTATGCTTAGGAAAAATATGTTCAGTAAAAAAGATATGAATTGGAAAAAAAGTTTTATGTTGAGTAATTTATTTTTGTGTTAAGGAAAAAGTTTTAAGTTAAGCTTTAAAAAAATTTGTGTTTAGAAAAAAAGTTTTATGTTTAGTAAAAAAAAAAATGTATTCAGTAAAAAAAAAAAAAAGTTATGTTAAGGAAAAAAAAAGTTTTATGTTTCATTAAAAAAATTGTATTCAATTAAAAAGAATGTTTGAGTTTTTGTAAAAAAGAGTTTCAGTTTAGTGAAAAAAAAGATTTGTGTTTAAGGAAAAAAATTTTTAGTTTGGAAAAAAAAAAAAACTATGTTTAGGAAAAAAAAAATTATTTTTGTGTTAAGGAAAAAAGTTTTAAGTTTAGCTTTAAAAAAAAAAATTGTGTTTAGAAAAAAGTTTTATGTTTAGTAAAAAAAAAAAATGTATTCAGTAAAAAAAAAAAAAAAGTTATGTTAAGGAAAAAAATGTTTTATGTTTCATTAAAAAAATGTATTCAATTAAAAAATGTTTGAGTTTTTGTAAAAAAGAGTTTCAGTTTAGTGAAAAAAGTTTTGTGTTTAAGGAAAAAAATTTTAGTTTTAAAAAAAACTATGTTTAGGAAAATATATATATATATATATATATATATATATATACTTGATTTCGAAAGTAAAAAATATTCTACCTGAAACATTCTTAGTAATATAATAAAAAAAAAGACTAAAAGAAAAAGACAAAAAATGCTACGCAAACATGCATTTATTCAGATCTACAATTTACAAAGATAATTGCGGGAAATAATTTTCTTCTTGTAGTTGTTGTTCTTCTCCAACATACTTTTTTTGAACAGATTCCAATATTTTTGAGGTAATTAATTTATCAAAAAATTCTTCTTGACCAAGTACAAATTTAAAGTCAATATTTAAGTTTTTATCCACAATGTCTTTAGCAATATCACGCATATTAATGGAGTAAAGTGCACAGTCAGAATATTTTAACCATTTTTCAGCTCGAGTTTTTGTTAAACAATCGTGCATAAAAGGAGCTTGATAGCACTCACGACATCCGAAACAGTTTATAAGTTCGCTAATTTTCATAGTAATTGCCATTGTTAGACATTTACTCACAGAATCCAGAAGTTGTAAAAAAGCGTCTGGATTATCTACAGGAATCAATTGAAGATTGGTGTTGTTCAATTCTTGATAAATATGGTAAGCTAAAGAGTATGTGATTAGTCCATCTTTCACACGATCCGTGATATTATGCATGTTTTCCACTATCTTTTCAATCTCAGCAAAAGTTAGAACGATAAATTCGGGCACGAATAGGAGACTCATATTTTTCCTTTGAAAAAATCTTTGAAAAACGTAAAGTTCTACATCATCCTTTACTTGCATCGAAATGCACAAATCTGTTTCGATAACTGTAATCTTTTCTGAAGATTTATGATTTAAAACAGTCTTGATTTCACGACACAAGGATTGCCAAACTTTGGGGGTTAAAGATACACCATTTTTAGTAGGCTGTAATTCACCGTCGGGATCAACAATAAATTTTCTAATGTGAACTCGAGTTTGCCCAAGAAAATAATTTACGGAAAGAAAGTTTTCTCCACCTAGGTATTTCATATCTTTCGAATCATGCCATTTCACCTTTTCTAGAAATGTTTGAACCTAAAAAAGAAATAAAGAGAAACAAAAATAAATAGAATATAAAAACAATAAAATATTAATCATAATATATAAAGATATATATTTTAAAACGATCATTAAAAAACTTACCGAAGTTTGATAATTCTTCGTTTTCTTGTTGCATTCTTTAATATCATCAAGCTTACGCTTGTTGCTGCTATCTTCTTTGCGAAAGTTAAGTTCGTCTTCCATGACAAAAAGCAATAAAAGTTAAATAAAACCGAAGAAAATTTACAAGTAAAAAAAAAACAATGCTACACACTGCAGAAAGCTGTAAGCAACTGATAGATACGATTGCTGCCAATTGCTGAATCAGAAACTTTTTTCTAAAACGGTTGCAGTTAATGGCCATTTAAACAACTCAACTTTACAGTTAATCACATTTTATCTCTTCAAAAACATCTCAGCTTTACAAAAGGTCCTCGTAATTGCTCGCCTAGGATGAAATCATTACATGACGTCACATTCATGTTCGAACATAAGCCATCTTGTCTAAATCATGTGTTGCAGAAATTAAAACTTAAAAATAAAACTCATTAAAAAGTAAATTTAATTAAAAAAAAAAAACTTTAAAACCGGTGAAAAATAATCAGTTTTGAAAATAATCAGCTTAATTTTTTTAATTTTAATTAATTAAATAAATTCGAATCATCGATTACGTCATCCTGAGAATAAAACATTCAGTAAAAGGTTTTATATAAAAATGGATTTGAAAAACCAATTAAAAATTTGGAACTAATCATCCATTAAAAATTAATTCGTTTAAATTAAAAAAAAATCCTTTATAATTAGTCAAATTAAAATTAAGTTCCTTTAAATAAAAAATAAATTCTATGAAATTAAATTGAAATCCACTGATTACGTCATACTTTTCAGAAACCGAGTCTTAAATGCACCCCCTCGAGCACATAAATATTGTCATCCCCCTTTCCACCATAAAAAATCCAGCAAACAACTCAACATTCAGCAAAAAAACAACTCAACATTAACCTTCGTTATCCTATACGATCAAAAGTCACGTGACACCCCCCTTTCCCCCCATTAAAAAAAATCAGCAAACGACAACTCAACATTCAGCAAAAAACAACTCAACATTTACCCTCGTTATTATCCTATACGATCCAGTCACGTGATCTCCCCCACCCTCGTCCTCTAAGACGATTTGATTGACAGCTGACACGCCCCTTTTTGTAGCTTATAAAAAATCCAGCAAACAACAACTCAACCTTCAGCAAAAAAACAACTCAACATTCACCCTCGTTATCCTATACGATCCAGTCACGTGATCTCCCCCACCCTCGTCCTCTAAGACGATTTGATTGACAGCTGACACGCCCCTTTCGACCACGCCCCTTTTTGTAGCACTTAGTGGGGCCTATACTACTCACGCAAATTTCCATTTGTGGGCATTTAGCAGAGGTATTGGGGGAGCGCAGGAGGTACCTATTGTAGTTTAAATGTAAAAGCATTGTTGATAGTGATTTTAGAAAAAAATCGTCAGATATTAGTCGAGTTAATCATCCTTAAGGGTGTTCTTAACTGATCCGCTCAACAAGCGAAAAACGTTTTGACACATTTACAAATTCATATTTTAACAGAAAGTTATAAAATTTTAATGCCTGACTATGAAAGCGATTTCGAATTGAACATATTTTTCCATTTTATGATAATTAAATTACTTATCGAGTTATAAGCTATTTCGATGACGCAATCACCCGTTTTTCTCCTCCATTTCGACCGGTTTGTCTGCTTTCGTCGGGAAATATGCTCTAAAGTGTCAACTTTGAAGGCTTGTTATGAAAAATCTATTGTGTTTTTTAAAAAACAAAAGAATGAGTGCAATTAGAGAGTTTCTGAATAACAACACCTGCTATTTTCATGCATTTCCGAACAAAACTAAATTAATGCATGCGTCACTAAGTTGCCCTTTTTGATTTAAGAACACCCTTAAAGACATGGACTGTTTGGACATGTATAATGACAGGGGATGCATATTCTACGTACCATTCGGCTTTTAAAACCTAGATAACAACTTTTAAGAATATATTTGTGCAATGCAATGTTCAATAGCAGTATGAAAGCAATAAACGTGAAATTGTTGAAAACAGATTAATTTAATTAGAATTAATTACACAAATAGCATGAGATTAGCGCCCGTGTCTTTAAAAGTTAATTAAAAGCCTATCTGAAAAAGCACGGCACGGAGAAAAGCGGCGTTGCAACTTTGTGACCTCCTTTCGAAGCACGCTTAGCACAATGCCAATTTTAAACTTTAAACAAAGACTTTGTTTTAGCCCAAGACTGTAAAAATAATGGATCATTACTGCGATGAATTTAGTTTTATGAAATGCTAAATAAAGTTTAAACATTCATTACTTTTATTGTCAGTGTCGAATTAAGTTCATCATAAACAGAGTAGGATAAAATAAAAAAAAAAGAAGACATACAAAATAGCAATATTTGATATTATTTAGGCTTCATACATCTTTGAATTTTTACTGTATATCCATTCATACTTTTCTGGTGCATACAGTATCTGGTATATCCAAATCTACATCGTATAGTTTTTTTTACAAAATCTTATTATACTTTTAGCAACGATTTTTTAAATAATACAGCTAATAATTCATATATTTATTGCACGGAACCCTCTGAGCGAGGATAATATTCGCATTTGGCCGTTTATCAATACCCCAGTCTTAGTTAAACATTCAGTTGTTTTAAATAACTTGATTGAACCTTTATACATATAAGATTTTATTTTTCTGTATCCTTAATTATTTTTGCAAACCTGTTATAATGAACAAAATTTCTCTTTTGTTCTACTTGTCCTGTTCTACTGTAACTGAATTAAGTTATTGTATTGTTCTTTAAACTAAGTATTTTTTATGCAATGATCTTTCACAGTTTTGATCAGTGTTCGAACAAATAAGCCAAAAAAAAGTAATCATGTCAGGCTTTTATGTTCTCTACATTAATCAATTTTTAATTTTTAAACACAGCTAGAAATTCTGTTATTTTTAAATATGTTTATTTAACTTTTGCACATAATATTTTCTTTTACACAATAACATATTCTTAACCTCAGCATAGTTATTTTGAGAAATTTTTCATAACGAACAAGGGTTCTTCTGGTTTCTTACAACCGAATTCAACTTTTATACTGTTCGTTAAAATAAGAATTTTTTTTAAATATGTTTATTTAACTTTTGCACATAATATTTTCTTTTACACAATAACATATTCTTAACCTCAGCATAGTTATTTTGAGAAATTTTTCATAACGAACAAGGGTTCTTCTGGTTTCTTACAACCGAATTCAACTTTTATACTGTTCGTTAAAATAAGAATTTTTTTTATACAATAACATATTCTTAACATCAGCATAGTTATTATGAAAAAATTTTCATAACGAACAAGGGCTCTTCTGGTTTCTTATAACCGAATTAAACTATTAGACAGTTCGTTAAACTAGGTATTTTTTTATACAATGATCATTTCAGTAATTATTCCGATTTTGATGAACGTTTGATGTTGTTGTGTTTATCACGGCCAATTATCAACCCGAGGGGTATAGGCCCTAAGGGGGATGATGCGCCGTCCGTGGAGGTCTTTCTGAAGGAACCTAACCCATGTTTATGAAAGGGAACCACGGTTAGAAGAAAACCACGGAAAACTGCGAACGATCGGGACGACGGGCGCGATTGAGTTCGAACCCAGCACCTCCTGTCTACCAGCTTCGACAGCACAACCTCTCGATCACTGATGGGGCTAATGAATGTTTGAACAGATAAGACAAGTAAAAGTATCATGTCGGTCTTTTATGTTCAACACATTTATAAATTTTCAGTACCTCAAAGCACAGATAAAAATTCTGCTATTTTAAATAAGTTTATTCAAATTTGCATATGTGATATTTTCTTTTACACAATAATATATTCTTAACGTTTTAACACTAGTTAATGTGAAAAATCTATCATAATAAACAAGGATCATTTTGTTCTTCTTTAACCGAATTCAACTACTGTTGTGTTCATTAAACTAAGTATTTTTTTGTACAATGATCCTTCCCGTAATTGTTCCAGTTTTGATGAATGTTTGAACAGATAAGTCAAACAAAGGTATCATTTCGGGCTTTTATATTCACTACATTAATCAATTTTTAATACCTCCAAGCGCAGCTGGAAATTTCCATTTCCCAGTCCCCAACACGCTCATCAGAGATGACCAGAACGTATGCGAGCACTGCTACTTGCAACATCGTAAAGCGCAAAATTCATTAAAACTTTTAATCAATCCGCCTCCCGCCTCGAGTTCGTCTTTTCCAGCGATGCGGGTTGCAGCACTCCAGAAACAGGGGGGTGGGTGCTTATTTATCGAAAAAAATCGATTTTACCGATCGATATAAAGCACTGAATGTAATGATGCTCCTCCTTTTTCTAGAAAAATGCTATAATTGAATTGTAAAATGTTCAGATGTTATCAAAAAAATCAAATTGAAAATTTAAAAAATAACGCTTTTTTATTAGTTAAATATTAATTAAATCGCTTATTATTGTTAATTTAATAAGTTAAACTTGGTGAAATTCCTTTAAAGTGCTTTGGCGCGTTCTTTCTTTCGCCCAATTTAGTAAAGTTTTAATCCAAAAGATGGCGCAGCAAGTTCAACGTTCAATGAATTAATGATTTTTTTCCCCCCATCTACTCTACAGCATCCTGATAAAAGGGTTGAGCGGACGTAGGTTCTCTCATGGAAGACCATCTGAGAAATAAATAAAATCTTAAAAATTCGAATTAACTTTTCCTTCTGAGGAAAAATTTTCTGATGAAAAAGCAAAATCAAATAAAATAAAAACTTGAGCACTTATTTCCAGTACCTTAATTATTAAAAATATTTATGAACAATTTTTTTTTTTACACTTGATAAAGTAAAAAATGTTTCAAAATGCTGGAAACGAAAAGGGTTGTAGCTATTGATTTTCTACAAGCTTCACATAAATGCTGTGAAAAGGAAGAAAATATTTTGACTCAATAGAATCCTAAGATCTCTTATGATAACAATGTGGCATAGATAAATTGGGGGGGGGGGGGGATTTTGTTTCCGTATTTTTAATAATCATTATTTTTGAATAGCGATATTCACTAAAATAAATTATGCTATTAATTAATGCAAAATTTTTGGTTGGAAATAGTAGTTATAAAAATTTGTAACACAATCATTCTAATAAAACTTTGAAAACTAGGAAAGTTGTCTCATGAAAAAGTAAAATTATTTAAAATATAAACATGAAGACTCATTCCCAATAAGGTTCCCCAACGCTTTAATAATTGAGAATAGTTTTGAGTACTTTTTTTTCCTTTTTTTTTTTTTTTTTTCCTTTTTTCCTCACTTCAGAAGCAAAAATTGTATTTGTTAAAATGATGGAAATGAAAAGGGTTTTAACTATTGATTTTCTACAAGCTTCACACAAGAGCTGTGAAAAAAGAAGAAAACATTTTGATTCAACAGGATTCTAAAATCTCATATGATAACAATATAGCATAGACAAATTAGACAGTGATTTTGTTTTCGTATTTTAATTAACCATTATTTTTCCATAGAAATATTCGCTATATAAATTCTCCGATTAAATAATTGAAAGTTTATTAATTGGAAATTGCAGTTATACAAATTTGGAACACAATCATTATAACATAAAACTTTTAAAAGCAAACTATATATATTTATTTATTTATTTATTTATTTATTTTCACACTGAGGAATTTTTTTTTTCTGGTGAAAAAAGCAAAATCAAATAAAATATAAACACGAAGCCCCAATTTATTCCCAATGCTTTAATTATTGAAATAGTTGTGAATAGTTTATTTTTTATATTATAGAAACAAAAATTTTAATTGATAAAATGTTGTAAACGATAAGGCTGGTAGCTATTGATTTTCTACAAGCTTCACATAAGAGCTAGAAAGAAAGAATAAAAGAAAATAAATTATTTTGATTCAATAGGATCCTAAAACCACTTATGATATGACATAGATAAATTAGGGGATGGTTTTGTTTATATATTTTTAATAACTGTTATAATAATAAGTTTATTATTTCGAAAAAGTAGTTATCAAAAATCTGGAACACAATCATCCTAATACAATACTTTATAAAGTAAAACATTAGTATTTAAATATGTATACTGAGAAAAAAATTCGGATGAAAAATCGAAATCACATAAAATATAAACACGAAGATTTATTCCCAATGATTTAATTATTGAAAATAGTTGTGAATAGTTTATTTTGCCTATCAAAATGTTTAAAATTCAAAGGGTTGTACTATTGATTTTCTACAAGTTTCACATAAAAGCTGTGAAACAGGGAGAAAATGTTTTGGTTCAATAGGATCCTAAGATCTCTTATGATAACAATATGACACAGACAAATTAGTGGGTGGTTTTGTTTCGCATTTTTAATGTCAATTATTTTTAACTAGCAGTATTCACTACATAAATTATGCTTTTAAATAATGCAAAATTTATTATTTGGAAATAATAGTTATAAAAATCTCGAACACAATCATTCTAACAAAACTTTGAAAACTAGGAAAATTGTCTCATGAAAAAGCAAAATCAATTAAAATATAAACATGCAGACTTATTGCCAATGTTTTAATTATTGGAGATAGTTTTTTTCTTTACACTTCAGGCTCTTTATATTAACTGTATAATGTTTGAAAGAGTGTAGCATCCTTAAAAAGCACTTGAAACTATTTTTCCCATTGGCCGTAATACATCAGAATAAACTATAAATCCGATTTCACATAAAATTTGAAATGACTCGACAAAATTATGCTATAATTACATATTTCAATCAACTTCAAACGATTCTGTTCGTTAGTTTTTGCAATGTTATATGCGGACAGACAGATGGGCAGACGAACGGCTGTACGGGGATTATAGGTGCTACATATTTACATATTTACAAAAGCACCTAAAAGAGAAGAGTTTAAGAAATACCTAGTTATATTGTATTTTATTTATTTATTTTTTTTTTTAAGTATATAAATTTGTATAGTTTCTAACAATGAAGTAAAATTCAATAGTACTTGTAAAACTACTTTCCCAGCATTAAAAATTTCAATGCGAAGAAAATGAGCTCAGCTATTTCGTAACAAGTCTTAATTCATCTTTTACCTAACCCTTGTGAAGTTTTATGTTAAGATGATTCCTTTTCAGTCTGTCTACTAAATCCTAATTGAGTCCTGCAATGGGTCGGGTGGGTCAGATTCGAATTCTTTTTCTGAGTGTCTGACGTCATTAAAATGCACTTGAAACTATTTTTTTCTCATTAACATAATGTAACGGAATACTTTTGATTTTCCTGTAATTAAACTATGTATCCGATTTTTATAAAATTGGAAAGGACTCCACAAAATTATGCAATAATTATATTTTTTAAGCTTTAAACGGTTCGGTTGGGTACACTGTAAAAAAAAAAAAAAAAAAAAAAAAAAAAAAAAAAACTGTAATTATACAGATGTAAAGTTGCCGAAAGTTGTATGCTTACTAACATTTTATCTGTACACAGTACAAGAAAATATGTAAATGTACAAGACTTATTTCTGTAAATCTACAGAAATCTAACTTTAGAAGTGAATGTACCAAAATTACAGTTATCTTACTAAAATTTTATCTATAACCTAAGCTGCTGCTACATAAAAAATTCTAGGCATCCCAAACTTCCTAAAAAAATCTTAGTAACCTTACAGATGTTTTGATTTTCAGTGCAGATCTGTATCTGTTACAGGAATTTTTGTTGTTACCGTTACATAAACAGTTCTAGAAATCCTAGTTTCCCAGAAAAAGGTTTAGTAAATTTACAGAGTTTTTTTACAGTGTAGTGTTTGCTTTGTTATATGCGCGGTGGACGGACTGAACGGTGTATTTTACATAATTACGAGAACGCACCTAAAAATGGGAAGGTTGTTGGTCATGTGTTTTGCTGATAAGAAGCTCTGCTTATCTCATCCCCGTCAAGGGGCCCCACCAGTGGCCGAGAGGTTCGGACCTCTCAACTGGTAGACGGCAGGTGCTGGGTTCGAACCCAATCGCGGCTGTCGGCCTAACCGTTCGGAGTTTTCCGTGGTTTTCTTCGAACCTTGCGTAAATACGGGTTAGGTTCCCTTAGAAAGACCCCCACGGAGGGCACTCCCCCTGGTCCTATATCCCATTAGCGTAGATAATCGGACGACAAAAATCAACCAACCAACCAACCCCGTCAAGGGGCAAATTCATGAAGACTACATTATTGTTGAATGTATTATGTAACAAAAAGCTATATTTCAAAATAGTAAACATTCTTTTAAAAATATTATTTTTTATAAAGTTATTTCATATATAAAAGCAATATTTTATTGAGTTTCTCATCATTTAAAACAATAAAATATACAAATAATAAATGTATATCATTGCAAACATATGAAAAGAAAAAAAAAAGAAAAAATTGTGAAAAACATCGTTAATGATATTATTATTAAGATGGAGTTCAAGGAATGATAACGTATGATATATATATGTGGAAGTAAGTGTGTACAAATTTTCCAAGAAGTTGATAAAATTCTGTTTAGACCGAGAGGCGCAGCACAGACAATCACCTGGCCGAGCTCAAGGATGAAAATCTAGGATTAGTTAAATCTCGATTCGTGTATTATAGCGCAATCGGTCTTCCAAGTCACATCTTGGTGGAAAATACCTACAAATCCGATTTTAGCGGTTGACTCATAGGTTTACCATTGTGCTTTCCTGCACCCAAATTCTCCATGTTTTCATACTTTTGGGTGCAGGGAAGCACAATAGTAAACCCACGAGTCAGTCACTAAATTCGGGTATTTAGGTATTCTATACCAAGATACAACTTGGCAGACCAATTGCATTTAATATGCGAAAAGAGATTTATTTCGCAGATTTTCACCCGTGAAATCGATGAGGTGATTGTCTGTGCTGCCGCTTCCCGGTCTAATATGGATAGCCGCTTGTAATAGCGAAATTTCTCACAATAGTTTTTGGTGCTGTAAATATAAAGAACTCTTTTGAAAAGCGTAGGAAGCTCGGGTGAGGTTATTGTATACTTTCATTCATGATTACTTATTCATATTTTCGTATATTAGAAACAGTTTTTTTCCAATGTACGTTATACAATTTGAAACTCGCAATTGTCAAATAAATTAGCTTTTTTATAATTTGATACTTATTTCTGTGTAAAAGTAGCCATTTATACGAAGGAAATGTTAAAAATTATCATTTTGTAAAATTAATCATCAAATTTTCATTTTGTGACAAAAGTTTTTGAAAAAAATTTCAAAATGGTAAAAAAAAAAAAAAAAAAAAAAAAAAGAGGAGAAAAAAAAAAGAAAGGTCGTTTTTATTATCTTAGACTAATATATTCGAAAAAGGTTTAACATTAAAAGATGAAATCGAATTTTTCTTTCTGATGTGATTTTTGCTTTTTCGTTTTCTTTTTTCTTTTCTTTTCTTTTTTTTAGCAAAGAAAGAAAGAAAAAACTCACGATTTTTTTTTCTAAATTATATTATGTTTTTAAACAAAATGTTGAAAGTGTTGAACAAAATGTTGAAAATGAACCGTTGTACTGAGTTGAAGCTATTGATTTTCTACAAGCTTCATATAAAAGCTGGTGAAACAGAGCGAAAATATTTAGATTCAATATTCGCGCTGAATGCTTCGTAATGTGAAACTGCCAATTATAACATAATTGTCAAATAAATTAACTTGTTTACGATTTGTTAATCATTTCAACATAGAATTAATTTTCAAGGATGGACTGAAAGGCAGATTATTAGCTTTTAGAGGGAACACCTAATTCAGCCTTTTTCAGCGAAGAATTTGTAATTGTTAAAACCCAGTGTTTGTTTAATTAAATACATTTATTTAGTTAATCGACACATTAAATGTTTTTAATGACACAAGCAATGTAAAAGGGTACAAAAAGTGTAATTTACAGTAAAAAAAAAAAAAAAAAAAAAAAAAAAAAATATATATATATATATATATATATATATATATATATATATATTAAATTGCAATTAAAAAAATTGTAAGCTTAATATGTATTATAGTCTTAGTATCAGTAATATATAAATATGTTTTAATCTTCAATCGCAAAGCTAAGCGATATTTTGCAAACAAATCTAGGATTAAACGGATCCATTGCAGAAAAAAAATCTGTTATAAAAGGAACATTTGGTTCGGGCCCCCGCTGCCCACGGTATATGTATGTTGAACATGCTGCGCACGCGCCAGAAAATCTATTAGAAGAACATTGTAAAAAATAAATAAATAAATAAAATTTTAAAAAATGGACGATTTTACGGAGATTGTACTGGTAATTGGGATGCCAGTACAATTCAATATTTTTTAAAGGAAAATATCCCGTAAATTCCAGAAAATGTTTAATTTTTTTTTTCGTGGAATTTACAGATTTGTTTCAATTGTAAAAATACAGTAAATTATACTGGCGAACTGGCGTACCTATTACAAGTACAATCTCCGTAAAATCGTCCTTTTTTTGTACAGTGTAACTATATCCAAAAAAACCTCGAATTCAAAAAAAAAGAAAAAAAAAAACTCTTATAAACAGATTTCCTACAAAAGAACCTCTGTTTCATATTCGCTCACCTTGCTGCACCATATATTAGGCGTGCTACACACATGCCAGAAAACTTCTCCAAAGGAACCTAGATTCGGGCGCGTAGCCAAGTGCTGGACTTTGTGTCGTCCAGGTGGCTTAGTGGTTGAGCATTGGCGCTTAATTTTCGTGACCCTGGTTTGATCCCAGATTGGAATATCTTTTCATTCTGTTAAGTTAAAAATTCAGCAATTGCTGATTTTCAAATTAATAAATTAAGGCGTGTCAGATTTTCTGCAATAAAATTTCCAATATTTAAATATGTTTTTATTATGAAGTAAAACAACAAGCTCCTCTGGTGATTCTGTAGGCTATTCATAGTTTCTTATTATACACTTCTGGTTTCTGTTGTTCATCTTTAGAATTTTATCTACTTGTTCATACATTTGAAATTTCATTTTAATTATGTATATATATATATATATATATATATATATATATATATATATATATATATATATATAAGTTTATTCATAAACACTGTTCAACTATTTTAAATGTTATGTTATTTGTGTTACGCATGTGTGAAATAAATTTTAAAATGAAGAAAATGAATTCAAATTTAATACTAAGTAAACAATTTTATTTTTCATACTTTCTCGTTTTTAAAACATGAATAACAACTAACAGAATTTTCATGTAAATGGTAAACACAAGAGAAATAATCTACAGGAGAGTGGTTCTAAATGCAGTTTTAATATTTTTGTTCGTAGTATATCTTTATGTGCCAGGTGTTTAAATCGTAAAATAATAACAATTTGTTCAGCAAGTCAAGCATTTAAAATGCTTCAGTATTCAAAAAATTATGGGCTATAAAATATTTATGCAAGTTATTTTGTGTAAACATGCGGTTTAATACGTATCTTTTTTTTAAATTATTATTATGGTCAAAACTTAATATTTTCTGAAATAGAATTTATTTTAAAAATTATCTAATGTATTTTGTTATTTATTTTTATTTTAAGACATGGTTACATATTAAGCAGAAAAAATTATCACTTTTTAAAAATATATATGACCAAATAAAAATCTCTAAACTACATCCATATAAACGTCAGGTTGAGGTTAAAATTTCTATAGCAGACGAGATCATCTAACCACAGCCGTCACACATTAAACTTGCTTGCTATACTTCCTTCTTACTTTTTTTGTGTGTGTGTTTACAAGACGGATGTATTGGATTCGTGAAAATTTCGACTTCTGATTCTTGACGTATTTATATGTTTAAGATCTGCCTAAATGTCTGTGTGTAAGTCAGCCCGTCTGTGACATAAATTTTGTGGATGTTCTGTTGCAAGAACTAATGTACGAAATTTTATCAAACTTCATATTTAATTAGGCGATAACATACATAGACGTTGATTAGATTTTGGCGTCAATCCTTGAAAAGGTGGCACTGCTATGCTACATTTTTCACCATATCCGCGATAGCTAATATCTCAATAATTAATGCACGGAATTTCATTAGGTTTTATATTCTGTTAGACCTTGATCCAAACAGATCTTGGGGGCGAGCAACTGGCGTACATAACGTCTAAGGTGCTCAGAATTCTTGATTACTAACCAGTACATACCAGTATTTTTTTTTCTTGTAAATTGCATGCGTTACGCATGTGTGAAATAAATTTTTAAACTAAGAAAATGAATTGAAATTTAATACTAGTAAACAGTTTTATTTTTCATACCTTCTTGTTTTTAAAACATGAATAACAACTAGAAAAATTTTCATGCAAAATGGCAAACACAAGAGAAATAATCTACAGGAGAGCGGTTCTAAATGCAGTTTTAATATTTTTGTTCGTAGGCATATCTTTATGTGCCAGGTGTTTAAATCGTAAAATAATAACACAGTTCGTTCTGCAAGTTAAGCATTTAAAATGCTTCAGTATTCATAAAGTTATGGATATTAAAATATTTACGCGAGTTATTTTGTGTAAACACGAGGTATTAATGCGTATCTTTTTATTATTATTATGGTTCAAACTTGATATTTTCTAAAATCGAATTTATTTTCAAAATTATCTAATTTATTTCGTTATTATTTTTATTTTAGGATATGGTTACAGATTAAGAAGAGAAAAGGATGACTTTTTAAAAATATGTATGAACAAATAAAAATTTCTAAACTACATCCATATAAACATTAAGTTGAGCTTAAAATTTTTATAGCAGACAAGATCATCTAACGACAGCCGTCACATATTAAACTTGTTTGTTATAATTCCTTCTTATTTTTTTTTATGTTTACAAGACGGAAGTATTGGTTTTGTGAAGATTTCGATTTCCGATTCTTGACGGATTTATATGTTTAAGATCTGCCTAAATGTCTGCCTATAAGTCTGCCCGTCTGTGACTTAAATTTTGTCGCAAGAACTAATATACGGAATTTTATCAAACTTCATATTCAATTAGGTGGTGGCATACATAGACGCTGATTAGATTTTCGTGTCAATCCTTGAAAAGGTGGCACTGCTATACTATATTTTTCATCATATCCGCGATAGTTAATATCTCAATAATTAATATACGGAATTTCATTATGTTTTATATTCTGTTAGACTTTGATATAAGCAGATCTTGGGGACGAGCAACTGGTATACGTACCGTCTAAAGTTCTTAGAATCCTTGATTATTCATACCAGTAAATTTTTTCTTGTAAATTTTGCCTTGTTTAATATGATCATTTTTGCGGTTCATTTAGGCAAAAATCTCTGCTTAAAAAAACGATGATAAAAGTATGAAAACTGTGTAAAAGATGCTCGTCCCGAAGGGGTTAAGTCTGTGTGCATTACCGACCAACTGATCTTAATGTTATATTCTGTTTTTCAGGATTTTCGCGATAGGTATATCTCAAGAATGAATAGAATGTCATTTAATTTTTAGTTGCAGACGATTTGGTTTATAAAGTAGAAATTTTTATGATACTATAATATTCTAGTGTTGTGTTGACACATTCATCTGTTTCTGCTACACACTGACACTACATATTGCTTACTGGGAATTGGGAACTACACTTTTCTCAAGTTGTTTTTTAATGTGAGATACCATTGTGTAGTCATATTCCTAATTTCTTTTTCGCTTTTCAGCATGTATAAATTTGGTTTCATTTAAAATTTGTATTCTGCAGGACTTCTATAAGCTGTAAAATATTTTAAGCCATTAATTCCCTGTGGCATGATTTTAGATCGCTAAATTTAAAGGCAAGAAAGCGGTTTTCACACTAGTAAATATATGCTTTCTTTCACTAGACAAATTCTTTGATAAAACAAAACAAAAATTACTCTTCTTTTAAAAGGGGTTGGATATCCAAAATTTAAATTTTAACAAAGAAAATAATTTGGGTGTTAATGGGTTAAGTAAAAATGCTCAATAAATATTTTGACAACTTTTTTTTTTTAATCGTGTGATGTAATATAAAATAACGTTAAATCTAGACAAAAAAAGGGTATGCATATTTGCATAAAGCTTTTGTATTTTTGTTAGTGAAATTTTTCTTTGTGCGAAGTGAAATTTTAAATTTTGATACTCTAATATTAGCATCTTTTAGGTTTTTCTACTTTTAGCATAATTTTGTAACTACACTTTAAACCTTAAAATTGCGCATTTCCTGAGCTTGAATTACACATCAATTACATTAGTACTCATAAAGGTCGGCAGCGTTGAGTTTGATGTAATTCGCATTTATAGATGCTACCGATAAATAACAACAAAGGTGGCATAAACAATTATGTATTATAAGAAACAAAGACTCGAAACAAAATAATTTTTACGAATTTTCTATTTCGTCATGGATCTTTATATTAACAATTCAACTTTGCACTGCGTGATTTTTGCTATTTTTGCTAAAGACATTACTTGAAATCTATATATCGGTCTAATAATGAGAAAAATACTAAAAAATTAAATTTTAAAATTTCAGCTAAAATTTTATATTTTATGCCATGTACCCTACATACACAGTTAGGGTTTTTAAATATTGTTTTCCTATATTTTGCAATTAAATAGGCTTAAATTAATTAATTTCATCTGCTTAAGACTCAGCAACTTTCTTTATATTAATATTTTTTAAGCATTCAGCAAAAATAATAAAAGTAAATTTTGCCTTAATAGCTTAATCGATAGTTTTTTTTTCCGAAGAACAAATTCTATTTTTTTTTTCAAATGCAGCCATCTGACACGGACAAAGTAAATGTTATTCCTTTCTTTGGACTGTTCTTGATCAGTTACAATGATCCTATTGGCCGAATTCATGGAACCTTATTTAAAATTATAATTTTTTAGGCATTTTCCAGGTGTGGCACACCGTGCAATGAAGGGTTAATATATCCGCAAACCAGCAGGAACACAAGAAAAAAAAACTACAATAATAATAATAATAATAATAATAATAATAATAATAATAATAATAATAATAAACAGAAACCTGATCTGACACTCAGAAAAAAAAAAAAAAAAAAAAAAAATTCAAATCCGACCCATCCGATCCAATGCAGGACTCAATTAGGATTTGCTAGACCGACAAAAAATGTATCACTAGCAGAATAGAACTTCACATGGTTTAGGTAAAAAATGAATTAAGATTTGTAACGAAATAGTTGAACTTATTTTCATCGCATTGAGGTTTTTAATGCTGGGAAAGTAGTTTTACAGGTACTATTGAATTTTATTTCATTGTAAGAAACATACACAAATTTTATATTAAAAATAAATAAATAAATACAACTAGGTACTTCTTAAACTCTTCTCTTTTTTTAACACATTCTAACATTATCGAAAAGAATTTATGACTTTGACTCATCTGTCTGAGCTCAACTCTCACAAATAAACTTGGATTTCCAAGATATTAATATACATTATTATGTACATATTGATACATATGTTCATACACATTATTATATTATTGATAAATGTTACAGAAGAGCATTGTAAGAGCAGCTCAATTTCCTATGTATTAAATTTGAAAGAAAAATAGTTTTAGAATACTTTGAGGATTGGTTTATTTGAATTATGTTTCTCAATAACAGTATTTTCAATAACATTTGTATTACTAAATAAGTATGTATTGCAAAATTGCACCGTGAAATATACTTAAAAACTTTGTATTGAAAATAAATACTATTGTTATATGGCACACATAACAGTATAAGTTATATGTATTATTTAACAATTTGTATTTAATTTGAATAAAAAGTTTGTAAATGTATTTGTCTTATTACACACTCTTTTCCTGTATCATTCTTCTATTAGATGCAAGTTTTTTTTCACTTTTTAAGTTATTTTTGATCTAATGAACGGCTTTGTTAATTTGTATATGAATCTTGTTTTCATACATGAATAGCATTTTAAAATTGGCATTAGTGAATTTTTATCAAAGGTGTGAAAGTATGGAGGACTGAGTGTAGAAAACATACATTCAACCACTAAAATTGGGTCCATAAGCGGTTGTCGTCAACATATGACTTGATATATCGCAGTTCTATTTTAAAGCAATAATTGAGTTCTGCCCAAATTTCAGTTGTAAACTGGATGACGTGATGGTTTGTCACTTTACAGTAAAAAAAAGAAAAAAAAAATGAAGTTTCTTAAAGTGGTCCGGGACACAAAAATCTTCTAATTTTTTTTTTTTTTTTTTTTTTTTAACAATTTTATTGTACTAAACATTTTGCTGTTATTTTCTGTTTAAAATTTCGTTAAAATCATGTTTCTATCTTTAATGGAACAGGAAATATTTTTTGTTTTGGTTTGTTTTGAAAATCAGGCTTTCAAGAAATGGTTGTTATGATAGCGACTTCTTGCAAAAATACGTTTTTTTTTTTTTTTTTTTTTTTTTTCATGGTGGATTTTTTCGTCATTTCTCGCGTTTAAATTGTTATAACTCAAGAACCGTTAAAGAGTTCAAACTCGGAACATGTCTTTTTCAATTGTTTTACATTAATTTTAATTAAGCAAATTTGAAAAAAAAAATATTTACTTTTCACAATATGATTTTTTTAAAGTTACATCCTTTTTTTAAGATTTTTACTTTAAATTTATTTTTATTTAGATTAATATTTTTTTAGATGCTTAATCAAAATAAAAAATTTATTTATGTTTATTTAATTGAAAAAAATTGCAATTCTACAAATAATATTTCGAGTTGTAAAATATTAACGATTTTAAACTACCCCACTTTTTAATTAATTTTTAATTTTAAATTAAAAAGACAAAATCTGCGAAGTTTAATCATGGGATTTTGTTTATAAATAATATGGTTAACCATCACAAAAAATTTCAAAATTTTAACTCAATTTAAAAAAAAAATATTCCAAAATTCTTAAACTACGAAAATTTATAATAATCATGAATGAAATTATTCGATAACCGCTACCAAGTTAGCCACTATTCCAAAAAGTGTTCTTTTATCTTTAGAGACCGCAGAAAACAATTTATTTTCTAAATTTAAAAAATAATTTAATTTAAAATAATAATTGAATAAAGAAGATAATTAAATAAAAATATTTAAATACTGAAAAATATTTAAACTGATATTGAATATTTAAAATTAATATTTAAAATAACAGTTAAAGAATGTAAATTAGTTCTTATTATCTATGCGTAATTTTTGAAACGTTTTCGAATAGCTTTTATAATATATTAATCAGTTTTCTCTACTCGGAAATTTGGTTTTTCGGATGCTATCAGACTTCTAGTAAACATTTTCAACTGCAAAAATGAAAATGTGCATGCAATTGCAACAGAAAAATTTTAATTTTAATGGTAATGTCAATACTATTAATTATATTCTATATGTTTTTCAAATACAGTAAACTCCCGATTATCTGTTAGCGGATTATCCACAAGTCTAAATTTCAAATTTTGAAAAATGTCGCATAAAAGGATACCAATTGTATTAACAATTCAGGATAAATTGAAACTGGTTTATCCAGGATTAGATACAGGTTTTGAGCATGTAACTGATGAAGAACTTAAAAAAAAGAAAAAAAAAAGCGTTAGATATGAATTTTGAAGAGAACGATAAAGAACTTGGTAAGAAACAAAATAAATGATGCAGCTTTAGCTTACGTTGAAGGTCTTATACAGTATTTAGAGAAAAAATATGAAGCGGCACTTTGTGATAAAATAGTTCTAAAAAATTTCAATCCCAAATAAAGAAGAAATGCATCAATACAAAATGAAGAAAAGAAAAAAAAAAGAAAAGAAAGAAAGAAACAGAAAAAATGGAAACTTTTGACGGATTTCTCAAAGAAGTAAATCTACAAATTTGTAAGAGAGAAATTTTACTATTCCTTAAATATTAAGTAAGCTTATATTACATATTGTGCGTATAAATTGTTGAAATATATGTCTATGTTATTTATTGTGCATATAAACTGTTCAAGTGCATATTTATGCTGATTTTTCTTTTTTTTTTTTTTTTTGATTTTTTCATAATTTTGTGGATTATTCATGAGGAATTTTGTGGATTATCCACGGGGTTGTCGCGGATAAGACTTATCCGCGATTGAGAGAACATGCTTAATTCATTGTAAAAACTATTCGGAACCGTTGTCGAAAACTACAAGCAGCTAATAAAAAATTATTGATTCTTTTTTTTTTATTTAAAAGGTAAATTCTGTCATGAGGTTTCTAAAAATAAAGGAACAATTTTCGGAATCTTGGGTGACTCAGAAGAGGTGATTGTATATTTTCGTTCATGATGCTGTACATTTTCGTAAATTAAGAAACTCTGTCTTTTTTTTTACAGTGTGGCACTAACAGTATTCCATGTTTTAATCAAGCTTTTCAGATGCGTTCGTAATTATATAAATACGTAGTCTTCGTTCAGTCCGTCCGTCTGTCCGTCCGCACATAACAAGACAAAAATTATCCAACCAAATCGTTTGAAATTTAAAATACATATTTGTTGTAAGATTTTGTCAAGTTCATTACAAATTTCATGAAAATCGGTAGCATATTTCAATTATTAGGACAATCAAAAATATTCCGTTACATTACGGCGAATGGAAAAAAATTGTTCAAGTGCATTTTAATGATGTCACACTCTTTCGAACATAACAAAATTGACATGCATCTATCAAGTATGTGCTAAAATATGCATTCTGAACGGCAATCTGCGGTGCAAAGAATATTTTACATTAATTTACAGGGCGACACAAAAGTATTTCATTACATAATGGTATAGGAAGAAACCTTGTTTAGGGCGCGTTTTAATAAAATTAAAATAATTCACATTTATTGAAATGGATATACGTTGCTGAAGTTTACTAAAGGTTACTTCCTGTGTAATAAAAAGCAAATAGTGTTTACAGGTATACACAAAAGATTTGGCCTACTATACCGTATCCGAAGTACTATTACACCAATATCTGAATATTTTTAAAACTTCGTTGTAGTACGCGCACCTCATTTACTACGTTTGAAGTACTATTTCTGACTTGTTATTGAAGCTTTGACCAGGCGAATTCATGGTATCTATGAGACAAGTAAAGAGTTAATACTTTAGAAGTCATACTGCACATAAAATCATGAGAAATCCAATAAGATTTACACGAGAAACCAAATTATAAAAAAGAAATACTTTTTTGACACATTGACGTCTATATAATTTTCAGTATATATCAAACTTAAAAATTTCTTAAGCTAGTTAATATTTCTCAACACCTCCCCAGAGCCTCTTTTGCAATGTCACCTACTTTATTTTTCTAGCAAAAACAGGTACTGCAAAAATAAAATATACATTATTAAAACAACGGTGAATTTATTTTTATGAAGGCGATATCACATAAATACTTTGTTCACGCATAAATAATTAAGCAATCAAATGCTCCTTGTAGTGCATAAAGTTATCACTGGGAATAGTAACAGTGACGAAAAGTTGGAGGGCGAGGTGCAATATTTAAAACAATTTTCACGAAAACAACATTCATAAATAATGCTCGTAATTTTTGTGATTTAATTTTACTAAACCGCTTTATTTCTGAATATTTTAGGATATTATGATTTTAATAATCAATTGGCTGTAAATAAATCCCTAGTTAGAATAACTATTTCTATATAAAATTTTAAAATAACAGCTTAACTTCTTATTAGTATTCTTAATATCCCGTTCGGGAATTCCACCGAGGATTATGTGTTTATTAATATGGACTATAAAGACTATAAAATGGGGGAAAAGGGGAGAAAATTTTTCTGATAAGCAATAAATGCTTACAAAAAGTGAAATTTCACATTTGCCTCAAATTCTGGCAACTATTCTTTCATCTTCAAATAGCTTTATGAAAAGAATTATTCAGAAATATAAGAATAAAAAACAAGCAAACAAATAGATGAAATCAGAAACGTTTTAACCGAAATTGATACGCAGGAGAAAGAGCTTTTCTATTTTAAAAACGTTTCCGGTACAGATTTATATTCAGCCTTCCTCCAACTGATTTCTGAAGACAAGATAAAATTTTCGGTTACAGTGGTTAGCAGCAAGAGTTAACTGAATTACAGTAAAAACCAAAGACACGAATTGAGTATAAGATTTTTGGATACCGCAGTGTTCCAAATTGCAAAGTTTCCTTTGAAGCACAAAATGGTTTAAAAAAAACTTCAGATCCTTAATAATTTTAAAACATTCAAAACATCTTAGATAATATATATATAATATCTAAGAAATTTTGATTTTTTAAATGTTATTAAGGGTCTTCTCTGTTTTAAATCATTTTGGTTTAGCTACTTTGGGCTACCATTGTACCACATTGGGAATACTACTGTATCATTTTAGGAACACTACTATATCCAGAAATCTTACAAACCAATTTGGGTCTTTTATTTTTACAGTGATATGCGTAAACATTTCTCTTTTAACAGAAAAATTTTCAGCATTTAAAAAAAATATTTTTTATATGCTTGTATATCTTGATATCATTCCTTAGAATAGATTTTTGCAAATCGAACTTCAATACGACGCTATTTGTCAATACCGGCTCACGCTCCATGTTGTGAAGGAAGTAATGTAAAAGGAAAATGGCATCTGAATATAACAGATTTTTTTCTAGAATTGCAGGTAGAAGTGAAGATGCGTTGAATTTTAGTGTGTTTCCCCTTTATCATAAAAAATTGCAGTTTTTTTTACAGCATTTATGAGTGTACGCACATGTCTTTCTATCTTGAAATCATACTACTTACCAGGGCTTGAATGGAAAAATTCACAAACCGGAACGCTATTTCAAAATTATTAGTAAATTTTTTTTTTTTTTTTTTTTTTTTTTTTTTTTTAATACGGGTTATTTTTAAATTTTGTTTATATATGCTGTCCCAGAGTAAAATGAAGAAAATTCAAACATAAATTAATATTTAAAGTTTGAGCTATGCATTAGCTAAAGAAGATTATATTGAACATTTCTAACATAAAAAATTAAAAAAATCAATAAAATTTTTTGAGATATAAATCCTTAAATTTCGATTCTCAACAAAAATGCCTGTCCCATTCCAAGTTTTATGTTTTTAGCTGTTTTTTTTTTTTTTAATTTGAGCTAACTTTTTTAAATAAAAAGGTTTAATTATTTTAAATATGAACTGTTAGTGTTCTATATAAATGAAAAAAATTATTACAAAAGATATTTTCTTTAAAAAATTACCAGAAATCTTTTGTCCCTCACTTTTTACCAAATCCGATACCTTGTGATTATTTTAGTCAAAATAGGTTTCGAATGCTGCCTAAAGTTAACAATAAATATTCGACGATATAGTTAAACTATTCGCTTACTATTACTTGCCATTTTTTACTCTTCAATTGTGAAGCAATGTAATAGTGGCAAGAATAAGCTTTTATCAAGGTTGGTATTTTTTTTTCTCTGTCAAGTCTGTTACCGTCAATTTTAACATTAAAATAGTGATTTTTGCACTTTTGTAATTAAATATTGTTTACTAAATAGTTTCAAAAGGTATGTGTTTGATTATCTAAGTTAGAAATTATACAAGCTAGTTCATTTCTAATAGTTTTATTTGAAATGTGAAGTTCGTTACTTGTGAAGTCCGCTACCATGAAATGTAAGCTGCTAAGTAAGTTTACTAAATAGTTTTATAATGTGTGTAAATTATTATCTAAGTTAGAAAATATACAAGCTAGCTCATTTTAATGGTTTTTATTGGTTTTATTTGAAATGTCAAATCCGTTACTTGTCAAGTCCGTTACCATGAAACATAAGCGAATGACGAAAAATGGCCAATACAGTCAAATTTATTTATAACTTTAATCGAAATACCATTTCTCATAATTTTACAAATCGAAATATTATTTCTCATAATTTCACGAACCGGAACAATATTTCTCATGATTTCGCGAATCGGAACACTTTCTCATAATGTCACGAACCGAAACAATATTTCTCAAAACTTCACGAGTCGGAACATCGTTCCGGTTCGTGAAATCCGGCCCAGTACATTTCGAGCACTGCTTACTTACATATTGCATCACCAAAAGCGAAAAAAAAAAGTCAATAAGAATTACACCAAACATCAAATAGCAATTAAAAAAAAAAAAAAAAAAAAAAAAAAAGGGAATTCATTTTTGAATGCATCTATACGGATGGTAGATGGTAGTGTTTATCAACATCAACCTTCCCCTCTCCCCCACTTCCCTTTCGCAATATCACCTGGTGTATTTTTCTGGAAGAAAAGAAATGGTGCAAAAATAAAATATTCATCATTAAAGCAACGGTGAATTAACTTTTATGAAGGAGCTATCACATAAATACTCTGGGCCGCATAAATAATTAAACAATCAGATGCTCCTCGCCATGAATAAATAATCCATGCTATCGTGCGTCAAGTTAACCAGGTGGGAATAGAAAAGTGACGAAAATTTGGAAGGAGGGAGTGAGGGGCTTTAAAACAATTTTCAAGAAAACAACGCTCATAAATAATGCTCGTAATTTTAGCAATTTAATTTTTGCTAAGCCGCATTATTGCTGAATATTTCAGGATATTATGATTTTAATAATCAATTGACGGTAAATAAATCCCTAGCTGGATATAACTATTTGTATGGGAAATTTTTAAACAACGATTTAAATTTTTTAAGCGCCTGCGGCATGCCACAGAGGATTATGTGTTTATCAGTATGCATATGTATGAAGGAAGTATCCAAAAATGGAGCTGAGCCTTTTTTAAATTGATTAACAAGTAAAAGATATCAGCCATTAAATTTGTTCTTGTAGAAAAGAAATGCATGACATCAAGAATTTCTTTAAAGTGCTTCACTGATTTTGTTTCAAATATCATTGATAGAAGGTTCTACATTGTGCCAGTCTGCTATACTACTCAAAATAACTTTACGATTTCAAAATGCATATCACTTTTTATTGTTACAGTCAAACCTTGTTAACATGAACACTCTTAACGTGAATTACTTTTAACATGAACTGTTTTCACAGTCTCCTATAAAGATGAATTGCAAAGATTTGATACTGATAACATGAATTACTGTTAACATGAACAAAATTTTGATTCCCCTTGAGGTTCATGTTAACGAGGTTCGACGAAATTACATACTTTCTTTTAACTTACATTTATGTTTGTATGTGTCAGTTAAATCTTGTGACTCATTTTTCAGCTACTTCCAGTTGACACAGAGTTTTGAAATGTGAAACGTATTTCTTACCCGCAAAAAAAGTGACACATATCGCAAAGATTCATTGTGCATTTTATTACACTAGTAGGTCTGTCCTAGGTGTATCTTGCTACACAAACAGTTTCATAAGTGTAGTTACACAGAAAATCCCTTTACTACGCTAATATGTCCATTCGTGACAACAGAAGGGGGAGGGAATTGTGTGTGGAGGTAAAATTACTCAATCCTTGAAACCCCACCCAACGTCTTCATTCTTAAGGGTTTTTATCTTTCACGCATATTTATAGTCCTGCATGCAGAGGAGCTTACCTCTGCAACTTCATTTTATAGCAAAATTATGCACACTTTCTTTTGCCTCTCCTATGAAATTTGCTTTTGTCAATATGTGTCACTTTTCTTGAAAGTGAGTGATACGTGCATTCATGGGTACTATAGATAAATTTTACATTGATTTTTTTTTTAATTGAATCCTTAAGGAGGGCGACGGTGAAGATTCGATTGATTTCCTATGGTGAAATCAGTATCAGCTTCAACAATGAGTTTTTGTTCAAAAATTACTAATGGCAAGGAGAGCACAGTTGGTGAAATATCACCAAATCTGGAGCAAAACTAAGTTGCCATTTTTAAAGCAACTTGGCGATAATGGCACTGTTAAAAAAATTCTGCGAAATTAGAGAGAATCTACGGGTATTAGATTAATTTATAACAAGATTATTCTATTGGTAAATGAATTATAACAGATGTAAATTTTCCAAGTGGGTGAAAAAATTGGCGGCTTCAGCCAATACATCGCTGATTTGAATCCTTTCCGGGACTTTTTTTCACCCACTTGGAAAATTTGCAACTATTATAATTCATTTACCGGTTGAGTAATCGTGTTATAAATTAATCTATGCAGAGTTTTCAGCAGTTCCATATATTAACCTTCGATTTATTCTGTTACGCTGATCCAAAGTATCATACCAGATTGTGTGATCGTTAAGGTAGTTGGGTGAATTAGTCCTCCAATATTCGTACGGGATGACTCAGTTGGAAGAGCATTGGCGGCTTCAGGCAATACATCCCTGGCTCGAATCCTGACCCGGACTTTTTTCATCTAGTTGGAAAATTTACATCTGTTATATCTACGGGTAATCCATCATCTTAAGTAAAATTACAAAAGTGAGAGAAACCGAGATTCGTTTAAATAACAGAGTAGTTATTTGGTAAATTTAGAATAGATTCTGTAAATTAACATTGTTAAAAATATCGAAGACTCTGTAAATTTACTTTTAATGATAATAATTTAATTTAGTTTTAAAATTAATGGATCACTCAATCTCCAGTGAGCTTCAAAGAACTTGAATTTTCCAAGTAAATTTAAACTGCTGCATCAATAAACTTTAACACCATTTGTGTCTAACCGTTCTGCGATTTGAAACCGAGATCTTTTGACAGTGTAAGAGCACCTTACAGACTGAAGTATAAGACCTATTACTATTTTGTACAAAGTATGTCTTTTATGATTCAGCGGGGAAAAATCGCCACTAAATCCGATGAGATGATTTTTCCCTTTCTAAATTATTCTAATTAAAAAAAAAAAAAAAAAAAAAAATGGTTAAACTAAATTTTCTTCGTTAGTATTTCTCATAAAATTGCAAAAGGATTTTAAAAATATGTGTTTTGAATTACAAAATTAAACAAAGATAAAAATATTTTTAAATAAAGACATGCAAATCCCTACATGGAATTAGATATAAGATAAGGGAAATGTGTGTAAAACGATGACCGAGAAATTCAATCGAGTGCATTTAACCGTGAACCAGTGTAAATTTACAGAGAGTTTTTTTTTTTTTTAAGTTATTATTATGCGTGTTTTTACAGAAGTTTTTAACAGTGTGATTAATTTGGCGAAATTACCACTTCTACTTTTTAGTGAATTTATTATATATATATATATATATTTACATCTTTAAATAATGGAATCTAGGGTGATATAGTAAATAATCTTTAATATTCTTGAGTATTATATGCAGATGAATATTTACATTGTGAGATTAAGAGGTGTTTGGGACCATTCTATCACCAAGACCCATACTTTCGGCCATATTTCGATCGGAACATCTTTTCCGTATCGCAGCTGAAAACGATTCTCCTTGACTTTTGACTGTTACCAGGCTACTTGGATAAAAAGTGGTTGTCAGAAAATATACACTCATGAACTGGCCTCAACACGTCGCTCGTTCTTCGTGAGAGAACGCTGACCAATACTGTTAATCAGTGAGGTTTTTTGAGAAGACAAAACCGCAACTCTCTCTCTCTCTCTCTCTCTCTCACACACACACATATAAATATATATATATATATATATATATATATATATATATATTCAACATTTTTGTGAATTTTTATGAAAGAGAGCTTAAAAGATATTTTTCTTTTTACATTTATATATATTTTTTTCTACAAAGAGACATGCATATAACGACTGGCGCTTTCACTTTTGCATTTATTGCTCTTACACGACCTTCTAAATATTTCATCATTTCAATTTTTCGAAATATTTTGATAGCGAGTATTGCGGGGGGGATATACTTTCAAATGAAATTTGAAAACAGTGACTAAATTCAGTGAATGTTAAGAATAATTTTCAAACACATTTTTTTTAAAATTTATCTCAACAATAAAGAAAGTTTTCCCATTTGGTAACTGATTTCCCAGAGCAAATTAAAAAGTACATAAAAGCAGATAACATCATATCAAACATGAAGTACTATGCATGTGCAAGTGCTAAACTGAAAACTGTCTAGGGAAAGGCAGATTTTCATTTTATGTTGAACATAAAATTAAAACCAAATTCAGTTGCAATACGCTGAATAAGGTTGTGCTCAGGATTGCATTTTTATTCCTTTATGACAAATTCCGATTCCATAGAGATAACTTCAGTAGTAGGCATTTATACCAAATTATCATATCACAGACAAGTATTTTTAATTTAACTCAAATTTAGTTACTTAATTTATTATTATTATTATGCACAAATTGACTTTAGGGAGATAAATGTTATACCCTTATATAAATTTTAACATTTCAGAACCTTATTTTATGGCATATTAATGGTAAGATATGCTAGACAAAAAATATTTTTATTAGTTCAACATACTATCGAATGCTAATAAAATACCAGTTTGTAATAACATTTTGAAAGTTATTATTATTATTATTATTATTATTATTATTATTATTATTATTATTATTATTATTATTTTGCACAAATTGACTTTAGCGAGAGACAAATCTTATACCCTTACATAAATTTTAAAATTTCTCATTATTATTTTATGGTATATTGTTGGCAAGATTTACTAGACAAAAATATTTTTATTAGTTCTACATACTATCGAATGCTAATTAAATAACAATTCTTAATAATATTTTGAAAACTATTATTGCTATTATCATTAATATTTTCATAAATTCACTTTCTGTAGATAAATATAACACCTTTATATAAATTTTAATATTTTTCAACATTATTTTAAAACATATCAATGGTAAGATATGCTAGACAAAAATATTTTTATTAGTTTTTATTAGTTCAACATACTATCCAATGCTAATTAAATACCAATTATTAATAATATTTTAGTAATAATAATAATTGTTATTATTACTATTTTGAACAAATTTAAGGAGATAAATACCTTAAATGAATTTAAATATTTCCCAACATTATTTTATAACATTTTAATGTCAAGATATGCTAGACGAAAATTTTATGATAAAAATATTTTTATTAGTTCTATGTACAATCGAATGCGAATTAAATATCAATTTTTAGTAATATTTTTAAAATTTGAATGAAATCTAAAAAAATCCTGATACATTTCTTGTTAAAATATAGCCATGTTTAAATTTAATATATTTTCTGAAATATAGCTCTCATTGCTTTGCGTTACCCCCTCTCCTTAATTTTGTGTATAGAAAAAAAAAATTAAAGGATATACATTTTTTTATCGATCATTATTTTATCGATTTTAGAAATTCCCGCCTAAGTGTCTTTAATGGAATGATTGCAATTGGATAGTTTTAGGTCATTTCTCCCTTTCACATCAGCAATTTTAGGTAAAAGTTTGAAATTCAGGATTAAAAAAATTATTAAAAAATAACTAAACACATATTGTAACAATTTTAGAAATTCCTCCTAAGGGGTTAAATGAGTGGTAAAAAATTACAGCACATTTCACTTTATCTTAGAAGCAGTTTTAAGTAAAAGCGGGGAATTCAAAATAACAAACCTTCAAAAAAAAAAAAAAAAAAAAAAAAAAAAAAAAAAAGTTAAATACAGTACGAGCTAGCATATCGCCAACACCTACTTTGAACTGGATAATGTAAGGCTGTACGAATAAGACAATAATTATAAATATTTGATTAAATATTATATACATATATCATTGATAGCTATGTTTCGTTTCATTGAAGATTCTTTTAGAGAAACCGATCAGCAAAGCGGGCGAAAGTTTCTTGTGATAAATATATGCAAACAAAATGTTAATATAGAAAAAAAAAAAAAAAAAAAAACATTTAAAAAGACATAGTTTATTAGGATTGTTTTTGTATAGCTGTTTATATCATTCGGCAACACATACAATTTTCGAAGCAATTACGAAGCCCGTTTCATGCCATTCTTATTTAAAAAAAGAAAAAAAAATTCCAAGTTTTTTACAACAGAAAAACACGCGGGAAAAAATACAAAACTGTCTGTTTTTTTTTTCTAAAATCAAACTATGATATATATATATATTTTTAATCTTTGCCGTGAATTTTTTTTTTTTTTTTTTTTTACCAATTTTATTTTATGATATTCTAAGTAGTTAAAAAAAAGAGGCACACCTAAAGAAAAATCCAAAAGGTACCGAATTTCTTGAAAAGAAGAAAATGTCTTCATTTTTTACTTTTTCTTTATCATTTGAATCATATATTTTTAAAGACTTTCCCACAAAACTAAAAATTTCAAAGACAATTTAAAGAACGTATAAATGATAAACATTGTACAAAAGTCTAAACTTTCGTTCAAATTTAGAAACACTTATTTAAATGTATTAAATGTTGGAAAAACATGCAATTTCCTGAAGAAGATGCCGCAATCATAAACATCCTAGTATAATAAGCCTGAAATCCTTTAATACAATTATAATATATGCAATCTTAAATAATAATAATAAAAAAAAAAAAAAAAAATCCATAATTTGAAAAAGAAAGAAGGTGTGTGTGTGTGGGGAGAGGGTTGCGGTCCATTGAAATACGAAAACTTCACAACAAAACACAGTTTTTGTTTACACATTTGAGCCTAAAGGATTCAATTTCTATCCAGTTAATTTATAAATTTCCTGAAAATTTCCACCCTAAAGGTGCAATTTCGCAAAATCGCAGCACTGTTCCGGAAACAAGGATATATATATATATATATATATATTTTTTTTTTGTTACGTTTTCCTAACAGAAACAGCATTTTACTTATGTCCTCGCCTCCAAAACGGGAAAAATTCACGAAATGATGCTCAACGTTTCTAAAATACTCCAGTCAAAAGATAGAATTTTTTTTAAATAGATAAATCTCTTCTAATCACAGAGCATATTGCAGCAAGTGGTTACCCGTACTTTTTTTTTCAAAGTGCGTATGCAATTTGCTTAAATTTATTTCAAAAACCCACCACTGTTTTTTAGCTAAAAAAATAAAAATTTTATTTTTCTTTCTTATTACTTACCCATCATACCTATACTACATAGGGTAAGTCTTGCAATCGTTTTGAAAATCGAAAAAATTTTTTTGACGGATTTACACGTTTTAGATAGTGGAGATTCCGAAAAACATATTTTTAGAAAAAAATTTTGCCGTCCGTCTGTCTGTCTGTCTGTCTGTCTGTCTGTAAACGCTCTATCTCCCGAACAAATTGAGATAGAGACTTGAAATTTTGTATGTAGTTAGTATGTAAGAATGGGACGAACCCTATTTAATATCAGCAACCTCGATTATACGGAACTATTTTTTTCGGACTCTCGAAAAATTCGTTCTGATGAAAGGTATATAAAAATTTTCGAATTTTTTTGTACTAAGGAATGGACGTAAAAGGCAATAAAATAACACACATTTTGCATATAGAACGAAGTCTATCGGATTATTAGTTGCCGAGATATTTGTAATCTTGTTTTCCACATTCTTCGATTTTTCATGACCCTGTATTTCATTCAAATTTCAATTCAGAAGTATATTTTAATTGGAAATGAGACGCTTAATCCGACGCAGTTAATTGTTAGTTAATAGAATTATTACTTTTGGAGTTATAAGGATGTTTCTTTTACGCAGTTCGATACTACTTGAGTAGTTTGGCGTTTTATATAATTTGTCGAAATTGTTACATCAGCAGTTCTTTAATATAGCAATTCTATGTATATTAACAATATTTATATTTTGTTTATGAATTGCAATGCATTGTATAAATAGTTTCACGTGTTTTATTTTCATATACATATCCATGATGGGTAAGTATTACGGTGGCCCCCAACGACTAGTTTTTATATCTTGTATTATCTTTAAAAAAATAATTCTAATGTAGAAAGTAGAAAATTCATATAAAAAATAAATCAATGCGAGTTTACGTTAAGATTTCAAGTATTTTTAATTTAATAGTATAGGGTTTTGTACAGCAAAATGAAAAAGCAAAAATTACACCGAGATTTTCAGTACTCAAATTGACTGATTTTTTTTTACTGCAAAATTAGTTTGAGTAATGTTGCTGTAAACTACAAATCTACTTATCTCTCTTATATATAGGAGTGTGTGCGTGAAAACATATTTTACTGTTACTTTAAAGTACAGATTGGCAAGATGTACAGATTGTACAGATTTTCTGCACAGATTGGCAATTGAGCTGAACGTATGTTTTAGAGAAGAATTAAGAAAAAACGGTATTTCAACGCACATTTTTCCTAAGCTATCATCTGCCAAATCTGTAAAAATATTTTTTTAAAATCAGTTATATTTTGCAGAAATTAAGTCCATAAATATTTAGTAAACAAGCTGGAACAAAGCGATTTAAGTAAATGAATAACTTTTAATAAGTTAAAAATTTGCCAGTAACTTTTACTTTTAAATTCAAATTTTCTGTAAAAGCTGATAAAACTTTATTACCAGACCGAAATCTCAAGAATACGCTGAAATTTTCACAAATTTAACGATTAATAAAAATAAGTTATAAAGCTTAAACGATATACATGTGTAGTAATTTTTTTAAGAGTTAATATACCAATAAAAATTTAAATCACATGAACATTAAAAAGAAAAAAGTATTATTTGGCGGAAACAAGAAAAAAAATCTCAACTTTAACTTTCGTTGAACTGCAATTTACAATTATTTTTAGAATAACAATATATATCTTTTATAATCAAAGTCAAATATCCAAATCTATTTATTTAAAAATATTATATACCTCTTAATAAACTGATAAATATTTTCATCTTTTAATACCGTAATTTCCCAGGAAATTAAAAATATCTCGCTGAATTCCGAAGAGAAATTTCAAATTAAGGAATTTCGAAATTAGAATAACGGCATAATAAATAAGTTTATATTAAACATAAAAATGTAGCCCGTTAATATAAAACGAATTTTTCAACGAGTTGCCGCAAAAATGCTTAATTTGCATTTAGCTGAATGTCTTCATTTAAACTAATAACATTCCCCTAAAGTTCGTTCGGAAAGCAAAACATTCAAATCGTCTGCCTTCAAACAGAAGTTAGGAATATAAATGATTTAATGTTTTAAATTCGTTCCGGTTCTCAATTATAACAATCCTTGTGCATTTTTCGTATTTTTATCCCTAAATTAAATTTATTAATGAAATTCCTATTGACTTATAAAATAGATATTTATCACCGCTAAAAATATTTTTATCCCCGCGACGAAAATTTTCAAAAGGAAAGACTCTGTTTAAATTCTCATAATAACGCCATTTGTTATTTTCAAGTAAACATCTTCGGAAGGAATTTTTCTAACTCAAAAGTGAATCCGAAGAACAAAAGAGTTTTGCTCCAGTATTTAAATAACACAGAATTGGATTATACGAAGGCAATTTTGAATGAAACTGAATAAAGATCAAGCTTTATGTAAACAAAGCGGGATTTGTGCTGAATGTGATTTAATTATGAAGATGGAATATAACTGTAACTGCGTTTGGATTTGGCTTGAATAAGAGAAAGTAAACAGTCATTCTTTAAATGAGCGTATTTTTAAAGATTGTATGGGCATGGGGTAATTTTAAAACTTGCTTTTGAAAGCCTAAATATTTTTAAATTATGAATTTAAAAAATAGATAACCTTAAGACTAAATGAAATTTTAATATCTTGGTATAGTTTCGGGTGGCATTTGAAAGCCAGAAACTTTGTTTTGTTTTGTTTTTTTAATTTTTACCTGAGGTAATTTTTCCAAAACTATATACCTCTCAGAGTTTACTCGGTTAAGAATTTCCGTGGCGCTTTTAGAATTAAATGATACATATAATTGGTGCATAGTTTGAAAAGTGTTCTTTCGAAAAAAAAGAAAATACATAGCATAAAAGAGAGATACAAAAGTTACCGCATTACCGCATAAGTCTACAAAATGATTTTAAAGATAATTCTAAATAAACATGTGATCAAATGGATTATTAATATCTGTTCTACATAAAAGTAATATTAAATAATTAAATTGAGCATAACAGAAAAGATAATTTTAATTTTTCAAATAAAAGGGATGATTTACTGTATATTATAAATAACGTATTCCATAAATGTTTTTATGGGAATACTACAACTTCTTACTAAAATAATGTGTTGAATTGGTTAAATAATTCACCGGAAAATGCGACTTTTTTTCGAAGCAGAAGGTATTAAAATAAATTTAGGTTCAGGTGGAATAATTACGACTAGGGCGTAATTATGATCACCCCCATAAGATATAAATGCGTATGGTAAAATTAGCGAAAACTGTGGAGGAATGGCGTAAACTGTAAATGGTAAAATTTTATTTCATGCTTAGATATCGATCCCGCTTAACATGCTAGAGATTTCCGGTGCTTTGAGGCCAAAAAAAAAAAAAAAATAAAAAAATAAATAAATAAAAAAAAAAAAAAAAATCACGCTTAAGGGTGTATTCGAAAAAACGCTTTTCCACCTTCAACAGCTCGAAATTTTCCGATACAATTTCAGATATATTTTTAAAAGTAGAAACATGAAACTTGCTGAGGGGATTTTTGAAGAGACGTACAAGGTGCTGTGTGATGTCACTTTACGCTCCATTCATTAGAATTTGATTTATAAACAATTATCTTGTCAGTGTGACACTTTTTTTCGTTTCCCAATTTCGCGCTTCGGAAAAATCTGCTCAAAATGCCGTTTTTGATTGCTTTTTTCCCAATATTTTCTGCATTTATCAGAGAATCAACAGTTACAGCACCTAGTGTACTTTCTAAATAAGATTCTAAAAAGATCTTTCATTGATCAATTGCGAATTCCTTGTCTTTTGGTTTTGTCCAGTGTAGCCAATTTACTAGGGTTTTTTTTATATTCAAATAAAAAACTCTATTTTGAATAGTAATATTTACTTTATTTAACAACATATTAATAAAAGCGATCATTACTAATATCAGAAACAGTGGTATATTTGGATTCAAACAAAAAGCTCTAAATTAACAGCAATGCAATTGTTTTTTAATCCCGTATACTAATAGTCTTTATTTTTCCGTTCACGTGCCAATTTTCCCTAGTTGAGAGACGCAAATGAATCCAGGACACTCAGACATGTCATAAAATTTCTATGATTAAAGATGATTATACCTATTGTCAGAGAGGTTTAAATGTACATTATATCCCTACTATATTTTACAATGCATATTATAGTAAAAAAAAAAAAAAAAAATCTAATAAAAATAAATACCACAGCGGTTTTTAATTTCTTTTGTTTTATTTTCTTTATTTTCTTTCTTTTCTTTTCTGTTTTTCTTTTTCTTTTTTTTCTTTTTCCAATGCTACTACTTTTTACACATGGAGTAAGAATGATAATTGTTTCTTATAATGAAAAGATGGACAGATTAGAATAGTACTCTTTATCACAAGTACTAAATATGATTTAAACAATTGGATCATGTTTCAAAGGTTTAATATTTTTTTTATTATTATTATTCTTTTAAAAGAAAAAAATACTCAAGGTAGAAATTATTTTATTTTCCTTTTTATCGCATTTATTCACAATAAAGCCATTTAAATTCATTTTATATTTTCCAGTTATTCTGATAAAAGAAGTAATGAGTTAAAGTTCAATACAATTAAATTTTAATCTAAACAGCCCTAAAAAATAAATTTTCGACTGAAAAGATATAAATGGAATCGCTAAAGTTCATTTAGACGACTAGATATGTAAATAAGCCCAGTTCATGCAACATTATGCAAATCACGTTTAATACGCCTTCCCGTTTTAAGATGTAACTATTCTCCATTGTCTTGAAATGCGCTTAACCGTGTTCGACGTATACATCCAGAAAAAAGTTTAATGAATCAACAAAATTTTGTTTGGTCCAACAAATCTTTTCGTTTAAGTATGGATCAATGGAAATTTTGTTTGAATAAACAAAAAAAAAAAAAAAAAAATATATATATATATATATATATATATATATATATATATATATCGTTGATAAAAAAAAATCAACAATTGGCAATTTTTTGTCCACAATTTTTATTTGAAACGCATAATAACGTCATAATAACGTCATTAATCCGTCTCAATTTGAAAAGTTTTTATTATCCAAAAATAATGTAATCCTTTATAGTTATTTAAGTCAATTAAACAAAATTACGTGAGAGAGTTATGGTTACTGGGCTACTGCACACCAATTTAAATTTTGCAAAAACAACACAATTTTTTTGGAATTACAAATTGAAAATAGAAGACTTTAGGAAGACTCAAATAAAATTGATGAAATTTTGTTAAAATTTTATAAGAGTGTTAATAATATTTTTTTATCTGAGCAACAAAACCGATTTTTTACTTTAACTAAAAAGTTTCCTTAAAACAACCAAAATGTACTCAACAAAACATGTTTTGTATAATTTTAATCAATTCCTTTTTCTGGTTGTATGTATTTCATTTTAACGATAACGAGTTATTTTATATAATATAATTCTAAATAATTTTTCAATTTACTTTTCGATTAAAACATTGGAAGGCCGAAAGGGGGTAGTGTAGTAGGATGCAATACTAGCCCTGTTTCTGAGAAACAATAGTAATTTGCTGCTAAGGCTATCATTTCGTTGATTTCGGATTTTGAACAACTAAAATATAACTAAAATCAAATAATTTTCTTTTTAACCAATGAAAAGGGGGGCGGATATTATTAACATCATTAGAGGAATTTTTTTCCAAGAATAATGAAGTTTTTTTGTGTACCAGACATTTTGCCCTAGGCTCTTATTGTTTGATAAGTATTTGAAAGGAGAAAAGGGGAACTTGAATGAAATTGGATTCGAAAAACACTAGAAACAGCCAAAAAAATCGAGAAAAGAACTTTTTCTTTTTTAATGTGGAAATTCAAAAAGGAACATGTGATTAGCATGTTCTTTACTTACTTTGAAAAAAATATATTAAGTTCGTTAATCATAAGCCATGGAATCGCCTAACTGTTCACTTATAATGATACTAAACGGAAGTTTGCATTCACACAAAATAATCAATTGCAGAATTTAGAAAGATCTGAAAACACTGTATGTCGCCATATATCAAATAGAATCATACTATTTTACTCCCCAAAATTTTATTTTATTACTTGTGGACTAGTTTTTAAAAAAGTCAATTGAAATTAAACTTAATAAATTAGGGATAGGAAAGGATCTTCTCTTCACTAACTACGCCATACACTATACATCGTGTAAAAATTTTTGGAACTACTTGGTTATACAAATCGCCAAATTATATAAATTGATACAATTTTTATTTTAAATAACGAAAGAACAAATAAATTAGTAAAACGTTAAAAAAGAAAATCGAATTTAATATTACTTGATGTAACTAAGGACAAAATTGACCGAAACAGATTTTTAAAACCGTCAATGAAGATAAAACGGATTTTCGGTAATCTTCCTATTATAGGCCTAAAACAAAACGAAAATGTCCAAAAAATGTTTTTGAATAATTAATTAATACACAAATGTACATAATTATCAATTAATTATATATGTAATTATACATGCGGCCCAAGTTGGCTCCTTCCGCCCATTGCCAAAAATACAATGTAATTAATTCATCTAAGACACAGAATGATTTTTAAATTAAAAAAATTATCTAATTAAAAATGTTTTAGTTATTGACGCATCTCGATTTATCTTTTATAATGATGTTTGTAAATGATCATCTTTCATCCTATTGTATTAAAATTTTCTCCAAGAATATTCAAAACATTACTGAGGAACTCATTTTTTTCTATAAGGAGCTGTGCATATATAACTTTATCAACTTTTTGGTAATTTAATATCTTCTTCCCCCCCTTCCGATATCATGCATTATCATTCTCGAACACCCCCCTCCCTCCCGGGTATATCGTTATCAATGTCTAAAAATTTTTTGATTTTTGGAATTTATTTCTTTTCTTTGGAGTGGTATTCCAAAATGAATACACTTATTTTTTGGCATGCTTTATTGATTCAAATGAAGAAACGTCAATAAATTATCGCTTTATATATGAACTATTTTTATATCAACACTCTTAAAGGAAATAGATAGTATTTAAAAGTGCTTTATAATAGCTTTTTGTTACATACTACATTCAACATTAGTAATGTCTTTTTTTATTTGCCTTGCACGGAGGAGGGAGGGAGGGAATAGAAATTATCATCAACAAAACAGGTAAGCAGCATTCTTTCTCTTTTTATTTATTAGTAAACGCAAGTTTTAAATTCAAATCTACTTCAAATCTATATATGGTTTCTCGAACAGGGATTATATTTATATGCATATACATATGAAAATATGAATGTTAAGCGTTGAGGTATTCTACATTTTAGAATTAATTTATGATGATTTTAATAACAACTTTGTATTTTCATAAAAATAGATGTGACTCAAAAAAAAAAAGGTTACATGCTATTTTGATGTAAAGACCATATTACATATAAAAAGAGAAATTTTGGTTCGTTCAAAAATGATATCGATATCGAAAGAACCCCCCCCCCCCCCCCCGTCACCCTAAATGATAACGATATATTTGCATAGTCCCTTATTGTAAAATCTATAGCTTTTGATGCGCAAATAAAAAGAGCCTTCAAAGTTTCGTTATATATGAATTACGTTCGTTATAATTTACACTTACGTCTTGAATAAATTATGGGTGCTATTTATAAATAGTAAAGTTCATAGCAGTAAATAAAGAATGTATTATTCTAGCCTATACAACTCAAATCGATGATTAATGTTGAAAATTTTCGAAGTAAGAAATGAGATTTCTGGAATACAGATAGTTTCAGTCTGGCCGAAATTTCAGCAGCATTTAGCCTGTAACATCTAAAATCCCATTAATTGCAAATTGAAAAAAAAATCTATATAAATCGATAGTTAATTAGTCAGATGTGGCAATCCCATAACTTTCTTCTATCATACATTCTGAAAAATGCAACACAGCAGCGCCACCAGTTAGGTGGTTTAAACCAAAATCTAGTCAGCAACAACTTATATATTTATAACTAAATCTGAAGTTTGATGAAAATCTGCACGTTAGGTTTTGAGATAGAGCTATTGCGATAATCATGAATAATGCTCGCTGGAGCGCCACCTGTTGAGCGATTTGCACCAAAATGTAATCAGCACCGTGCTGTATCAAGTACTAGCTAAATATAATTTTTTATGAAAATCCATGCACTTGTTCTTGAGATATGGCTATTTAAGAAATTGTAAATAATGCAGCATATCAGTGCCACCTCTTGAGCTATATACACCAAAAACATATAAGATCTAACTTATGTCAAGTTCTAACTGAATCTAAAGTTTTGCGAAATTCCGCGCATTAGTTCTTGAGATAGAGCTGTTGCAATAATCATGAATAGGCAGCGACACCTATTGAGAGATTTTCACCAAAACCTAATTAGCGCCATGTTACATCAAGTACTAACTGAATCTAAAGTTTTATGAAAATCCATCCTCTAGTTCTGGAGATATGGTTGTTGTGAAAATTGTGAAAAAGGAAGCATAGCAGAGCCAGCTGTTGAGCGATATACACCAAAAACTAATCAGATCTAGTTTATGTCAAGGTCTAACAGAACTTAAAGTTTTGTGAAGTTCTATGCTTTCATTCTTCAGACAGAGCGCCCTCAAAATTTTTGTCACATACAGACAGACAGACTGATAGACAGACAGACAGACATTTTGTAAAAACATGTTTTTCGGGTTCTCTGACCTCTGACACGTGTAAATCCGCCTAAAACAGGACTTCGAAAATTTTCACGAATCCAATACTTTCTTCTTGTAAAGATAGAAGAAAGTAAAAATCATATGAACAAAATGAGCTGAAAATATACTTAATTAAATTAATTATTATGAAAAAGTTATAATGTTAAACTATCATCGAAGGTATTGATCACCTCTAAAGCATTTTATAGAAAATTTTGTACTCATTCACAATGTTGCTAATAGGTTACTTTTTTAAAATCAGATTTTTGGATAGATAAAATCCAAGTTTCTGAAAAGGAAAAAGTCGCCTTATTTAATGACATATTAATTAAACGTGGAAAATTGTACCGTTTCATGAAAGTGTTGGCAATCAACAAAATATAATTAGAAAAGGTAACCTAATGGCAACTCTGATCTTAAAGAAAAACTTGGCAAAATAAACTTTTTTCCAGTAGAAAAGTTTTTCATAATTATTTTATGGAAGTGGCCTGAAATAAATTTTCACATTTATTTTGCTTTAACGATTTCGAGTCCGATTTTTTTTCAATTAAAAAAAAAAATACTTTTACATTAATAACATAAACATCAGCTATTCAAATATATTCATTAATTTTTAACGAATATTTCATTGTCTGATACATAACTAATGTGGTTGTTTTGCATACTATTCAATTCATATTCATATGATAATAGCTAAGGAAGAATTTTGGGAGATGTTTAGAAAAAATTGTATTACAATAAGATTTAACTTATATTAGAAATTTCTAATACTTTTTGCACATTATCAGGGATGTAGTGGAGGATATACGGGAGTATACGCCGTATACCTTCTGGAATTTTTAAAGGAGCACCGTATACTTTATGTTTCACGAGAAAGCTTATAGTATACGCACTCTAAGGTATACCCTCTGCCTTGAGTGTATACCCTCTGCTTAGAGCGTATACCTTCCGTTATTTTTACGACTACACCCCTGCACATTATTATTTATGATTCTTTTAGAAAAGTAACTTCTGTTTTAAATTTAAAGAGTGAAATATATGTCTAAAATAAAAGAATACCAAATGGCTCAAAGAGAATTAAGGAAATAAAATAATAATAATTATTATTATTACTAAATGCCTAAACGTAAATGAAATCATACAGTAAATGCATAGACATTTACTAACATAACTACATGCACATGATAGCAAAAGTGTTTCTAAAAGAAAATAATACTCCATTAAAAAACATGTACTATTAATAGTACACCAGACCAGAAAAAGTTAAATATTTACCTATGGTTCTTTTATTTCGCGTTTGGACGATGGCCAACTGTTGGCTTTTCGGAAAACAATGAATAATTACTCCTTTTTTAGTAATAATTAATTTAATTAAACTTATTTTCGGCTTGCCAAACTTAGTAAAACCTAGCTTATTTTGTTCATATGACTCTTTGCTATTGATTTACATAAAAAAAATTTTCAATTCCGCAATGGCAGAGTTTTCTATGCCAATGGCTTCCGGACTATTATATTTTAACAACAAAAGATAGCAAAATATAAAGTGAAAGTTAAAGTGATTTTTTATTCATTAAAAAAATGAAAAACTAATATTAACATCATTAGACGAAACCATTTTTTTTCTTTTTTTGTCAAAATAATGAGCATTATCTTCTGCAACTTTACTGGATATCAGAGATTTTGCCCCAAGCCATTGTTGTTCAATAAGGATTTGAAGATAGAAAAAAAATTACGAAATTGAATGAACTGGATTAAAAAAAAATGATTTTATTAGAGAAAAAAGTTTTTTATTGCTGAATTTAAAAAGAGTTATATTTGTAACATTTCCTTTAATTTCTTTATGTAATATAAATTAAGTTCATCAGCCAAAAATAGAATGCAATTCAGTCATTCTAAATAATCATTTGTAAATAGCACTAAACTGAAGTTTCCACTGACGCAAAATAATCACTTGGATAACTTTGAATAAACACAGATTTGAAAAAAAAATTTAAATATTCGGTTAATATAAACCAGAAAGCTGTGAATTATACCTTTCTAAAGCTATAATATCAAATGAATCTTATAATAAATATAAATAAAAGGTTTTCTATTTATGAAAGTTAGACAGCAAAATAGAGATTGGGTAATTTTTCACAGTTTCTCAAAATTGCAAAAGATTGGAAATGCTTTCTAAATAAATTTATACAAATTTGATTATCTTAAAGTAGATTATATAAATTTTAACCACTTTTTATTATTATTATTGTTGCTGTTGTTCTTTCTTTACACTTTGCAAAATTTTCAAAAATGCGTTAATTGATTTATTTTGAGAGAACATTGAATTTTTTCTGAGATGATCTTGCCGCTAAAGTGCCCATTTTTTAACAACAAAGAATATCAAAAATGAAAGTGATTAATTTATTCATTATATAAAGAAACATTAATATTATTAGACGAAATACTTTTTTTTTCTCCTTTTAGAATAATGAACAACATATTGTCTGTAATTTTACTGCATTGAAAAAAAAAAAAAAAAAAAAAAAAAAAAAAAAAAAAAAAACCTGTAAAGTTACTAATATTTTTCTAGGAAATTGGATTTTCTAGAGCTTTTTATATAGCGACAACTATAAAAAATCCCTGTAACAGATATACTTTTGCACTGTGAATCAAAAAATTTGTAAAATTACTATTTCATTTATTTGTTTATTTTAAAGAAACATGGATGCCTAGAGCTGTTTATGTAACTGCAACCCGGGATAAAGATAAACCTTTTGTACGATTACCATAATTTTAGTGTGTTCTCTTATAAAGCTACAGGGTTTTTTTTCCGAAATTAGTTTTGCAGATTTACATCACTTGTTGTACAATGTACAGATAAAACTTTAGTAAGCATACAAATTTCGTATTACGAAATAATCTTAATGAGAATTTTGTATAACATCTGTAAAATAGTGTTTTTTTTTTTTTTTTTTTTTTTTTTTTTTTTTTTTTTTTTTTTTTGAGCGATTTCGCCTCTAGCCTTTATTGAAAAAACCGAAATTAAAAAAAAAAAAAAGACTACAAACTACAAAAAAAATTATTTTATAAAAATTTTTTTTTTACTATGGCGGATTTTAGAAATGATTATATCAATAACATTTCCTTTAATTTCTTTGCGAAATACAAATTAAGCTCATAAATAAAATAATAATAATAATAATAATAATAATAATAATAATAATAATAATAATAATAATGCGATTTAGTAATTTTAAATATTTATTTGTACTGGTACTAACAGAAATTTGACTCACGCAAAATAATCATTTGGACAATTTTGCATGAACTAAATTTTTAAATATTTGATTATACTAGGAAAGAGAGATTCTTATATTGAAAAAATAGGGAATAGTACATGCTAACTTTTTAATTGGATGACTATTTTTTCGTGCATTGTATTTGTGGGTTTTTTATATATATATATATATATTATCATGATGACTCAAAGAAATAATCGAAACACACTAATTTCAACATTTTTTAAATTTTAATATTTTTAATGTGTTTTTATTGAAATGCAGCAAATAATTTTTTAAGCAAATAATTGTTTTACTATACATTTTAAAAGTTGTTTGTAATATATATATTTATAGTCGAGATTCTCTTTGTAAAAAGCTTCAAATAAGCAAGTATTATTATTATCATTGTTGTTCCAAATTAAATTTCGAAAAACGACATCAATTTTATAAGATGCCTCACTTTAATCTGAATCTGGACTTAAGTTAATAATTTTATCTCTAATACAATATATACTCTAGCAATTCCTAATAATCCGTCATAATTACTAATTACTATATGATTATTTGTCCGAATGGCAAGTAAAACCTTCATAATTCCTAATTAATCCATAATTATTCGTCCGATTAAAAAGTAAAACTTTCATAATTCCCAATTACTCCATAATTATTTCTCCGAATAACTTATCGTTCGGCATTCTAAAGCAAAATTTACCGAAAATTTCTAATGTGATGTCAAATTTAGGCTGATACTGAAATTTTCAAGTTTCGTACATTTTTCCTATTTAGACGACCTGACCACCCCCTCTCCCCACTTAGCAAGTATAGATTTAATTACTACATCTTATTACTAACAGATTTTTTTTGTTTAAATTTTGTGTATGCGTACAGAAGTGTGGAAAGTTGAATGGAATCAATCATTTTTGAATTACTCTGTATATTTTTTGAATTATCATTTAGGAATATAAGATAAATTTTACAGCTATTTGACTATTTTTTAACATTCGATTTTCTTTAGAGGTTTTTATTGTTATTATTTTATCTATACATAATTTAATTATTCCTTTTATGTTAGCTTTATTTCTTAATTATATTTTAAGATTTTTTGTAGTTTAGAGACTGCAAACTTTTAATTAAAACTTATACATACGTTTTTTAGAAAGTCATTAAAAAATCTAAGACATATTTTGCCATTTCAGCATTAAAGTTTCCCTTTCAAATACAACTTTCGGATTTATTTCATTTTACTTTACGCTATTTTATTATGAATTAATTTTTTTAGTATTATACTTCTACGGAATGGAATTTTTAATTAGAACATCTACATATACCAAGTAATTTAAAAAAAATTATTAAAATATGAGATATATTTTACTTGTTATTTCAACGTTCGTAATTACCTTTGTCATACATTAAAAAAGAATTTATATCGATAATTTTTGTCCGGTATCATTCTAATACAATACGTCTGATTGAAAGGCGATCATTGCCTTTATATGTATTTAATAACTCAAAAAGTTGATGAAAATTTTAATTTGGATATTGTTATACAGAAAAAAGTGCACTTTTTTTTTTATTATTATTATATTTAATTTTCTTACCTTTTGGAGCTTAAAGAATTTTATTGTTTCAGTTTCAAAGTCAAATTTTTTGCTTTAGCAAAAGTGAGTTTGGTGTATTATTAACTCATTTATGTTGTAACATTTGTAACCATCGAAAATCTCAAGTCTTTGTTGTATTAGTATATAGTTGAAACCCTAAAGCATATTTGATGATGAATCAGCTGTGCCAGGCTATCAGAAAAATGTCTAAAAATGAATTTATTAATAAATTCATTTTGACGCATTTTAATAAATCGTATTCATAACTGAGATAATTTATAATTAAGTTCTAAAACTGTTAAAGTTGAATTTTTATCAGAAATGCATCTCTGTTTATAATTTTAATGCATTTATAATTATGTATTATTAATTATATAAATAATACAATGTTATTTCCTGTGTTTGTAACTATTATTTTATAATTTTTATACTTCTACACTGTAAAAAAAAAAATCTGTAAAGGTACTAAACATTTTCTAGGAAACTGGGATTCAAAGAACTTTTCATGTAACGATAACAGGAAAAATCCATGTAACCGATTCTAAAACTTGAGTTTTTGTTGTTACCGTTACAGGAAAAGTTCTTGGAATCCCAGTTTCCTAGATAAAGTATAGTACCTTTACAGATTTTTTTTTACAGTGTAACAGTGTCAGTAATTGAACGAAAAGCTATTACAAAATTACATCTTTATACTATAAAAATTTATGCAAAAATATTGGTGGCAGCATGTTGCCTCCAGTTATTTGGAACAATTTAACTTACTTAATGGTGTGATTTAAGCTGATATAACTTGTGCAATATTACACATTAGTGTAACGTAAGACCATTTAAAAAGGAGGTCTCAAAGCTGCCAGCAATTTTGTGGATAACGTTACACACACACATATATATATATATATATATATATTTACAATGTACGCACTTACAAATAAGATAAATATAAAAAGTTAAGATAAAGTTAAGATAAAGTTAAGATAAGTTAAGATTAAAAAAATGTAAGATATATTATTTTGTTGGTTACTAAAAGTATTTATTTAAAAGTATAAGTAATGAAAACACCAACTCTTAACGGTAACAGCAAAAATTCATGTAACCTTCCTTGGTTACATGAAATTTTGCTGTTGTCGTAATGTGAAAAATTCTTGAAATACAAGTCTACTAGAAAAATTTTAATAACTTTACAGATTTTTTTTTTTTTTTTACAGCGTACAGATGTAAAGTTGCCGAAATTTATATGCTTACCAACATTTTATCTGTACACAGTACAAGAAAAGATATAAATCTACAAAACTAATTTTTGTAAAGCTATACAGAAATCTATAACTTTACAAAAGAATCCACTAAAATTACAGTTATCTTACTAAAATTTTATCTGTAATCTGGGTTGCCGTTACATGAAAAATTTTAGGAATCCCAGTATCCTAAAAAATTCTTAGTAACCTTACATATTTGCTGGTTGTCAGTGCAAATCTGATATCTTTTACATGAATTTTTGCTGTTGCCGTTACATAAAAAATTCTAGGAACCCCAGTTTCATAGAAAACTTTTAGTAATTTTACAACTTTGCAATTTTTTTTTCTTTTTTAGTGTAGTTTAGGGATTTAGAAAGCGACTAACTATTCATTCCAGATAAAGGCGGTGTATTTTTTTCTCAGTACATAAAACAAAAATAATTTACTTATTAATTTTAAAATATCTTAGTGAGTTTTTAGAACTTGTTTAAAAAAAGCTGCTTTAATAGTTAAAAATTGTATCAGTAATTAAAAAAGGCATTTTTGAAGTTTAAATATCTTTTTAAAGTACCATTTCTTATCACACACACAGAGAGAAAGCATGAAAAAAAATCGCACCTCAAGGCAATAAGTTTATTTAGCATCAGCAATACATACCTGTAAAGAAAGAAAAAATTTAATTAGAAATATGGTCATAAAATTTACATTTTATACATTATTTAAAACAAACATATTGCAATGAAAATATTTCTTAAAAACACACAAAGCTAAAAAAAATAAAAACAAAATAAAATGAAAACAAATTATAAGTTTTTATACGTAAAATTAATACTTGAAAAAACGATTTGGAAAAAGTGGCAAAGGTAAATAAAAAAATTTAAATTTAAATTGATATTAATTTTAAACTTGTTTATAAGAAAAAAATTAATCAAACAACTGTAGTAATTTTTTGTTAAGGAATGAAAATTATTGTCATTACTTATTATACTTATCAACAATAAATCTTTTTGGTATTATTTGAATAATAGGCAAAGTTTGAAGCCAAAAGGCTATATAAGCATGAGATTTAACTAAGAATAGGAATGACGAAGCGTGCTAAAAATATTTTTCACGCGCCAAAAATATGGCAAAGTCTAAATTTGGTATCTTTGAAACAAATATATAAATTCTAAATAAATTGCGTTTTTATTTATTTATTTATCTCATAAGAGCTGTACCACCTCAAATAAGACATTCTTTATTTATTGCTATGAAATTCCCTATTTATAATTATCTGTCATCTTTGACTTAAGACGTGAGTGCAAATTATAGAGCAAGTAATGCATATGTGACTAAACTTTAGAAATGCTTTTCACGTGCTCGTTAAAAGCTGCAAACTTAGAAGATTTTTAATTTGAAACCACAGAAGTAAGGTACCCTGGGGTAATAACGCCACGTTAAGGTTCTACCAATTTTCACGGCTTAGTTTTAGATTGTATTTTTCAAACAAATATAGGATCTGATACAGCAACTCATTGACTATCTATATAAAATAAAATAATTTAACAGATGTGTATTCATAAAATGTAATGGCGTTTTTTCTTGACCAATGCTATTTGGCGTTATTACCCACCTATATGGGTAATAACGCCATGCAAACAAAACAAATATAGGATTCAAATATAGGATTCAAACAAATATAGGATCTGATACAGCAACTCATTGACTATCTATATAAAATAAAATAATTTAACAGATATGTATTCATAAAATGTAATGGCGTTTTTTCTTGACCAATGCTATTTGGCGTTATTACCCACCTATATGGGTAATAACGCCATGCAAACAAAACTATGAAATAAGATGGAGTAATTGCATGTAGATAGCCCAATTCTAAAAATACAAACTCTACAAACTTAGAAATTGACAAATTGCATTCTAAGCTATTGAAAATGTTCAACTTTTTGTGATAGTGTAAGAAAAATAAAGTTGTGGTGTGGGAGGGGGGAGTGAGGCAAAAGAATATCAGACCGTAAGCTTCTTTTTGCTTAAAAAGGACCGCTTAAATAGAAATATGAGAAACATTGCACAGTTTTAACTGCGTTTATTTGAATTAGTATTTAAGATGTAGCTCGGCCACTATAGGGAATCAACCGGGGTGTTAATGTCAAGGATTGGCATTATTACCCCGGTATTATTATTGCGCAATACATTTTAAATTACAAATTATCTCAAGAATATATCCAAAATCTTCAACAACATTTTAAAAGTACATGAAATGCACTACAAATTTATGTAATTAACAAAGTATTTCCGGATAAAAAGATAGTCTTCACATCACAAAACGTATCTCGCAAATTTTAGATCAAGCGTTAATTTTAGTTGTTTGTAAAAACAATAAGACCTAAAAATGAAACAAATTAACTTGAAGCTGTTTTTTGCGATTTATATGACTCGAAACCCTTCTGCGCAGAGCACATGGGTGTCATTTACCTGATTATTTCATAATTATGCAAAATATAAGCACTTGGCGTTATTACCCCGCCTGGCGTTATTACCCCAGGGTACCTTATTAGTTAGAAACCACAGAACTTATGTTATGCTATAAGTGATATATTAAATAAAAATCGCAAAAATACCTTTCAATTTTACATGTTTCGTTTACTCTAACGGCAATTTTTTCAAAAACAAAAAATGATAAAAGAAAATTTTCGCTAAAATAGCTTCAAACTGAAAAGTAGTCTATTAACTTATATAACTTATAATTTATAACCTATAACTTATAACCGATATAACTTATTAATTATAGTCATAGTACTATTTTTCAATTTGAAGGTATTATAGCGAAAAAAAAAATTTCACCCTTTTTTGACTTTGAAAAAGTTGCCGTTAGAGCAATCGAAACATGTAAAACTGAAAGGTATTTTTGCCATTTTTATTTTAATATATCGCTTATAGTATAACATAAGTAATTTTGTGATCTGTTTTGTCTTTGAAAATGCACCGTTCAACTTTTAACATAATATAATAAAAAAATTTCTAATTATTTTTTAAAATTTACTACTAATAGTTGATTTTCTTTTTAAATTTGTTGATCTCTGAAACATAACTTTATGTATCTTTATTTTTATCATAAAAAAAAAAAAAAGTTTTATTGCCTTTTATTCTAAAAGATATTAAATTCACAAACGTAGTGAGTTTTTATACACAATTTCTACTAACCGAGATTTCCCATTCCGAGGTACTGGCGGTCCCAATTAGATCAGATAATCGAGGTTGCACTGCAATTTGAAAAAATCTAATATAACTAGTGTAACATATAATCATTTACTATAAGCATTGTAAAAGATAAAGTGAGGTATATATACCTAAAACATTTTTTAATTAGATTAAATTCGTGTAATTCGAAAATCATTCTGTCTCTTTGATGAATTAATTACATTTTATTTTATATAAAAATAAAAATTTTGGTCGGAGTCACAGAAAGAAAGCCAACTTGGCTACACATATAATTAATTCATGACTATGTAGATTTCATAAACAAATAATTTTTTTAATTTAATGTCTTATGGTTTATTTATCTGTCATATTTGACAGGGATTGCACTTAGTTTAATCAAATATTAAAAATTCGAAATTTTCGTATGTGGCACGTAAGATTAATTTTAAGAATTTCTCTCTATTCTATATTAGCATGTATTACTTCACGTGCGTTACATCAGTATAATTAATGAAACTCTTGTGTTAAAATCAAAGGCGAGTTGCACAAACAGAATTGCGAACTTCAAAGTTTTCGTTGGCCGGACATGTCCGGTCAGCGAAACTAATTTCAACCGGACAACTTTAAGGAAAAGGAGAAGACAGGATACGCAGTGGAAAATTTTAATAAAATGAATGTAGTTTTGCATATTTTTGCTGTTGGTTAGTTAGGAACAAGTTCTTGTGTGACACATCTAATTTTTATTGATTATTACCTCGGAAAAATAAGAAATTATGTCATTTATTGTTGACACTTTAAGTTTTTATTAATTATGTACAGAAATGTATAAATCTTTCTTTAAATTAATAACACTTTACAGGAATTTTCGTTGTAAAATCCTAAACACGTGAAATATTTCCTATAAAAACCCGTGCAGAAAATGAAAACTGAAATAATTTCTACATTTTTTTTTCTTTCACGTTGAAGTTTAACAATTCATTATAAATAACATTTTCAGTAAAGTTGATGTCGGATTTCGTGAAAAAATGCATAAAACATTATTTTCTAAAGGAAGTTAAATGCTCAATGCAGTTACACTTTATATTGAACAATATTAGAATTTTCTATATTTTCAATAACCGGCACCAGCATAAAATTTGTAATGAAATTTTACAATATGGACAAAACAAATCAGTCGATTTTACAAAACAATAGTGACCCGTTAGCTAATTTAAAAAATATATATATTAGGGCATAGTGGGAAAATCTGTATTTATTTATACGTTTTGTTTTGTTTTGTTTTGTTTTTTTTTATTATAAACTTACTTTTATTATAACAGTTTAATTCTAGGATTGACTGTAAAAATGTTTTTTTGTGAAATAGATACTATTAGCTCTCCGGTTAACAAAGCCCTCGAGCCTATAAGCCCTAATGTGCCCGCCAATAAATCACTGGTTTGAATTCTGGTTTGGGACTTTTTTGTTCCTCTGGGTAACTCTTAATGCAATTTCAATTATTGCAAAGATGCGTAATATTTATAATGTTGTTTTCAGGACTTAATCTTCTTCTTACCTCCCCAGATCTCAGCTCCAGTACTTCTTTGCTTTCAGTGATTATTTAAATATTGGTTGGAATTCAATGGAACTCATAAATACATCCCCCCCGAGGTCTGCTTTCGAAATACTGAAGCCTAAATTATCTTTTCTTGTTTCTTTCATCTCCAATCCTTTGCGCTCTTTCCTACCAAATCTCTTATGTAAATTCTTGTGACGCAGCGTATCGCGCACAAAGCAGCAAACTTTCAATTAGCACTCGCAAATATAGACTCAATGGTTTTCTGTCTGAATGATTTTCGAACGGCGACGAGGAATGTCAGAATTAACTGCAACCATATGTGCCTTTTTATGTGTGGTTGTGTAATGGTCAACCTTTCACTTCATATGCCACATTTGGCCCATATCCAAACACAATATATTTCTCATTATGTGCCATGAATTTGGCTAATAGGATAACAGTAACTGATCAAGAACCGTCTAAAGAATGGAAAAACACTTATTTTGTCCATGTCAGATAACGCATTTGACATAAAATTAAAATTTGTTCTTCTGAAAAAAATAAAAAATAAAAATAAATAAAAATCGGTCAAGCTATTTAGGCAAAATTTGCTTTGTCTATTTTTACTGAATACTTAAAAATATTAATATAAAGCAAGTTGCAGAGTGTTAAACAGATCAAATTAATTAATTTATTCCCATTTAATTGCAGAATATAGCAACACAATATTTAAAATCCCTAACTGTGTGTATAGAATACACGCTATAAAAAATGAAATTTAAGCTGAAAATTTAAAAATTATTATTTTTTTATTATTATTTTCCCCACTATTAGATCGATATATAATTTTAAATAACTTTTTTTTACATAAAAATAGAAAAAAAATCGTGCAATGAAGGGTTAATGACCTTTTTTTTTTGTTCGTGTTTGTAAAATATTCTTACTTGTCAACTTTTTAGTTCAAAGCGATGCTATTTGCGCGCAAACCTCAGAGAAACGCAGCTACAATATTTCTTTAATTTCAGTGAATATTTGAATGTTAATCAATACCCATCAGAATTTATAAATACTGTTCACCGGAGCCCTATGTCTTGTTATTTTCCATATGATATAGACAAATCCTTGACGAATAGGACTTTCTGAAAATTTCGCAATCCTGATTTTAATCTTTTTTCCTTTGTTCATTTATTTGATTTTGTTATATACAAGTGATTATGGATATAGCCAAACTATATTTAAAAAAAAAAAAATGCTGAAAGAGCAATTGATTGAATTTCATAAATAATGTATGAAATATAAATATGCGGGTGGGTGGAACTGCGTATGTGGGAAGGAGGAAGGGGGTTATACGAAGGGATTTATTACCACCGAAGATTAAAGATGCGGTATTTTTAAAATTTTAAATTATTTTGAGTCGTTATTTGGTTAGACATTAAACCTGGTGAGTATAAAATAGTGTTGTCTATTACGACTGATTATCAGCCTTGGGATATAGGGCAATTGGGAGGGGTATGTTCTGTATGAGCGTCTTATTAATAATAATATTGGTGAAAAAATCGAACTTTTTATGATATGCTTTTATTGGATATAAAGTATATTTAAAAAAATATATATATCTCAAAAAATATGCGTGTGTTAGAAATAATGTCTTTGAAAATTCAAGTTGAGTCGTACCGTTCTTATGAAACTTTAAATAAAAAGATTTTTCCATTTCAATGAATATGGATTTCGATACGAAGAAAACACCGATATTTTACGACGAATATAATATTCCTATTTCTACCATCGATGTTTTTAAACCAATAAAATGATATCCGATATACTGAAGGGGTATAGCAAAATATTCCAGTCAATAGTTTTTAATCTTACCTCTACTTTATTATATGCATTATTTCATTTCGAAAATTTGAAAAAATAATTAAATAAATAAATAAAAATTCATTAGCATTATTCCCCTCCCCTTTCTTTACTTCTTTTTGTATATAATTAGTTCTGCAACAATAATTTTGCCATCACTAGTTTATTTATTTATTTATTTATTTATTGTTTCTTTTGAATATTTCTGGGATTTCTATAGAATAGGATATCGATTAATTAAGGTTTCTGTTAACCAAACCAATAACAAAGTCTTTTTTTTTTTTTTTTTTTTTTTTTTTTTTTTTTTTTTTTTTTAATGATCTAGTTTACTGTCCATGCTCAAGCTCTTGTGGATTCAAGGATTGCAAGTCATACTGATATTGAAAAGTAATAACAACTACAATAAAATATTTGGATCAAAGAAGTGATGTTATACCAAAAACACAAAAATCATTTACTCTAAAATTGGCATAATCGGACAGCCACTCATAGAAACTTTCACTCATACTTTCACCACTCATACTTTTTCCATAAAAGGTAAACAAACTTTTTTTTTACAAAATAATATAAATTTAACAACTTAATGTCATTAAAAAAAATCATGAGATCGATTTTATTTTTGAAAATGTTCCTTTGAAACATTCAAAAAATTCCAATTTTCATTTTTAAATTTACAACTAGTAGTTGATTTTCTTTTTAAATTTGTTGAACTGTGAAATATAACCTTATATACGTTTGTTTTTATCATTTAAAAAGGTTTTAGAGTTTTTAATTCTAAATTTGCGAGCTCAGCGATTTTTTTATACACAATTTCTATTAACCGAAATTTCCTATATCGGAGATGCTAGCGATCCCAATTATCTCGGATAATCGAGATTGTACTGTATTCCTAAAACTTGGATAGCCAAAGAAATATTTTACTCGTCATAAACATCTGTATTGTCAGATATAAACTTCTGTGATTTTACACCTTTGCGACTTAAACTTACGCGGTAATTTATTTTCCACTTCGGTAATTCTTGAAATTGAAGATAACAGAATGAGTACTAAATAAGTTAAAATCAGTCATATGAAAAATATAGTCAAGATATTTTTAATTGTAGGCAGAATATTTGCTTTAATAAACCCATTTTATGAAAATTAAAGGAAACACAAAAATCATGAGCAGCTGATTTTTTTTCGCCTGGAGCATTTTGATTGGTCGTCATTCGTGTGGGATTTTAAAATTTTCCAAGCAATTCTCTTGGTTTAATTAAAACGTGTAAATAAACACATGCACCAGCATTTACGCAATTCTTGCTTATAAATGAGAACAAAAAATATTGAATATAAAAATATCATGGAAGAAATCAATAAAAAGTATTTGTCTTTTTAAATGTAATGCTGCGAGGAGATTACATACGTTTTCCATTTTCACAAAAGGAATTGAATATTATTTTTTATATGTTACATTTTTATAATTAATGTAATAAGAAGCATTTTAGCAATTTTATTTGCGGCATAGAAGCTATTGTTTCCGTTTTCTGAAAAAACTTTCTTACCAAAATCTTATTAGGATGCTTATGGAAGATTCCTGAATTTAAATACATGATAAAACGGATGAAGTGGATGGTAGTGGTAGCTGGATGGTAATTATTTTTTTTCCTTGAGTTTTTATCTGGTATTAAAACAAAATTTTAAATGTTGAAAATTTAAAGCATAGTTTTGAAATTTACTGCATGCATATATACATATATGTGTGCGTGTGTGTCTGTGTGTACATATCTATGCATGTATATACCGGGTGTCCCAAAATGACTGATGTATTTTAAAATTCAATAACTTGCAAACGGTGACAGCTATTAAAAAAAATTGCAGCAGGGTTATGTACAATGTCAGGAGTTTTTTACCGTAATTTTTTATTTTAGTTCGCATTTCAAACAATAGGTGGCACTGACGGTGATTGAAGGCCAGGTCGACGTTTCACTCAGCACTGATCACCTGGCCTTCAATTGCCGTCAGTGCTACCTATTGTTTGATATGCGAACTAAAATAAAAAATACGGTAAAAAAAACTCCTGGCATTATACATAACCCTCCTGCAATTTTTTTTTTTTTTAAATAGCTGTCACCGTTTGCAAGTTATTGAATTTTAAAATCCATCAGTCATTTTTGGGACATTCGGTATGTACACATGTATGTGCGTATAAATATATAATAATACCTTTGAAATCAAACAAAAGAAAAACTTACAAGTTCGATTACAAAAATGACAGAAATCTAATTTAAAAGTGGAATTTAATAACATTTTGCATTAACTGTTACATTGGAATAAAAATGATCATTGAGAAGTCAACCACAGTTTTGGAAAGTTAAAGAATGCTACGTCGTTGCATATTGAATTTTTGCATGTTACAATATGGGTTTCTCTTATAATGTTATTAATAATGTTTAATAAATTACTGTCATCCTGTATGTGACCACATAAATGACATTGATTGTATTGTAAATAGGTTGAGATTTTTTTTTTCTTACAATTAAAATAAGGCATGGTTGATAAATGCATCTTCTTTTAGTTCTGGTAGGGTGACTGAACGCGCAAAAATTTAATGTGTAACATTGCATCATTATTTAACTAAGCAAAACTACAGCTCGACTTACTCAATGGTTACGAAAAAATATTTTTATTTATGTTTTTTACTTGTTTTGAAAATGACTCGGGCAGAGTCGAAACTTGTAAACACTTGAATAAGCCTATTTTTACTTTTTTTTAAAGTTTTAATTAAAATTATTATGTTACTACGATGTATTAATTTGTTATATATTTAGTCAATAAATTTACTTATTCCATATCAATACCTAAATCTATCAACCTCCAGAAGAACGAAACAAGAAAAATAATACGAAAATTGTCAACCTTTTCTTAATCTATTTACTCTATTATTAAGGTGTACACATCAAAACTATAATTTTCTCCTATAATTCTCTCCTTCCCTTTTAAACTAAGACCAGTGAAAATTATTATCAGATCAGATAACCTGTTTAAAAAGAAAAAATAAATAAAACATTATATTAGACTCTCTTTTTTTTGTATTTGTAAAAGATAAAGCTTAAAAAAAAAAAAAAAGAAGGGAAATTGCACATTAAGCGTAGTACATGATGTGCGTTCGTACTATAAGGAAAGTTTTAAAATATTCAGATCTTGGTGTAATAATATACAGTACTTCGGATACAGTATAGTATCCAAAACTTTTTTGCATCCCTGTAAATACTATCTGTTTTCTATTATACAGGAAGACACTTGTAGTGAGCCTCAGCAACGTAAATCAGTTTCATAAAATGTGAAATAGTTTAACATTATTACAACATTATTATTACCCTTAACAATGTTTCCCCCTATGCCATTATGTAATGGAATACATTTGTGTAGTTTTTTAAAATAACAACAAATATTCTTTACACAACAGATTGTACAGAATGTATATTTTAGTATGTACTTCATAGATTCATATCAATTTTATTATGTTCAGAAGAGTTTGACATCATTAAAATGTACTTGAAACTATTTTTTCCTTTGGCCGTCAGGTGACGGAATACTTTTGAATGTCCCTGTAATTAAACTATGCATCCGATTTTCATAAAATTTTAAATGACTCGACAAAATTATACAACAATTATATATTTTAAATTTCAAATGATTCGGTTGGCTAGTTTTTGTTCCGTTATATGCGGTCAGACGGACGGACTGAACGATGACCACATGTGCTATGTATTTATATAATTACGAACATACCTAATTAGTATATTATAAAAAGATGTTCATTTACTACACATTTAGTCAATAAATACATTTTACCATATCAATTCCTAAATTCATCAACCACCAGACAAACCCAGCAAGAAAACCAATTTGAAAATTGGCAACCTTTTCTTAATCCATTACTCTATTATTAAGCTATAATTTTTCCCTATAATTCTATACTCCTTCCCCTTTTAAACTAAGACTAGTGAAGATTATTATCAGATGATAATATAGCATCAAGATAGCAGAAATATTCATTTATGAGAAGGTAAATGAGAGTTTATCCTCACGCAAAATAACCATTTAGAAAATTTTGTTGGAATTCAAATCTTAACCAAATTTTTAACGTCCTAATTAATTATGTAAGAAAAGAGAACCTTCATTAAAACGCGCGTGCTTTGCAGACGAGACGCTGAATTTTAAGTCACGGTTACAGAACTGGAAATGGTATGAATTAATGAGGGGAATATGAATTCCTGAAAATTATTATTTTTTTTATTATTTAAAAAAAAGAAGTTATAAGGTTTTTAGTAATTTTTAGAGTTTAAAAGGAAAAAATAAATAAAAGATTATATAAGATTCTCTTTTTTCTGTGTGTGAAAGGTAAAGTTAGAAAAAAAAAAATTTTTTTTTTTTTTTTTTTTTTTTTTTGGTGGAAGTGGAAATGAGTTTTTTTGTTTGCATGTGTTGGAAAGTACTTCATAATCTATGCTTGATGCATGTTTTTTTTCTTTCTTGTTTGTTATTCTATATTCAAAATGTATAAGTACTTTCGAATTGACAAGAAATTCTGACACCACTAATTTCGAATTCGAAAATTTCCATTTCGTATTTCAGTCATAAGGTTCATGAAAAAACTCTTTTAACTGTGGAATTTTCAACATTTTTCTACTATTAAATACGGTGAACAATTTTTCTAAAAACATCTGCCAATATTGCATACACTTTAACTATTTAACTCTTTCGGGTCCGAATTTTTTTTCAGTTTTTAGAAAAAAAAAATACTTTTACGTTAATAACATTAACACTAGCTATTCAAATAGAGTAAGTAATGTTTAATTAATATTGCATTACCTGAAAGATAACGAATGTTGTTCTTTTGCGCATTATTCAATCCATATTCATATGACAATTGGCTAAGGAAGAGTGTTTGGAGATGTTTAGAAAATATCACTTTACAATAAGATTTAACTCATATTACAACTTTCTAAGACTTTTTTGCGCTTTATTACATATGATTATTTCAGAAAAGTAACTTTTATTTTAAATTTAAAAAGTGAAATATGTGTTTAAAATAAAAGAGTCTCAAACTCCGCAAAAAGAATTAAGCAAATAATAACAATTATTATTATTACCTAATGCCTAAGCATAAATGAAGTGATATAATAAAGGCATAGACTAGACATACACTAACATTATTGCCTGTAAGCAGTATAAAAAATATTTCTTAAAACAAAATAATGCTTCTATTATTTTAACACAATCTAACTGATTGGTAAAGTTAACATACGAATTGAATATTTCCAGCTGAGCGAAAAATTGTCCAGGCCGGGAATCGAACCCGGATACTTGGCTTACAAGGCCAATGCTTTTACCTGTTAAGCTAACCGGGCGATAACCGGCTGGGATTTTTCGCTCAGATAACCTTATTGGCCATAAAGTTACCATACGAATTGAATATTTCCTGCTGAGCGAAAAATTGCCCAGGCCGGGAATCAGTTTCCATCAATCATAACTTTACCAATCAGTTAGATTGTGTTAAAATAATAGTATATCTACGTATCCATCGTTTTATGGAGTTCCATTACCTGCGGCTTATTCTGCCGAGCTGTCTAAATGACAGACCAGATGTTATGGCCAATCAGGTTATCTGAGCGAAAAATCCCAGCCAGTTATCGCCCGGTTAGCTTAACAGGTAAAAGCATTGGCCTTGTAAGCCAAGTATCAGGGTTCGATTCCCGGCCTGGGCAATTTTTCGCTCATCTGGAAATATTCAATTCGTAAAATAATGCTTCTTTAAAAGGCATGTATTGTTAATAGTACAACTCCGCAAGAGAGAGACAAGAAAGAGTTTTCACTACTGATTTTGTGAGATAAAATAAAATTATAAAAAGTAATTTTTAGCTATTTCTAAATATTTTCCTGTATTTTTTTTAATTCATTCCTATACTTGTACTATTTCAAGATTTCTAAAAATAATCTAATGTATGAAATACTTTTTAACGGATAGATTAGAAAATAATAACATACTGGTTTTTTTTTTTTTAAATAGATATATAATAAATATTTAGTATACAGCATCAAATTCAAATTGACAGAATATTTCAGAAAGAGTCGTGTTCTAAATTTTACGTGTAATAAAACTTCAGCAGTATGTAAAACCAATATAGAAAATCTTCAATCAAAGTACAATGTAGCGCCCTCTATGGGGCTCCCAACGAGAATGAAATTTTATTTCACCTTTTGCATTAATTTTACTGCAAAACACATTACATATTTATTTTTAATTAAAGCTGCACTGCTTCGAATTGTTTTTAGAGAAAATTAAAACACTTACAAGAATCGCGAAAGACTTTTAGTTAATTTCAAAAAATGGAATTTAATGTTATCTTCGTTAAAAATCATAGACAATTAAATATATATATATATACAAAGTAAATTGAAGTTAAAAAAAAAAAAAAAAAAAAAAAAAAAAAATTAAATTCAATTTTTTTTTTTTTTTTTTTTTTTTTTTTGTATGGAAAATATTTCTACAGCTTCGCTGAATCTATAAAGAGACGATCATTTTGGAATGAATTTCCAATACTGTTAAAATAAAAAGCAGAAGATCCTAAACCATTTATGTTGGGGGCAGGGGGAGGGGTGGAGATTTTATGATGTTCTCGGGAAAATCAACTCCCTCCAAACACACAAAAAAAAAAAAAAAAAAAAAACCTTTTAACGGCCAGCATTTAAATTCACCATTGCTTCTGCTTTTACTCATTTTATTAGAATTTCAAGTAACTTTTGATTCACCCTTTAATTTATCTCTGTGTTTCATGCTCTTTCCATTCATTAATTCTTGAAAAAAAAAATTTATTGTCATTAATTGCAATTATTTCCACAGATAGATTATTTCGCTAGCTTTTGCATATGCTTGCACTTTTACATATTTACATTTTACTGAATTTCAAATAGTTTTGATGCATCTTTTGATTTATTTTAAACTTTCTCGAAACATTAAATCGTGAAAAAAATATCGATAATATCAATAACTCCATTTATTATTGCGAGTTGATTAGGTAGATTAATTGTTCAGTTTTCTAAAACTCCATTTTTCTACAAATGATAAACTAAGCTATCCTATATTTACGCCCAATGTAACCTTTTAAATCCACGGTTAAAAAAAAAAAAAAAAACACTATGGTCAGTTTTTTAATTTAGCGATGCTTTAACGATGCTTGATCTTTTATTACCCACTTTACTGAAATTTCAAGTAATTTTTGATGCATCTATTAACTTACTTCTATATTTTATACCTTCTTCAATCATTAAACCTTGAAAAAAAAAAAAAATCAACTTTTTTATTAATTGCGAACATTTCCACAGGTAGATTATTTATATGTTTTTCTAAAACTTCATTTTTTTCTATAAAATCACTAAGGAAGTTATTTCATATTCCCACTCAAAAGGACATTTAAACCCGCGGTTAAAAACATAAGCAGAGAGTATTCGAAAGTCGCTAGTAAAGTGCAGGTCATCTCAACACCAAGTAGCACGAACTCGACAAACTACATGCAAAAACAAAAAGTATAATTACGGCTTTTGTACAACTTAATGAAATGGAAAACTAGAAACTACAAAGATGTGGTAGCTTTAAGCGGCAAAATCCAGAAACTACGTAGGATCACGCGAAATTTTTTTTTCTCGTCAACTTGCGTTTATATTTTTACCCCTTCATTTCCATTTGCATTAAAAGAAATTTAACTAATTTGCCCGAGTAAGAGAAAAGAAAGAGACAGTTTAATGGACATTTTGCTTTACTTTTTAATTTTTTTTTCTGTAACTTATTTTCCTTCTGCAGGCTATTAACCCTTAACTGATGTGACAAAAATATTCGCACAACTACTGTGAGCGGTCTGTCAGACTGCTTAATCTGAAGATGAATAAAATGTTAAATTAACATATCAAAATACTATTTTTGTATTAAACTTTATTTACCGGACAATTATGAATAAAATTCAGCTATTCAAAAGTCGCTAAAGATAGTAATAGGACTTCAAATGAAACAAAATTTGATCAATATCTAAAGTTAAACTAAAAATTGCAAGTTAAACTCTGAAACTTAAAAATCTCAGCGGTTTGTGAGACCGCTAACAGTAGTTAAGGGTTAAGGAAGCACATGTAATATTTAAAAGCGTTGATAGCTAGAATTTAAATTACAGTGGTTGTTTTAATTCATACTGAGATATAAGAGAGCCCTTTTTTTTTCTTGTGATGCCTTAACTCAACTATCAAAGTTGAACTTGGGTCATTATTTAGTATTGAAGGGGGTATGGAAGGTAAAGTATCCCCATGATTGGGCATCTCTTTGTAATTGCCCGCATTTCTGCAAACCTTTACTATACCTTCAAAAACCATTTGGATAATAACCATTAAAAAAACTCGGGAAACAAAACGTTTCAGAAACGCTTCTGGAAAAAAAAAAAAAAAAAGATATCTTTTTTCATGTACTCTGAAAAGAAAAATCTTAATCTGCAAAAATAAAATAATAAAATATGCAACAGAATATTCCGAATTACCAATGATTTCGCAAAAGGTTCTTTAAAATCAGAAGGCTCAAAATTCTATGTATTTTCAAGTTTAAGGGTGTTTGGGACACAAAAATCTTCCAATTAAAAAAATATATATATTAATTTTATTTTTATTTATTTATTTATTTATTTATTTATTTTACTTTTGCTTAAAATGACGTTTTACTTATGTTTCTATCTTAATTAGAACAGGAAATATTATTATTTTTTTTGAAAGATTACTTATTTGAGTCTCTAAAATTTCATTCTCTCTATAAAATCACTCAGGAAGTTATTCCATATTCACACTCAAGAGGTCATTTAAGCCCGCGGTTAAAAACAAAACAGAGAGTATTCGAAAGTCGATGGTAAAGTGCAGGTCATCTGAACACCAAGTAGCACGAACTCGACAAACTACATGCAAAAACAAAAAGTATAATTACGGCTTTTGAACAACTTAATGAAATGGAAAACTAGAAACTATAAAGATGTAGTAGCTTTAAGCGACAAATTCCAGAAACTACGTAAGATCACGCGAGTTTTTTCTCGTCGACTTGCGTTTATTTTTTCACCCTTCTCTTCCATTTGCATTAAAAGAAATGCAACTAATTTGCCCAGGCAAAAGAAAAGAAAGAGACAGTTTAATGGGCATTTTGCTTTACTTTTTCATTTTTTTTTCTTTTACTTATTTTCCTTCTGCAAGCTATTAAGGAAGCACATGTAATATTTAAAAGCGTTGATAGCTAGGATTTAAATTACAGTGGATGTTTTAATTCATATAAACATAAAAGTGAGACTTTTATTTTTCTTTTGGTCTGCGTTTACTCATTTATGAATCAAACCCAAACCTGGGTCGTTATTCAGTGATGGAGGGATATAGGAGATAAAGTTTCTCTAAGATTGGGCATCATTTTGTAATTGCCCGCATTTCTGTAAAACTTTAGCGTGACTTCAAAAACCATTTGAAGAAAAAACATTCAGAAATCTTAGTTCTACTAAATCACAAAGCTAGTTATACTATAATTGCACCCAATGTAGCCATTTAAATCCACGGTTAAAACCGCAAACGCCTACCTGGACGTTCTCGAATTTGCGAATGATGTTTGAGTTTTTAGCCACTTTACTTCAATTTCAAGTGATTTTTGATGTATCTATTGATTTACTTCTATATTTTATAGTTTCTTCAATCATTAATCTTGATTTAAAAAAAAAAAAAAAAAAAAAAAAATCAGCATTTCCATTAGTTGCGAACATTTCCACAGATAGATTATTTATAAGATTTTCTAAAGCTTCATTTTTTCTATAAAATCATTAAAAAAGTTCAAAATTCACTTTCAAGAGGTCATTTAAGCCCACGGTCAAAAACAAAAACGCCTATCTGGTCATTCGCGGGGTGGGGGGGGGGGACATCGCTACTAATTACGAATATTTGCATAAATAGATTATTCATATAATTTTCAAATACCTCATTTTTTTCTATAAAATCACTCAGAAAGTTATTCCATATTCACATTCTAGAGGTCATTTAAATCCACGGTTGAAAATAAAACAGAGAGTATTCGAAAGTCGCCAGTAAAGTGCAGGTCATCTCAACACCAAGAAGCACGAACTCGACAAACTACATGCAAAAACAATAAGTATACTTACGGCTTTTGAACAACTTAATGAAATGGAAAACTAGAAACTACAAAGATGTGGTAGCTTTAAGCGACACAAATTCCAGAAACTACGCAGGATCACGCGAGTTTTTTTCTCGTCGACTTACGTTTTTTTTTTTTTTTTTTTTTTTTTTTTTTTCCCTTGTCTTCCATTTGCATTCAAAGAAAGTCATTCATGAATCATACCCGAACCTGGATGGTTATTCAGTGATGGAGGGGGCTGGGAGGTAAAATATCCTTAAGATTAGGAATAACTTTCTAACTTAACAAAGTTACAAAGTTTTTGGTTCTATTATATTTAACTTAAGTAAATAGAACCAAATAAAATAATAAAATATGCATTAACTTCTACCAAATTACCCAGGATTCCGCAAAGAATTCTGGAAAATTATTATTAAATTATTCAGAATTAAAAAGTTTTCAGTTAACATTAAAAAAAAAAAAAAAAAAAAAAAAAAAAAAAAAATCGATATTTTGAGCAATTTCAAGGTAGTGTCACCCCTTAAGAAAAATCTATCTTCTCTTTAAAGTGTGCTAGACTATATTTGGAAATTTTTCTGAATTTTTTAGCCACAAACAACAAATTCAAAAACTAAATATCATCACAAGAGTATTTATTTCCCGATGCATTTTAATTATTTATTTATTTGTCTTCGCTTCAGCTTTTTTCTAAACAAATCTAGCGTTTTTTCGAAAAAGAAAAGAAGAAAAAAGTTCAACGAGCCATGTGTAGGAGTAATTTACGCGTGTGTTGCAGTATCACCTTTCGGATTTTCTAATAATAGCGCATCATATGAATAATGTGTAATTTTAATGTCCACTCATCGGAGCAATGGGGCGTTCTGCAAAGCCTTTGAAACGAGTAATTTATCTCTTGCTAACCATATACAGGATGGTCATAAAGACACTTTATTGATATATAAATCTTTAGCGGTTGTTCCATTCAACCAACCGAAATTAAATGTGAGCTGAAGTTATTTGAAAGTATGTGTTCACAATTGGGGCAATAGAGACCTTACGATTGATTTTATTATGAAAAAATTACAATTTTTTCGAAACGCAACACCCATTTTTCTCATCACAAAATGATCAGCGCACTGAAAAAATTAGAAGTGTACCTTGAAACATACGCAGGCACAAAAAACGACAACATAGGAAAGAACAGCATTTAACAACTAAATAGCTACAAAAACGAGAGGGAAAGAAAGAGAATTACTGAGAAGCAGGTTTCCCTCTGCTTTTTAAAGGCTTTCCAGAAACAGTGATTTTCGCATAGGTCTCTATCATTACTTTACTATGATTACTATAGGAGTACTTGTGCTCCTCGTCTGCCTGTTACTATTGGTTGTTTACAACTGCTGTCCTTTGCATGTACCCTACTTCATCAGTTTTTATGCAACATGTATTGTCCCAACGTCATATATAATTTTCCAATGCACTGATCTTTTTTGGGATAGGTAACAGTGGTTGTTGCCTCACAGAAATTTCGCAATTTTTTTTACTGTAACCGTAATTATGCAGGCCTCATTGTTCTTGTTCACCATAATCTCGAACGCATTTCTGCAAATAACAATATTATAAATTACATTTCGGTTTGTTGATTGGACTGCCTGTTGGAAGTTCTTGCTTAGACTTAGGCAAAGTAAGCATGAACACACCTTGTATATGACCGTACTCTATAAAAAAAAATAGAGAAAAATAAATAAAGAAAAAACAAAACTAATCTCCTTCTTTTATAAAATTCTTTAAAATGTTCTACAGGTTCATAAAATATACGTCGGCGAAAATTTGCGTAAAATAAATTTTTTACTTTTATATAAAACGTTAATTATAGCCAAAATGTCTATGTTCTCTAACAGAAATAACAATTTTCTTAGTTATCTAACGCAGGTAACAATGTAAAAAAGTGAAAATGAACACCTAGTTAACGGTGTGTCTTATCCCATCAGCTCGACTCCTGGGAATTGTAGTTATCCTCAAATAACACCTGAACGGACCTTAATTGATTTATTCAACCTTTGGCTTCAACCGAAAATAAGTATCTTGACGTTTGGGAAGGCGTAAAATTAGGAAAAGAAACTAACATAATTTTGTCAAAACTAAAAGAGTACAAGGAATTCAGATATTCTAACTATGGTCAACCATTACCTGAGTTAACTAAAGAATAGATTTAAAATTGATTTGATTTTAGGTGTTCCGTGTAACATTCTGCAATACATGGTGAATTTGTTTATTTGAAAGCAATAAAAAAAAGTTTCGTAAATTTAGCATGTAACAAGAAGACAAAATGTCAGATTTATATTTAAAGAATATTTCGAAGATAAACATATTACAATATTTATAACATTTTAAAAACAGTTATACATGTACGTATTTGAAGATTTTGCCTACAAATTGAGTAATAAATGGAAATGAAGTACACTGAGGTTAAAAACTTTGCTTTGTTACCATTTACGAAATATTTCATTGTCAAGAAAGTACTATAATAACAAAATCATATATTTCTATTTATGCCACCTTCGCAATATGTTCAAGATATTCGACCAGACTTACTGAACTCAGCTATTAAAAGTGGGATTTCGCAATTTTAGCACACTTTTGACAATAAAGAACATATGGAGTAAATGTTGAATCATGTTAAACATTTATAGAAAGGCATATAAGATATTAAAATGTATAAGCTTATTGAACAAATTACTTCAGTGTTACAGCACAACCATACGGTAAATCTCTGTACTAAAATATTTTATTTAATAAAGGAAAAATGCATCATATCAATTATGTGTAGTTTTAGTGTCCACTCCGGACAGTGTACATGCTCCAGAATCTTTGAAATGGGTAACTTATATCATAAGCATACGTATAATAGTATTCTAAAAAAGAAAATTAAAGTAAAATCAATAATGAAAAATTAATCTCTTTCTTTTACATAATTCTACATTGTATTTTTCAGATTCATAAAAAGATTCGTCAATGAAAATCTGCACGAAAAACATTCTTTACTCTAATGTAAAAACATTAATTAACCAAAATCCCCGCGTTCTCTAACACGAGTAACAATTTTCTAAGTTATCTAACGCAGGTAACAATGTAAAAGAGTGAAAGTGAACGTCTCGTTAAAGATGCTTCTTCTAAATTTCTCATCAGCTCGACTCCTATAACACCTGAATGGAACTTAATGGATTTATTCAACCTTTGGCCGAAGATAAGTATCTAGAAGTCTGGGAAGGCGTAAAATTAGGAAAAGAGATTGTCTAAACTAAAAGAATAACTATGGTCAACCATTATCCGAGTTAACTAAAGAATAGTTATACAGTCGATCCAATTTTACGTTTTCTATGTAACATTTTGCAATACATGGAGAATTACAAATAAGATAATGTTTCAAGTAATAAGGTAAAATTTCGGAAATTTAACATGTAATACGAAGACAAAATGACAGATTTATATTTAAAGAACATTTCGAAAGTACATATGTTATAATGTACCTTCGAAATAATTTAATACATGTAAGTTTTTTAAGAATATGCTTACAAACTGCCACATGCATGGAAACGAAATGTACTCAGATTAAGAACTATGCTCTAATTTGCTACAATTTGTGAAATATTTCATGATAAACAACGTACTATAATAGTAATATTATTGTGGGATATATTCTCGCATGTGGGCTACACTCCCTTTCTGTTGCACCTGCATCGGACTCTCCGAAACGCCGGCACGAGATTAATTAAGAAACGCGAAGCTTCCAAGCTGTGTGGCGAAGAGTGAAAGAATTAGGAAGACGTAAATAGAATGTTTTGCGACAACGATGAACGACGTTATTTAAAAACTAAGACATATTTCGAAGAGTAAAAATGACGATAGATTTTACGACGAATTATGTGTTTTTTTTTAAAGTAGTATTTTGAAGAGCAACGACGATTTAATCTGTTTTATTTTTCGTTTGTTTATTTTGTGTCCTGTTCGTCTGTCAATAAATGTATGTGTCCGTTAGAAACCTCTTTTTATTTTGAGTCAAGACTCGACCATCCTATAAAGTGGTGCCAGAAGTGCCCACTTACCATTTTTGCTCATTGTTATGAACTAGATATTTTTTTCTTCAGATTCAAGCCGGATATCATTTTACGGGTGAGTTAATAATTCTATATTTTATATTTACTATGAAGCTAGTCGACATCAAAGAACTGGAAGTTGCATTTAAAAATGAACGTACTAACAAAATTAAATTACTTCATAAATTATTGTTCGACACTGATGGTGATCGATCAAACCGGAAAAGAATTCGTGACTTCACTGGTTTCGATTTCGAAACGACCAGCACTGAATTCAAAAATAAAGTTACGAAAGTTCAAGCAGATTTTTCTTTAAACGATTTAATTACAATTTGTAATTTACTCTGTATCTCAAATGAAGGTTCTTTAACTGAACTTGCAACCAGATTAGTGACATATCTTTCAGACTTAAATTCACTGCAAGCTAACATTATTCAAAACGAAAGTGATACCGATTCGGAACCTGAAATATCTTCACATAATACTACATTGAATAAGGACACTGCAAGTAATACTGAATCATCAAATTTTGATAAAAACAAGCAATTTCCAGTTCAAAGTTTTTTGCCATCTACTATTAATTTTAATGATGTTGAAAGCGTTATACCGCCTTTTGATGGTAGTTCTTTTCAAGATATAAATATTTGGTTAAGTAATTTTGACGATGTCGCTAGCATGCTCAATTTATCAGATTTTCATAAATTTGTTTTTGCTAAACGATCCTTACGAGGAAAAGCCCAGCTGTTAGTACAAACAGAATTTCACATTAACTCGTATGAAAAACTTAAACAACTCTTAACTTCAGAATTTGGCATTACTTATAATTCTGCTGAGTTACATGACATGTTAAATAAACGAAAATTACAAGAAAATGAATCCCTTGAAGAATATTTTCTCGTATTGAAACAAGTATGTTCGCGCGGTAACATCGAAGATTCAGCACTGATGCAGTATATTATTAACGGTATACCCGACCCTGTTTTTAGAAAATCAATATTATATGGCTGCCAATCTATAGTAGAATTTAAACAAAAGCTCAAAATTTATGATAAAATTCGGCATGACTATGAGAACACTAAATTTCGTAAATCTAAACCAGAAATGCCATTAAAAGAGAAATCTTTTCGTCCAAAACCTGATCTTCTCTGCTTTAATTGTGGTTTAGCCAACCATAAAAGTAGCCAATGTAGGCATAAAGACAAAGGCCCTCGCTGCTTTAATTGTTCGAATTTTGGCCATAAGTCGGCTCAATGTGACCAACCAAGGAAATCTAGAAATAAGCCTGAAACATCCAATATTTCCACCATTACATCGAATACTTTTATGACCAAACAAGTAATTATTTCGTCAGTAAATGTTCTTTCTTTGATCGATACGGGAAGTGAAAGAAGTCTGTTAAAAGAAAGTATTTATCGCAAACTCCCAACGGTTTCGAACCTCGAACATTCAACAATCACATTAACTGGATTAGGAAATACTATGATCAAACCCCTGGGTTTTTTCTCTACGGATATTACGATAGATGATTTTAATTACACAACTAATGTTTATGTAGTACCAGATTATTCCATATCTTTTGATTTTATTATCGGTACAGATGTTATACAGCAAAGTGTTTTAACAGTTTCTCAAAATAATATTTCGATGCAAAAAATCAAGCAAAATGAAGATATGTCAAATAATTTTCTGATTAATGTTGCTCAAGTATTAGACGATAGTAATCTTGATTTATCTCATATTACCGATAAAACTATACGTTCAAAAATTACGGAACTTATTCAAAATTATTCCCCCCGAAAAGTAAAGGCTACCGATGTAAAATTATCAATTCATCTGAAAGACGAAATTCCTGTTACATGTCCTACCAGACGCCTAGCTCCTATAGAGAAAGAATTTGTCGAAAAACAAATTTCTGAATGGCTTGAAAAGGGAATTATCCGAAAAAGCACCAGTAATTTTTCATCACCCATTGTCCTCGTAAAAAAGAAAGATGGTTCATATAGATTATGTGTTGACTATAGAAAGCTAAATGCTAAAACACATAAACAAAGTTTCCCCCTCCCAGTAATCGATGACATTATTGATCAGTTGCACTCTGCAAAAGTATTTACTACTCTTGATCTTAAAAAAGCATTTTTTCATGTCGAAGTAGAAGAAAATAGCCGAAAATACACTTCTTTTGTAACACATTCTGGTCAATTTGAATTTCTATACATGAATTATGGCCTTAGCGATGCTCCCTTAGTTTTTCAGAGATATATCTATAATGTTTTTCGCGATCTCATTAATGAAAAAGTACTTATCGTCTACATGGATGATTTTATAATACCATCTGAAGACGAAGCCGAAGGACTCCAGAAATTACAACGCGTTCTTACAACTGCATCCGAATATGGTTTGGAACTGAATCTAAAAAAATGCCACTTTTTACAGCGATAAATTGATTTTCTGGGTTACCACATTAAAAATGGTCAACTACATCCATCTCCCTCCAAAACTAAAGCTGTTCTAAATTTCCCGGAACCTAAAAGTGTAAAAGATGTACATTCATTTGTCGGACTAACCTCATATTTTCGTAAATTTATCCAAGATTATTCTTTAATAGCTAAGCCCTTAACAGATCTCCTTAGAAAGGACACTAAATTTCACTTCGGTGACCAACAGCGAAATGCATTTAATCAGTTGAAACACATTCTTGCTTCAGGTCCTGTTTTAAGCATTTATAACCCTAGTAATGAAACAGCGATGCTTCTATTGATGGTTACGGAGCAGTCCTCCTTCAAAAGTCTTCTATTGATAATCAATTTCACCCTGTCTACTTTATGAGCAAAAAAACCACAGATGCTGAGCGTAAATATTCGAGTTATGAACTAGAAGTTTTGGCTGTCATCGAGGCTCTTAAAAAATTCCGTGTTTATATTTTAGGTATTCCTTTCAAGATAGTCACAGATTGCAATGCATTTGCCCTAACTATGAATAAAAAAGATCTTTGCACCAAGATAGCTCGATGGGCTTTAATGTTAGCTGATTATAACTATACAATCGAACACAGACAAGGTACACGTATGCGCCACGTTGACGCTTTAAGCAGAAATCCCGTATGTATGACCATTCAAGACAGTTTTACTTCCAAAATCATACAATCACAGAACACCGACGAACATATACAGGCCATCAAAGAAATTTTGAAAACAAAGCCATATGACAACTATTTCCTCAAAAATAACGTTCTTTATAAAAATCATAAAGGTTACGATCTGGTAGTTGTGCCGGATGAAATGCAGCTAAACGTCATTAAACACGTTCATGACAAAGGACACTTCGGACGCAAACGTTGTGAAGAACTCCTTAATGAAGAATTTTTTATCCCTAATATGGCAAATAAGATTGATAAAGTTATAGCAAATTGTGTAACATGCCTTTTATATAATCGGAAACGTGGAAAACAAGAAGGTGAGTTACATCCCTTACACAAAGAGGAGACTCCCCTCCAAACTTACCACATTGATCATCTAGGCCCTCTCGAATCCACTAACAAAAACTATAAACATATTTTGTCTTTAATAGATTCATTTACCAAATTCGTGTGGCTATATCCCTGTAAAACTACTTCTTCTGCCGAAGTCATATCGAAGCTGCAACAACAAAGTTATACTTTTGGCAACCCTTCCAAAATTATTAGCGATAAAGGTCCTGCATTTACAAGTAAAGAATTTGCTGATTATTGCCAAAATGAAAATATAAAACATGAGACAATAACAACTGGCCTTCCCCGTGCTAATGGTCAAGTGGAGCGACTTAATTCCATCATAATTTCAGTAATCTCTAAAATGTCCAAAGACGAACCGACCAAATGGTTTAAATATGTTCCTAAAGTTCAACAAGTCATTAATTCAACTTACCAACGAAGCATTAAGAGAACACCCTTTGAAATACTATTTGGCACAAAAATGAAACAGAAAGAAGATTTACAAATTATTGAACTCCTGAACAGTGCAGTCGAAGAACAATTCATGAAAGATAGAGAAGAACTCCGAAAAGAAGCTAAGAAGAATATTCTGGAAATTCAACACGAAAATCGCAAGCATTATAATTTAAGACGTAAGAAACCCCGGAAATATAACCTTGGAGACCTCGTAGCAATTAAAAGAACCCAACAAGGACCAGGGCTAAAATTGAAATCTAAATTTCTAGGTCCATATAAAGTAACTAAAGTGAAGTCTAACGACACCTACGACGTAGAGAAAATCTCATCAACTGAAGGACCGATCAGTACTAGTTCGTGTGCTGAATACATGAAGCCTTGGCATGACGATAACTGAACCTTTATTTTTTTTTCCTTATCTTTAATGTGTATGTCTGATCATTTTAAAAATCAGCGATTTTAAAGAACATTTTCATTCGATGTTACACCATTTCAGAAAAACGACGACTGATCTTTCTAGTGTGCAAACGAACTCTATTTTTTTTTTCCTAAGAACAGTTACTTTTTTTTGTTTTTGTTTCTTTTCAGATTCTATAAGATCACATGTCGCTGCGGCAGCTCCAGATGTCAGGACGGCCGCATGTGGGATATATTCTCGCATGTGGGCTACACTCCCTTTCTGTTGCACCTGCATCGGACTCTCCGAAACGCCGGCACGAGATTAATTAAGAAACGCGAAGCTTCCAAGCTGTGTGGCGAAGAGTGAAAGAATTAGGAAGACGTAAATAGAATGTTTTGCGACAACGATGAACGACGTTATTTAAAAACTAAGACATATTTCGAAGAGTAAAAATGACGATAGATTTTACGACGAATTATGTGTTTTTTTTAAAGTAGTATTTTGAAGAGCAACGACGATTTAATCTGTTTTATTTTTCGTTTGTTTATTTTGTGTCCTGTTCGTCTGTCAATAAATGTATGTGTCCGTTAGAAACCTCTTTTTATTTTGAGTCAAGACTCGACCATCCTATATTATAGTTTTCTATTTATGCCATCTTCGCACTATGTTCGAGATATTCGACAAGACTTACTGCACTCAGCGATCGAAAATGGGATTTTACGATTTCAACACATGTTTGACAATGAAGAACATATGGAGTAAGTGTTGAATCAAATTAAACATTTATAGAAAAGCACATGGTACATTAAAATGCATAGAGTCATAGAAAAAATTACTTCAGTGTTATTGGAACACCATACGGTAAATTTTTGTACTAAAAAAATTATTTAATAAAGGAAAAATGCATCATATTAATAATGTGTACTTTTAATATCCACTGAATTGGGGCAGCGTAACGTATTCCAGAGTCTTTGAAATGGGTAACTTATCTCTTAACCATATATATAATGTTACTCTAAAAAAAGAAAACTAAAGTAAAATCAATAACGAAAAAGGCAAAACTAATCTCTTTTTTGTAGAAAATTCTAAATCGCATTTTCCAGATTCAGAAAAAGATTCGTCAAAGAAAATTTGCACAAAAGACATTTTTTTTGTTCTAATATAGAACATTAATTATAACCGAAATTCCCGTGTTCTGTAACACGAATAACAATTTTATAAATTATTTAACGCAGATAACAATGCAAAAGAGCGAAAGTGAACGTCTAGTTCTAGTTAACGATGCTTCTTCTAAAAATCCCATCAGCTCGACTCCTGTGAATTGCAGTTATTCTCAAATAACACCTGGATGGACCTTAATGGATTTATTCAACCTTTGGCCGAAGATAGGCATCTCGAAGTTTGGGAAGACGTAAAATTAGGAAAAGAGATTGTCTAAACTAAAAGAGTAACTATGGTCAACCATTACCCGAGATAACTAAGGAATAGTTATACAGTCGATTTAATTTTACGTTTTCTATGTAACATTTTGCAATACATGGAGAATTACGAATAAGATAATGTTTCAAGTAATAAGATAATGTTTCGTAAATTTAACATGTCATATGAAGATAAAATAACAGATTTATACTTAAAGTAGTGTTCACTCTAGAAATAAAAAGGGCATGGTGCTATTCGCTGAAAAGGGCACTACTGCAGCAGAAAGGGGCACTTTTGCAAGAAAAATTTTGTTATTGCCTTTAGAAGGAAAAAAAAAGCGGGAAAATACATAATTTTTAAGTAAGATAAATCAAATATTAATTTTGAATGATTTTATGACATAAAAATTAAAAATACAATTAAATGAAACCATGATTGAATAGTTTGATGCTATTTTTCTTAAGGAAATGAAAAAAATTCTATAATTTTTGGACGCACAAATTTAGAAATAGTACGGAATAAAATAAATATTTATTAAAAATCTCTGGCTAAAACCAGCGGTGCATTTTACTACTTTTAAAAAGGGCATAGTGCATTTTGCAAATATGGAAAAGGGCAGGATGCTGCACCCTTCAAAAATGGTTTCGAAAGTAGATATATTATAATGTACCTTCGAAATAATGTAATACACGTACGTATTTTAAGAATTTGCCTACAAACTGTCTAATAAATGGAAATGAAGTATATTGAGGTAAAAAAAATTCTCTAATTTGTTACCATTTGCGAAATATCTTACTGTCCACAAAGTACTATAATAACAAAAAGATATGTTTCTATTTATACCAGTTTTTCACTATGATCGAAATATTCGGCCAGACTTACTGCACTCAGCCATACGAAATAGGATTTTTCCAATTTTGCATATTTTTGACAATGAAGAACATATGGCATAAGTGATGAATCATATTAAACATTTATAGAAAAGCATGTGGTGCATTAAATTATATAGGCTTATTGAACAAATTACTTCATTGTTACTGCACCACCATACGGTAAATTTTTAAATTAAAAAATTTTACTTAATGAAGGAAAAATGCATTATATTAATTATTTGTCACTTTAATATCCACTTAATCGGAGCAGTGCAACATGCTGCATAGTTTTTGCTATTTCAAATGGGTAACTTATATCTTAACCATGTATATAACGGTACTCTAAAAAAGAAAACTAAAGTAAAATCTATAACGAAAAAGGCAAAACTAATCTCTTTATTTTAGACAATTCTAAATCATATTTTTAAATTCATAAAAAGATTTCTCAAAGAAAATTTGCACAAAAAACAATATTTACTGTAATATAAAGCATTGATTTACCAAAATCCCCGTGTTCTCAAACACAAGTTACAATTTTCTAAGTTATCTAACGCAGGTAACAATGTAAAAGAGTGAAAGTGAACGTCTAGTTAAGCAATGCTTCTTCTAAAAATCCCATCACCTCGACTCCTGTGAATTGTCGTTATCCTTAAGGGCGTATTCGAAAAAACGCTTTTCCACCTTCAACAGCTCAAAATTTTCCGATACAATTTCAGACACATTTTTAAAAGTAGAAACATGAAACTGGCTGAGGTGATTTTTGAAGAGACGTATAAGGTGCCGTATGAGGTCATTTTAAGCTCAATTCATTAGAATTTGATTTATAAGCAATTACCTTCTCAGTAGGACCCTTTTTTTTCGTCCACAGATCTCCTGCTTCGGAAAAATCGGTTCAAATTGCCGTTTTTGATTGCTTTTTTGCAATATTTTTTGCATTTATCAAAGAATCGACATTCACGGCACCTTCTATACTTTCTAAATAAGACAATTTGCCAGTTTGATGCATTTGAGAGTAAAAATGAATTAAAAAATAAATCGGAAAATAAGCAGTTTTGATCGAAAGACACCCTTAAATAACAGCTGAATGGACCTTAATAAATTTATTCCACCTTTGGCCGAAGATAAGTATCTCGAAGTTTGGGAAGGCGTAAAATTGGGAAAAGAGATTGCCTAAAAAGGTACAAGGAATTCAGATATTTTAACTATAGTCAACCATTACCTGAGTTAAAAGAACTAATTTAAAGTCGATTTGGTTTTACATTTTCTATTTAGCATTTTGTAATGGTCAAAGTAATTAGATGACGCTTTGAAATTTAGTATGTATCAGTAAATCAAAATGTCAGACATATATTTAATGAATATTTCGAAGATACACATGTTATAATATTTAAGACAACATTTTGTAAATTGTTAATCCTATACGTATTTAAAGAATTTGACTACAAACTACCTAATAAAAGAAAATTAAATATGTTGAAGTTGAAAACTATTCTCTAATTTGTTATAAATTACAAATATTTCATTGTCAACAACGTACTATAATAACAAAATCATAAATTTCTATGTATACCAGATTTACACTATTTTCGAGATATTCGGTCAGACTTACCGCACTCAGCGATCGAAAACGAGATTTTGCGAGTTTAGCACATAGTTAAGAATGGAAAACATTTGAAGTAAGTAATGAATAATAGAAATTCTAAATGGGACATTTAAATGAACTTATAGAATAAATTATTCAATGTTACAACACCACCATACGTTAAATTTCTGCACTAAAAATTTTATTTAATAAAGGAAAAGTGCATCATATTAATCATGTGTAGTTTTAATGTCCACTTGATCAGGACAGTATAACGTGCTCCAGAGTCTTTAAAATGGATAACTTATCTTTTAAACATATGTATAATATTATTCTAAAGAACAAAAATAAAGTAAAATTAATAATGAAAAATTAATCTCTTTCTTTTAGACAACTCTAAATCGTATTTTTCAGATTCGTAAAAAGATTCGTCAAAGAAAATCTACATAAAAAACATTCTTTACTCTAATAGAAAACATTGATTATAACTAAAATTCCCGCGTTCTCTACCACGAGTAACAATTTTCTAAGTTATCTAACGCAGGTAACAATGTAAAAGAATGAAAGTGAACGTCTAGTTAACGATGCTTCTTCTAAAAATCCCATCCGCTCGACTCCTGTGAATTGTCGTTATTCCCAAATAACACCTGAACAGACCTTAATGGATTTGTTCAACCTTTTGCCGAAGGTAAGCATCTCGAAGTTTGGGATGGCGTAAAATTAGGAAAAGAGATTGTCTAAACGAAAAGAGTAACTATGGTCAACCATTACCCGAGTTAACTAAAGAATAGTTATACAGTCGATTTAATTTAACGATTCTTATGTAATATTTTGTAATACATGGTGAATTTATTTCTTAGACAGTAATGCGATAAAATTTCGGAAATTTAGCATGTAACAAGAAGACAAAATGTCATATTTATATTTAAAGAATATTTCGAATGTACATACATTGTAATACTTATAACTACATTTTGAAAACAGTTAGACATGAACGTATTTTAGGTATTTGCCGATAAATTACCTAATAAATGAAAATGAAGTATATTGGATTTAAAACTATTCCCTAATTTAACACCATTTAAGAAATATTTCATTGATGTACTATAATAACAAAATCATATGCTTCTATTTATACCAGCTTCGCATTATGTTCGAGATATTCGACCAGACATTCTGCAGTCAGGAATCAAAAATGGAATTTTGTAATTTTAGCATATTTTTGACAATGGCATATGGGATATGAAAATGTGTAGCCTTATTGAACAAATTATTTGAGTGTTACAGCACCATCATATGTTATTTTTTTTTACTAAAAATTTTTATTTAATAAAGGAAAAGTGCATCATATTAATTATGTGTAGTTTTAATGCCAACTCAATCGGGACAGTGTAATGTGCTCTAAAGTTTTTAAAATGAGTAACTTATATTTTAACTATGTGAGTAGTAGGAAAAGGAGAGTACGGGGACAGCCGCAGGTGGCACTGTGGCACCGTGCCTCCTGCGGTGCCTCCTGCGGCTGTCCCACCGCCACCATCCCTCCTGGCCCCTCCTGCGGTGCCTCCTGCGCCCACCGTGCCACCACCGTCCCTCCTACCCCCCACTATGCATCCCCCTCCACGAACGCCCCCTAGTGGAAAAAAGGAACATTCTATTATAACATGAGAGGTGATCAACCTTCCCTAATTAAAAATATTATCAATCACATCTCAACTCGGAATCATACTATATGATGAAGATTAAATTTATATTTGAATTTTGAACAACCGTAATTTTAATGAGTATTATTAATTAAGCGAAACAATTAAAATTTCAGTTTTTAACCATTTTATTTAGATTTCTTCAACTACAAGATGAGATTATCAATTTAACTCAAGAAAGTTAAACATATATTTGAATTTTGCTTCATAGACATCTTAATGAGTAGTATTAATTAAGTAAAAACAATAGAAAATATCCATTTTTATAGAAAAAGACTGATTTCTTACGATTTTTATCAACTATATGATCAATGTAACGACTTAAAAGTTGGAAGTTAAACATGTATCCTAGTTTTTCAACAGCTATAGCCTTAATGAGTATCGTTAATTAAGTAAAAAAAACAATGGAAAATATCAAGTTTTATGGAAAAAGACTGATTTCTAACGATTTTTATCAACTTAAGAGAGAAAACTTAAACATACATTTCAGTTTTTCAACAGCTATAACCTTAATGAGCATTCATAATTAAGTAAAAAACAATGGAAAATATCGATTTTATAGAAAAAGACTGATTTCTTACGATTTTTATCAACTGCAACATCAGTGTATCGACTTACAAGTTGAAAGTTAAACATGCATTCTAGTTTTTCAACAGCTATAATCTTAATGAGTATCGTTAATTAAGTAAAAAACAATGGAAAATATCAAGTTTTATAGAAAAAGACTGATTTCTTACGATTTTTTCAACTCAAACTTCAGAATATCAATTTGATAGAAAGAAATTTAAGCATGCATTCCAGTTTTGGACAACCATTTCCTTCATGAACATTATTAATTAAGCAAAACAGAAAATATTAAATTTTTAACTGATTTCTTCATATTTTTTATTTATTTATTTATTTTTTAATATAAAATCAGAATACACAACTTAAAATAGAAATTTAAACATATTTTTTAGTTTTTGAACAGTCGTTACCTCAAAGAATTTCGATAATTGAACAATTAACAAAGGAAACTAATGATTTTTTAACGAAAAAAGACGAATTAAACGAATTTGGTTAACTTTTACTCTAATTGGAAATTTCATCGTACTTTATGTATACCAACTAAGTAGAATTTTAATGCATAAACGAATAATTTAAAGAAATCCCCAACACACAAATGTGAACCTGCAGAGCATTTCTTATTACGTCATATCTAAACTAAAACTTTTTTCTGCAACCCCACCATGCATGCATTCCAGGTAGGGGAACATAACAAAGAATCTTGACGTCACAACTTACAAAGGTATACAAATGTTTACGTTCAAGAAAAAGTATCACATAGAGTGAAAAAAAAGAAGAGATTTAAGTTATTTATCCATTCTAGTTTTATAACAGTTACTACAACATCTCCAAATTAAAATTTGGAAGTCATAATGAGTATAATTAATTAAGCAAAATAATAGAAATATTAGTTTTTCAGAGGGGAAAAGACGAATTTAAACAAATTTTATTAGTTTTACACTAGTTTAATAATAATTTTAAGGAGGAAAAAGACGAATTTAAACTTTTTTTTTTTAGTTTTACACTATTTTTTCTCATCTCCAACATGGATATATCAATTTTAACAGAAGAATTAAACGTATATTATAGTTTTTAACAACAAAATCTTAACAAGTATCATTAATTAAACAAAAATAAATATCAGTTTTAAAGAAAAGACGAATTTGAATAATTTTACACTAGTATTTTCAAAAGCAACATGGAAATATCAATACTTATTCACATATTTCACTTATTCACTGTATTCAATACTATATTTAATAAATTTGGATACACTTTAAGAATTTCCTAATCTATAATTAAATATTAGCTGTATATTTAATGTTACCCATGTTTTCAACATTAGTTCATAATCGTGAATTTTGTATTTTAAATACCATGTATTCAGGTTCAGATTATTTTCACTTGAAATCATACAGAATTTTTTAACAGAGTTTGTTTTTGAAATCATTGAAGCAACTGTATTTAATATTTTTAACACCAATTTTCTAAGATTTTCTAACATTTTCCGATTATACATTCTTCAGAAGTACATTTCTAAATGCTACAATCACTTTACATATCGAAAAGATATCATTGAAGCAACTGTATTTAATATTTTTAATACCAATTTTCTAAGATTTTTTAACATTTTCCGGTTATACATTCCTCAAAAGTTATTATTACGTATTCTAAACAATAGCAAATATTAATTTTAAGAATAAAAAGACGAATTTAAACAAATTTTATTAGTTTTACACTATTTTTTCTCACCTCCAACACGGATATATCAATTTTAACAGAAGAATTAAACGTATATTTTAGTTTTTAACAACAAAAATGTAATAAGTATCATTAATTAAACAAAAATAAATACCAATTTTCAAGAAAAGACAATTTTTTACACAAATTTTCAACTTTGAAATACATCGCTTACATATATTGTTACAGTATATTACTAAACTTAAACTTTTTAAAAAGTTTGAATGTCTTTACAAAGGGTTCATACTTATATTTTTCACGTCTTGACTGCATTCGAAATCTTACAACAAAAGTATACTTTTATTATTATTATTATTATTATTATTATTATTATTCTAGAAAACCTAAAAAATCGTTTCTTGCTGCTTTAGACACTTGACATATTAAAACTACTCTACCCATATAATTAATCAAATTAGGACATGATTCATCTTACACTTCAAAATTTCTGAATTTTTACAATACTTATTTTCATCAAACTTTATTCTTGATCCTATATATTTTAATAGCACAGAATTTTCACATCTGTTTTTATCTACTTATCAGAAAATTATTAAAACACCCAACAACATTTTTCAAATATGAATATTATCTTTACAATTTAATGATGCAAAACATACACGAATATAATCTTTAATTTTTACAAACATTTCATATTTCAAACCAAACTATTCGAAATTTTCACAACGTAAGAGCAAACATTAGACTAATTTTTTATCATTAATATTGCTTAGACCTTTTCATCATAACTTTTAAAAATGGTAATTATCCATTTTTTGGGTTCATTATCGAAAAACTGTAACTGAAATTACATAAACTTAATGTAAAAAACCATGTTCTCACACAATCTCTTAAAATTCAACAAAGAATTGACTATTACTGCAATACTTATCTATATCAATTTCGATTCTCGATAATATATAGGTATTTTATTATTACACACTTACATCTCTTTTCAAACGTTTATCAGAAAATCAAGCCAATCAAAGTCTAGTAGTTATCACACCTGTTCCTCAGAAATATTACTATCATATGAAACAGTAAAGAAAATTAATAGATATTTAATATTTAATAACTTCATACGTGAAATTACTGTCGAATGAGAATACTAATAATCAATAAAATCAACTGTTGGACAAAAAAATAGTACAGATTACCGAAAATTCAAATCATTTTTTCTACAAAAATTACAAAAATTAACAAATGAATGACCAGTTAGAGAAATAATTAAAAAAAAATAATGAACATATTTACAAATTTATTAAAATCACACCTTTTTCTGGATTACAAACCACAATTTCTTGAAAAATTTAACACCGAATTTGTAAGATTTTAATCCTAGTATTACATACACTCAATAAATATTCAAAATTAACAAAAAAATAATTTTTTTAGTCTCATCAATAAGCAGAAATTCTATATTAAAAGAATATTTTCATAGTAGTACTTATAAAAATGAGAGTTTACAAACTGATTTTCATAATTTTATCACATTTAAACTTAATTTTTATACATAAAACATTATTTAATCAAATTTTATACTTTCTAATTCAGTAAAATTCAATACTTTTTTAGTTTTTAAACCAATACCACAATATTTATTTACATCAAACTTGATTCTTTACCTTTTATATTTCCACATTACACAAGTGAGTTAAATACTAACTTGGAACGGGAGTTGAAGTCAATTGATTCAATTCGATTTTCATCGTATACGCATTTCCCCTACACGAAATTTCTTACTTCTATAATCATCTAATGTATTAAAACTAATCTACTCATATTTTTAATCAATTCATCAGATGTTTCATCTCGCACTTCTGAATTATCATCCACCAAGTTGCTTAAAATATAAATACTATCTTTAAAGTTTTAATGTAGTATACATGACTAATCTTGAGTTTCCATCTATACTATTAATCAAATTATCATATGTTTCATCTTACAGTTCAACGATTTCTGAATTATCGCCCATCTAGTTGTTTAAAATATTAATAAAATGTTTATAGTTTTTGATTATACATAGTATGTATGAATACAATCTTTAATTTTTAACAGTTCATATTTCAAATAACCTATTTTCGAAACCAAACTATGTGAATTTTACCACAATACTTATCATCATACAGAGATTTGTGTTTCATACTTTTTCTAAAAATTATCAGATATGTACTCCTAAGAGGAATTTCTATCATATGAATAAATGAAAAAAAAATTAATTTATATTAAACGTACAGCGAAATTTGATTGCAATATATATGTATTTAATAAAAATAAATAAATGAGCGATTATTTATACATTAAACCTTTACTAAATATATATTTCTTGCGTTATAAAGATGTTTCAACAAGATGAACCAAAACAGCAGCAAACTTCAGAAATTAATGATCTGAATGATTCATCCCTAGCACATGTAGCGTTAATGAATAATACATATGTAAGTACTTATATGAAAAATACTAGAATTCGTATATGAATCGTAATTAGAGTAAATATAAAATGATTTGTCTTACTGCCTACACTTTAACAAATGCCTTTTTACCTATATTGTTGAAAAGAATCCTAATTGTTTGCATTTTATTTCTATTACAGATGTGTTCTATTTGCTACAAACATTTCTTAAGTAAATCGAATTTAACAGAACATACAAAAATCCATACAGGTGAAAAACCTTACACTTGGGAAGATTACCAAATGCTGTTTTCAAGAAGGCGTGAATCAAAAGTGCACACATCATCATATAAAGCATCGTCAGTTATATGTAAACTTAGTGAGGATATTCAAAAATTATTCAGACGTTTGAAGAATTTAGACATAAAGGAAGATATTTAGACTATATATCCATCATATTTTCATAACACTTACCACAATATCTCAAACTTAAAATTTGGAACACATACACACTGCTGAAAAGTAATTTTGTTACCCGTGATTCTTCTAACCAGCATGAATGTATAGATATTATTTTGCAATGTATCCTTTAAATGCTCACATTAAATATTCCTTTATATACATATATCGTTGTGTTTATTTTTTAAAAACCTATTACATTAATAAAATAGGTTACACACACGTACATACACATAACATTTTAAGTGAAACAACACTCTCACAACTTAAAAAATGCATAAGAACATACAAAAATAAGCAGATGTATGAAAAAATATGCAAATTTACAAAATAATTTCACTGTTTTCTAGAAATACCAACAAAAAAATATTTAAAGTATAAAAAAATTACAAAAGTGAAAAGAAAAAACACAAATGTAAAACAAAAATCACAAAGTGAAAAACTCACAACAAAGTTTTTGAAAAAAAAAAATTTACAACAAAAATTTTTTTACAAAAACCAAAACTTCAAAAATATTTTTCCAAAAAATTTTTTTTTCAAAAACATTTTTTACAAAAAATTTTTTTTTCAAAATAAGTTTTTACAAAAGTAAAAAATAAAAAATCACAACGTTAAAAAAATGAAAAATTTTAGTTAAAAAAAGTGTAAAAAAAATTGCAAAAAAAAATTGCAAAAATTTCAAAAAAAGTTACGAAAAAAGTATCAAAATTTTTGTTCTTTTTAATAGTAAATACAATGGTTTCACCATTGCATACTGTATTAAAAAGAACAAAAATTTTGATAACTTTTTTGATAACTTTTTTGAAATTTTTGCAATTTTTTTTTGCAATTTTTTTTACACTTTTTTTAACTAAAATTTTTCATATTTTTAACGTTGTGATTTTTTATTTTTTACTTTTGTAAAAACTTATTTTGAAAAAAAAATTTTTTTGTAAAAAATGTTTTTGAAAAAAAATTTTTTTGGAAAAATATTTTTGAAGTTTTGGTTTTTGTAAAAAAATTTTTGTTGTAAATTTTTTTTTTTCAAAAACTTTGTTGTGAGTTTTTCACTTTGTGATTTTTGTTTTACATTTGTGTTTTTTCTTTTCACTTTTGTAATTTTTTTATACTTTAAATATTTTTTTGTTGGTATTTCTAGAAAACAGTGAAATTATTTTGTAAATTTGCATATTTTTTCATACATCTGCTTATTTTTGTATGTTCTTATGCATTTTTTAAGTTGTGAGAGTGTTGTTTCACTTAAAATGTTATGTGTATGTACGTGTGTGTAACCTATTTTATTAATGTAATAGGTTTTTAAAAAATAAACACAACGATATATGTATATAAAGGAATATTTAATGTGAGCATTTAAAGGATACATTGCAAAATAATATCTATACATTCATGCTGGTTAGAAGAATCACGGGTAACAAAATTACTTTTCAGCAGTGTGTATGTGTTCCAAATTTTAAGTTTGAGATATTGTGGTAAGTGTTATGAAAATATGATGGATATATAGTCTAAATATCTTCCTTTATGTCTAAATTCTTCAAACGTCTGAATAATTTTTGAATATCCTCACTAAGTTTACATATAACTGACGATGCTTTATATGATGATGTGTGCACTTTTGATTCACGCCTTCTTGAAAACAGCATTTGGTAATCTTCCCAAGTGTAAGGTTTTTCACCTGTATGGATTTTTGTATGTTCTGTTAAATTCGATTTACTTAAGAAATGTTTGTAGCAAATAGAACACATCTGTAATAGAAATAAAATGCAAACAATTAGGATTCTTTTCAACAATATAGGTAAAAAGGCATTTGTTAAAGTGTAGGCAGTAAGACAAATCATTTTATATTTACTCTAATTACGATTCATATACGAATTCTAGTATTTTTCATATAAGTACTTACATATGTATTATTCATTAACGCTACATGTGCTAGGGATGAATCATTCAGATCATTAATTTCTGAAGTTTGCTGCTGTTTTGGTTCATCTTGTTGAAACATCTTTATAACGCAAGAAATATATATTTAGTAAAGGTTTAATGTATAAATAATCGCTCATTTATTTATTTTTATTAAATACATATATATTGCAATCAAATTTCGCTGTACGTTTAATATAAATTAATTTTTTTTTCATTTATTCATATGATAGAAATTCCTCTTAGGAGTACATATCTGATAATTTTTAGAAAAAGTATGAAACACAAATCTCTGTATGATGATAAGTATTGTGGTAAAATTCACATAGTTTGGTTTCGAAAATAGGTTATTTGAAATATGAACTGTTAAAAATTAAAGATTGTATTCATACATACTATGTATAATCAAAAACTATAAACATTTTATTAATATTTTAAACAACTAGATGGGCGATAATTCAGAAATCGTTGAACTGTAAGATGAAACATATGATAATTTGATTAATAGTATAGATGGAAACTCAAGATTAGTCATGTATACTACATTAAAACTTTAAAGATAGTATTTATATTTTAAGCAACTTGGTGGATGATAATTCAGAAGTGCGAGATGAAACATCTGATGAATTGATTAAAAATATGAGTAGATTAGTTTTAATACATTAGATGATTATAGAAGTAAGAAATTTCGTGTAGGGGAAATGCGTATACGATGAAAATCGAATTGAATCAATTGACTTCAACTCCCGTTCCAAGTTAGTATTTAACTCACTTGTGTAATGTGGAAATATAAAAGGTAAAGAATCAAGTTTGATGTAAATAAATATTGTGGTATTGGTTTAAAAACTAAAAAAGTATTGAATTTTACTGAATTAGAAAGTATAAAATTTGATTAAATAATGTTTTATGTATAAAAATTAAGTTTAAATGTGATAAAATTATGAAAATCAGTTTGTAAACTCTCATTTTTATAAGTACTACTATGAAAATATTCTTTTAATATAGAATTTCTGCTTATTGATGAGACTAAAAAAATTATTTTTTTGTTAATTTTGAATATTTATTGAGTGTATGTAATACTAGGATTAAAATCTTACAAATTCGGTGTTAAATTTTTCAAGAAATTGTGGTTTGTAATCCAGAAAAAGGTGTGATTTTAATAAATTTGTAAATATGTTCATTATTTTTTTTTAATTATTTCTCTAACTGGTCATTCATTTGTTAATTTTTGTAATTTTTGTAGAAAAAATGATTTGAATTTTCGGTAATCTGTACTATTTTTTTGTCCAACAGTTGATTTTATTGATTATTAGTATTCTCATTCGACAGTAATTTCACGTATGAAGTTATTAAATATTAAATATCTATTAATTTTCTTTACTGTTTCATATGATAGTAATATTTCTGAGGAACAGGTGTGATAACTACTAGACTTTGATTGGCTTGATTTTCTGATAAACGTTTGAAAAGAGATGTAAGTGTGTAATAATAAAATACCTATATATTATCGAGAATCGAAATTGATATAGATAAGTATTGCAGTAATAGTCAATTCTTTGTTGAATTTTAAGAGATTGTGTGAGAACATGGTTTTTTACATTAAGTTTATGTAATTTCAGTTACAGTTTTTCGATAATGAACCCAAAAAATGGATAATTACCATTTTTAAAAGTTATGATGAAAAGGTCTAAGCAATATTAATGATAAAAAATTAGTCTAATGTTTGCTCTTACGTTGTGAAAATTTCGAATAGTTTGGTTTGAAATATGAAATGTTTGTAAAAATTAAAGATTATATTCGTGTATGTTTTGCATCATTAAATTGTAAAGATAATATTCATATTTGAAAAATGTTGTTGGGTGTTTTAATAATTTTCTGATAAGTAGATAAAAACAGATGTGAAAATTCTGTGCTATTAAAATATATAGGATCAAGAATAAAGTTTGATGAAAATAAGTATTGTAAAAATTCAGAAATTTTGAAGTGTAAGATGAATCATGTCCTAATTTGATTAATTATATGGGTAGAGTAGTTTTAATATGTCAAGTGTCTAAAGCAGCAAGAAACGATTTTTTAGGTTTTCTAGAATAATAATAATAATAATAATAATAATAATAATAAAAGTATACTTTTGTTGTAAGATTTCGAATGCAGTCAAGACGTGAAAAATATAAGTATGAACCCTTTGTAAAGACATTCAAACTTTTTAAAAAGTTTAAGTTTAGTAATATACTGTAACAATATATGTAAGCGATGTATTTCAAAGTTGAAAATTTGTGTAAAAAATTGTCTTTTCTTGAAAATTGGTATTTATTTTTGTTTAATTAATGATACTTATTACATTTTTGTTGTTAAAAACTAAAATATACGTTTAATTCTTCTGTTAAAATTGATATATCCGTGTTGGAGTTGAGAAAAAATAGTGTAAAACTAATAAAATTTGTTTAAATTCGTCTTTTTATTCTTAAAATTAATATTTGCTATTGTTTAGAATACGTAATAATAACTTTTGAGGAATGTATAACCGGAAAATGTTAAAAAATCTTAGAAAATTGGTATTAAAAATATTAAATACAGTTGCTTCAATGATATCTTTTCGATATGTAAAGTGATTGTAGCATTTAGAAATGTACTTCTGAAGAATGTATAATCGGAAAATGTTAGAAAATCTTAGAAAATTGGTGTTAAAAATATTAAATACAGTTGCTTCAATGATTTCAAAAACAAACTCTGTTAAAAAATTCTGTATGATTTCAAGTGAAAATAATCTGAACCTGAATACATGGTATTTAAAATACAAAATTCACGATTATGAACTAATGTTGAAAACATGGGTAACATTAAATATACAGCTAATATTTAATTATAGATTAGGAAATTCTTAAAGTGTATCCAAATTTATTAAATATAGTATTGAATACAGTGAATAAGTGAAATATGTGAATAAGTATTGATATTTCCATGTTGCTTTTGAAAATACTAGTGTAAAATTATTCAAATTCGTCTTTTCTTTAAAACTGATATTTATTTTTGTTTAATTAATGATACTTGTTAAGATTTTGTTGTTAAAAACTATAATATACGTTTAATTCTTCTGTTAAAATTGATATATCCATGTTGGAGATGAGAAAAAATAGTGTAAAACTAAAAAAAAAAAGTTTAAATTCGTCTTTTTCCTCCTTAAAATTATTATTAAACTAGTGTAAAACTAATAAAATTTGTTTAAATTCGTCTTTTCCCCTCTGAAAAACTAATATTTCTATTATTTTGCTTAATTAATTATACTCATTATGACTTCCAAATTTTAATTTGGAGATGTTGTAGTAACTGTTATAAAACTAGAATGGATAAATAACTTAAATCTCTTCTTTTTTTTCACTCTATGTGATACTTTTTCTTGAACGTAAACATTTGTATACCTTTGTAAGTTGTGACGTCAAGATTCTTTGTTATGTTCCCCTACCTGGAATGCATGCATGGTGGGGTTGCAGAAAAAAGTTTTAGTTTAGATATGACGTAATAAGAAATGCTCTGCAGGTTCACATTTGTGTGTTGGGGATTTCTTTAAATTATTCGTTTATGCATTAAAATTCTACTTAGTTGGTATACATAAAGTACGATGAAATTTCCAATTAGAGTAAAAGTTAACCAAATTCGTTTAATTCGTCTTTTTTCGTTAAAAAATCATTAGTTTCCTTTGTTAATTGTTCAATTATCGAAATTCTTTGAGGTAACGACTGTTCAAAAACTAAAAAATATGTTTAAATTTCTATTTTAAGTTGTGTATTCTGATTTTATATTAAAAAATAAATAAATAAATAAAAAATATGAAGAAATCAGTTAAAAATTTAATATTTTCTGTTTTGCTTAATTAATAATGTTCATGAAGGAAATGGTTGTCCAAAACTGGAATGCATGCTTAAATTTCTTTCTATCAAATTGATATTCTGAAGTTTGAGTTGAAAAAATCGTAAGAAATCAGTCTTTTTCTATAAAACTTGATATTTTCCATTGTTTTTTACTTAATTAACGATACTCATTAAGATTATAGCTGTTGAAAAACTAGAATGCATGTTTAACTTTCAACTTGTAAGTCGATACACTGATGTTGCAGTTGATAAAAATCGTAAGAAATCAGTCTTTTTCTATAAAATCGATATTTTCCATTGTTTTTTACTTAATTATGAATGCTCATTAAGGTTATAGCTGTTGAAAAACTGAAATGTATGTTTAAGTTTTCTCTCTTAAGTTGATAAAAATCGTTAGAAATCAGTCTTTTTCCATAAAACTTGATATTTTCCATTGTTTTTTTTACTTAATTAACGATACTCATTAAGGCTATAGCTGTTGAAAAACTAGGATACATGTTTAACTTCCAACTTTTAAGTCGTTACATTGATCATATAGTTGATAAAAATCGTAAGAAATCAGTCTTTTTCTATAAAAATGGATATTTTCTATTGTTTTTACTTAATTAATACTACTCATTAAGATGTCTATGAAGCAAAATTCAAATATATGTTTAACTTTCTTGAGTTAAATTGATAATCTCATCTTGTAGTTGAAGAAATCTAAATAAAATGGTTAAAAACTGAAATTTTAATTGTTTCGCTTAATTAATAATACTCATTAAAATTACGGTTGTTCAAAATTCAAATATAAATTTAATCTTCATCATATAGTATGATTCCGAGTTGAGATGTGATTGATAATATTTTTAATTAGGGAAGGTTGATCACCTCTCATGTTATAATAGAATGTTCCTTTTTTCCACTAGGGGGCGTTCGTGGAGGGGGATGCATAGTGGGGGGTAGGAGGGACGGTGGTGGCACGGTGGGCGCAGGAGGCACCGCAGGAGGGGCCAGGAGGGATGGTGGCGGTGGGACAGCCGCAGGAGGCACCGCAGGAGGCACGGTGCCACAGTGCCACCTGCGGCTGTCCCCGTACTCTCCTTTTCCTACTACTTATGTGTATAATGGTTACTCTAAAAAAGAAAACTAAAGTAAAATAAATAACGAAAAAAGCAAAACTGAGATCTTTCTTTTAGACAATTCTATATAATGTTTTTCAGATTCATAAAAAGATTCGTCAAAGAAAATCTGCACAAAAAGTATTTTTTACGCTAATATAAAACATTAATTATAGCTAAAATCCATACGTTCTGAGATACAAGTAGCAATTTTGTATCTAACGCAGGTAACAATGTAAACGAGTGAAAGTGAACGTCTAGTTAACGATGCTTCTTCTAAAAATCCCATCCGCTCGACTTAGAATTGTCGTTATCCTCAAATAACATCTGAACAGACCTTAATGGATTTATTCCACCTTTGGCCGAAGATAAGTATCTCGAAGTTTGGGAAGGCGTAAAATTGGGAAAAGAGATTGTCTAAACTTACAAGGAATTCAGATATTTAGTTATGGTCAACCATTATCCGAGTTAACTAAAGAATAGTTTTAAAGTCGATTTAATTTGACGTTTCCCATGTAACATTTTGTAATACATGGGGAATTTATTTATTTGAAAGTAATAAGATAAAATTTCGGAAATTTAGCATGAAACAGAAAGACAAAATATCAGATTTATATTTAAAGAATATATCGAAGGTACACATATTGCAATATTTAGTACTACATTTTAAAAACAGTTATACATGAACGCATTTGAAGAATTTGCCTAAAATTGAGTCATAAATGGAATACATTGAGGTTATAAACTTTTCTTTTCCTAGTTACCATTTGCAAAATATTTCATTGTCTTCAACGTACTATAAAAACAAAGTCATGTGGTTCTATGTATGCCAGCTTCGCAATATGTTCGAGATATTTGAGCCGACTTACAGCACTCAGCTATTAAAAATGGGTTTTTGATGGGGCGAAATGGGCGATTAAAAATTTTAGCAAATTTTTGACAATAAAGAACATATGGAGTAAATGTTGAATCATATTCTACATTTATAAGATAGCATATGAGACATTGAAATGTACACACATACTCAACAAATTACTTCACTGTTACAGCACCACCAAACGATAAATCTTTGTACTAAAATATTTTATTTAATAAAGGAAAATTGCATCAACTTAATTATGAGTAATTTTAATGTTCACTCCCGGCAGTGTAACATGCTCCAAAGTCCTTGAAATAGGTAACTTATCTCTTAAACATATGTATAACAGTATTCTAAAAAACAAAACTAAAGTAAAATTAATAATGAAAAATTAATCTCTTTCTTTTAGACAATTCTAAATTGTATTTTTCAAATTCATGAAAAGATTCGTCAAAGAAAATCTGCAGAAAAAACATTCTTTAATCTAATATAAAATGTTAATTAAGATAAATCCCCGTGTTTTCAAACACGAGTAACAATTTTATAAGTTATCTAACACAGGTAACAATGTAAAAGAGTGAAAAGTGAACGTCTGGTTAGTATATGGGTGATTCTACGATAAGAGGTTCAAAAACATGGAGAATTCGGCCAAAAAGAAAAGTTTGAGTTCGATCAAAAACCTTTAAATTATGATTTTTGTCCCGTTTACTTACTTTTTCATATAAGGGCAAGTCACTTTATACATATTTTATAACTTTTTTTGGTCAGTGACTCGCTCCCCTGGCAGTTATCGTGCCAGGGGAAATACGGCAGGGGAGAGACATTTTCGTGTAAATTCAAACTTTTTAACTGACTGAATTAGTTTTCCGGTTAATTGTGTATTTCACTTTAAGTATTACCGTATTGTTTAATTAGGGCAGTAAATGCAATTGAATTAAATGAATATTATAAGTTTTATGACTTACCAGGGGAGATACACAATCACCATGCGAAACCACTACAAAACACGGTCGCGTCGCAACAACTAAAAATGGCGACGCTTAAATGGCTTGCGCGTTTAGTATTGCTAACTTCAAGCCAATAGATGTCTTTAAGCACTACTTTCAATATAGCCATCCTTGAATTTATATTTGTTTCAGCGGAACGAAATTTGACAGGGGAGAGACACAAAAAAGCGGGACAAAAGTTAATTTTAAAAATTATTTGAAATTAACAAAATTATTTTATTTTTTATTTTATAATACGTAAGTATAATTACTTAAATTCCAATTAAACATACTTTAGCTAAGCATCTGGCGGAAAAAATATATGTATTGTTTGAAAGTTAAATTGAAACCGGCAAGGGGACATGCCAGGGGAGGGGACTTTTTAGACTTTGTAAGAAATTTCAGAAAAATGTGTTTAAATTAGGCATTCAATCGTGATGGTATTTAATAAAGTATATTAAGATGATGCGATTCATTGCAAAAAATAGCAACATATAGAATAAAAAATCTGTTTTAAACGGATTGCCGTACAAATTACCTCTTATCGTAGAATCACCCATATAACTTCTAAAAATCTCATCAGCTCGACTCCTGTGAATTGTCGTTATTCTCAAATAACACCTAAATGAACCTAAATGAATTTATTCAACCTTTGGCCGATAATAAGTATCTTGACGTTTGGGAAGGCGTAAAATTAAGAAAGGAAAGAGATTGTCTAAACTAAAGGGTACAAGGAATTCAGATATTATAAGTATGGTCAACCATTACCCAAGTTAACTAAAGAATAGTTTTAAAGTCGATTTTATTTTACGTTTCCTATGTAACATTTTATAATACATTTTGAATTTGTTTATTTGAAAATAATAAGATAAAGTTTCGGAAATTTAGCATGCATCAGAAAGACAAAATGTCACATTTGTTATTAAAGAATATTTCGAAAGTAAGGTACCCTGGGGTAATAACGCCACGTTAAGGTTCTACCAATTTTCACGGCTTAGTTTTAAATTGTATTTTTCAAACAAATATAGTATCTGATACAGCAACTCATTGACTATCTATATAAAATAAAATAATTTAACAGATATGTATTCATAAAATGTAATGGCGTTTTTTCTTGACCAATGCTATTTGGCGTTAATACCCACCTATATGGGTAATAACGCCATGCAAACAAAATTATAAAATAAGATGGAATAATGGCATGTAGACCCAATTCTAAAAATACAAATTCTACAGCTCTAGAAATTGACAAATTGCAATCTAAGCTATTGAAAATGTACAATTTTTTTGTGACTCTGAAAGAAAACGAAAGCTGTGGTGGTGGCGGGGGAGGAGGCAAAAGAATATCAGTTCTAAGCTACGTTTTGCTTAAAAATGGCCATTTAAATAGAATTATTAGAAACATTGCACGGAAGATTTGAATCAGTATTTATATTCCCATGTATGCATTCTATGCGATAGCAAATATTGATTTTTTTGTGAAAGTGAAAGAAAAAGGAGTGAGGGTGAGCTTCAACAGAATATAACACCCTGTGTCTCTCTTTTCTTAAAAAGTCCCGCTTAAATATGATTATAAGAAACATTGCATGGTTTTAACCATTCATAATGTAATATTTTAATCATGTGAAGTTTTATAATAACTAGAGTTATATGTAATAAATATTTTTGTTAAACCTTAACTGCTGTTAGCGTCTCACATACCGCTGAGTTTTTCAAGTTTCAGAGTTTAACTTGCAATTTTTAGTTTAACTATAGATATCGGGAAAATTTTGTTTCATTTGGAGTCCTATTACTATCTCAAGAAACTTTTGAATAGCTGAATTTTATTTATAATAGTCCTGTATATAAGGTTCAATACAAAAATAATATTCTAAAAGTTAATTTAACATTTTATTCATCGTTAGATTAAGCGGTCTGACAGGCCGCTCACAGTAAGTTATGCGACAATTTTTGTCACAGCAGTTAAGGGTTAATACTATTATAGTAATCTAGTAAATAGTTTTTAACCCATAACTCCACACTAATGCGGATTCTCCAAACCTACAGTTAAATTGTCGACGTTTTAAAGAGCATGCTTTAATAAATTTTTAATAAATTTAATAAAATTTTTGATTAAAAAATATTATCCCAAAGAGATCTCTTATTCAATTTTATAAATAATTCATATGGTTATATATCATTATCTCTATATTAACAACAAAATTAACCTTTAACTGCTGTTAGCAATCTGACTGAACACTGTATCCCCTCTCCCCCCCCCCCAAAAAAAATAGCGTTTAACTTGTATTTTCCAGTTTAACTGTAGTTACAACTGAAATTCTCTTTCGTTTGGAGTTCTCGTAATATTGTTAGAAATATTTGAATAGATTAAATTTAATTAGAATTAATTCTGTACAAAAAAATTAGCGCAGGAACAGTATTCTATGATTTTTAATCATGGATCGCATTTTAACCTTTAACTAATGTTACCGGTCTCGTAGACCACTCTTTTTCTTTTAATTTTTTAGTTTAACTTGTAATTTTCAGTTTAACTGCAAACACTACCGAAATTTTGTATCATTTGGAATTTTAGTACTATCACCAGAAACTAAATAGGTGAATATTAAGTATAATGCTTATGTATAAAAAGTTTAGTACAAAAACACAATCTTATGAGTTATTCTCGCCTTTAATTCATCTTTCAATTTTGTGGTCTCACAAACCGCATCACATTCATACGTTACAATTTCTGTCACATCACTTAAAGGTTAAATTTATAAGGTTTTGAAAAACCGAACGCTGAGAAAACGGACAGTTAAAATTTCGAAGTCAATTGAACAATCCAGTGGAAATTTAATAGAAACCTGATTTTGAAGATGTTCGAATTTGAATCTCGAAAACATTTTGATATAGTTTTATTTACAAGAGTTATAAATTATTTTTTACATTAGTAAAAAAAAATAATAATATAATAAAAAATAAAATAGAGAGATTATTTTTAAGTATTGGGCACCCCCCCCCCTTAATTTTACCATTTCAACACTGATGATAATGCTGTCCCATATTAATATATAAACCCCCTTCGGATATAGTTCGGCCACTGTTGGGAATCAACCGGGGTAATAACGCCAATCCCTGGCTTTATTACCCCGGGATACTTATTGCGCAGTAAATCCTAAACTACAAATTATCTCGAGAAGATATCCAAAATCTTCTACAACAATTTGAAAGTACATGAAATACAGTACAAATTTATGTAATAAACAAAGTATTTCTGGATAAAAAATATAGTCTTCAGATCAAAAACCTTATCTCGCAAATTTTAGATCAAGCGTTAATTTTAGTTGCTTGTAAAAACAATAAGACCTAAAAATTAAACAAATTAACTTGAAGCTGTTTTTTGCGATTTATATGACTCAAAACCCTTCTGCGCAGAGCACATGGGTGTCATTTACCTGATTATTTCATAATTATGCAAAATATAAGCACTTGGCGTTATTACCCCGTCTGGCGTTATTACCTCAGGGTACCTTACATATTATAATACTTATAGTCTGGGAGGCGATGGCACAGACAATCACCTTATCGAATTCACGACTCAAATACCAGGATTAGTAAAAACTCGATTTGCATATTAAAACGCAATCGGTCTACCTAGTCATATCTTGGTTGAAAATACCTAAGAACCCGATTTTAACGATTATCTTGTAGGTTTACCATTGTGTTTTCCTGTTCCTAATCATCCATGTTTTCACATCTTTAGGTGAAGGAAAACACAACAACAGACCTACGAGAAAACCGCTAAAATCGAGATTTTAGGTCTATTCCAGCAAGATATTACTTAGTAGATTAATTTCGTTTTTTATATGCGAATTAATTTCTAACTTATTCTAGAATTTCAGCCGTGGACTCGATGAAGTGATTGCTTGTGTTGCTGCCTTCCGCTCTATTATAACTACATTTTGAAAATAATTATACATATATGTTTTTTTTTTTAGAATCTGCTTATAAACGGCCTAATGAATGAAAATGAAGTGTATCGAGGGTAAAAACTATTCTCTAATTTATTACAATTCGTGAAATATTTCATTTTCCACAAAGTACTATATTAAGAAAATAATATTTTCTATTTATGCCAGTTTCGCACTATGTTCCAGATATTCGACCAGATATACTGCACTCAGCGATCGGAAATGGAATTTTGCGATTTTAGCTCATTTTTGACAATGAAGGACATATGAAGTAAGTGTTGAATCATATTAAACATTTACAGGAAAGCATACGGGACATTAAAATGTATTGGCTTATAGAACAAAATATTTCAGTGTTACAGCACCACCATAGGGTAAATTTCTGTACTAAAAAATTTTACTTAATAAAGGAAACAGCATATTAAATATGTTTTGTTTTAATGTCCATTCAATCGGGGCAGAGCAACGTGCTCCAGAGTCTTTGAAATGGGTAACTTATCTCTTAATAATGTGTATAAGTTACTCTAAAAAGAAAACTAAAGTAAAATAAATAACCGGCAAAACTAATATCTTTCTTTTAGAAAATTATAAATCGTATTTTTCAGATTCATGAAACGATTCGTCGTCAAAAATTTGTGCAAAATACATTCTTTACGATAATATTAAAACGTTAATTATAACTAAAATTCCAACGTTCTCTAACACAAGTTATAATTTTCTAAGTTATCTGACGCAGGTAACAATGTAAAAGAGTGAAAGTGAACGTCTAGTTAACAATGCTTGTTTTAAAAATCCCATCAGCTCGACTCCTGTGAATTGTCGTTATCCTCAAATAACGCCTGAACGGACCTTAATGGATTTATCCAACCTTTGGCCGAAGATAAGTATCTAGAAGTTTGGGAAGGCGTAAAATTGGGAAAAGAGACTGTCTAATTAAATTAAAGGTTACAAAAAATTCAAATATTCTGACTATGGTCAACAATTACCCGAGTTAACTAAAGAATAGTTTTAAAGTCGATTTAATTTACGTTTTCTATGTAACACTTTGTAATACATGGAGACAAATAAGATATAGAAATAAGATAATGTTTCAAGTAATAAGATAAAGTTTCGGAAATTTAACATGTAATAGGAAGAACAAAATGACAGATTTATATTTAAAGAACATTTCGAAAGTACATATACAGGGTGATTCATAAAAGATGGGCAGAACTTTAAGGGGTTATAGTACACTTAAAGACAAATAATATTAAATAGGAGACTAAGGGTCCCAGACGTATTCCCAAGGAGATAGGGGGCATTAAAGTTTAGGGTCCGAAATTTCAAATGATTATAAAAAATGGAAAAATTGGTCGATTCATTTGCGGTTTTTGCAAAAAATTTTCTTTATGCCAGTAGTTTCTTGAAATAAAATTTTAAAGTTCAATTTCAAAAAATGCAGATAGGGGGCGCTTTAGATTTTGGAGTAAGAAACAACTATTTTTTAACGTTATTTTTTGTATTTCTTTAAATGATTTCGAAAGCTTAGACTTAAACTTAAATTTTGATCTAAAAATCTGAGTCCTAATGAGTAGTTAAGTAGCGTAAACTGAAATTTGAAATTTGAAACCCTTCTCCCCCCAGAACAAAAATCAGTTATTCCCGATCTTTGTGTCGTAGATTAGGCTCTAACTACTGCCGCGTTTTGCTAAAATTATTCTTTATGTCAGTATTTTCTTGAAAATAAATTTTAAAGAAAATTTTCAAAAAATTCCGATAGAGGCGCTTTAGACTTTGGAGTAACGAACAACTATTTTATACCGTTATTTTTTGTGTCTCATTAAATGCTTTCTAAAGCTTAGACTTAAACTTAAATTTTCAGCTCAAAATCTGAATCGCTGAGCGTGGTTCAGTAGCGAGGGGAGGGGGTTCAAATTTCAACTTCTGAACATTGTTCAGTTTGCACTACTTAACCATGCCCAACGATTCTGTGCTGTGATACGAGGCAAAAATACAACTTTCGTCAAGGACTGCATAGTCGGAATTCACTCATAAAGGCACTGGCACAGTTGGAAACGTCGCTCATGCAAACGTTAAAGCTCCATTCCTGACGCTAGTCACCGGGTGAAGAAGGAGACAGAAAGTATGCAAATGTCAAATGGGGAAGAAGAAGAACACGTATGCAAAATTTCGACACGATTCAGGCATAAAAACCACTGAACGGTGAGTCAAGTGTAAGTCGCTGTAGTAATGAATCGGAAGATGGTGCCCTTCACGAATAAGGAAAAGGCTGAGATGCATTTAATTTACGGAGCGGCAGATGGAAATGGTGCAGAGGCACAACGAATGTACGGAGAGCGATTTCCCAACAGGCGGTTGCCTAACCGCAAAACTTTCGAGCGCTTGCACAGACAGTTGTGTGAGACGGGATCATTTCTCGCTTCCCGGTCGAATACAGGTCGTGCAAAAAAGGACGAATCAGTAGTTGTTGCAGAAGCCATTCTGGATGTAGTAGCGGCGCAGCCAAGTACAAGTACACGAACAGTGGCTAGGCAGGTGGATACCTCACAGTCCATGACTTGGAGGGTACTGAAGGATGAACATTTGCTCCCGTTTCATGTGCAACGAGTCCAGAAACTGTCTCCAGGGGATTATCCAAATCGTATTGAATTCGCCCGCTGGTTTCTGCAGCAGAACGCGCTAAATCCACATTTTGGACGAACTGTGCTTTTCACCGATGAATGTACCTTCACACGTGAAGGTACATTTAACACACACAATGCACATGTATGGGCGGATGTCAATCCACATGCTAAGTATCCACATGCTCATCAGAGACGCTTTTCCATCAATGTTTGGGCAGGAATCCTCGGAGACCACCTAATCGGACCGTACCTTCTTCCTGAACGCCTCAACGGTAAAACATACCTCACATTTCTGCAACATGTGCTGCCAGACCTGTTAAACGTTGTTCCTCCACGCATCCGGCGGGTCATGTGGTTCCAGCATGATGGAGCGCCAGCCCATTACGTACGAGACGTCCGCAACTATCTGGACATCACATTTCCGAACAGATGGATTGGTCGAGGTGGTCCTGTTGCTTGGCCTGCTCGCTCGCCAGATCTTTCACCCCTCGATTTCTTTTTTTGGGGACAATTGAAGGCTCTTATGTATGAGACACCCATTGAATCCCCCGAGGAACTGGTCGCCAGACTTTCCGCCGCTGTAGGGGAAGTGCTCGAAAAGCCTGATGTTTTCGCGAATGTTCGCCGTTCCATTCTTCGCCGTTGTTCTGCGTGCATAACCTCTGGTGATCACAATTTTGAACATTTATTGTAATTACATGTTAATAAATATGCTTTGGTAACATAATCCTAATTTGTGTCTTTTTACCTCGTATCACAGCACACAATGTGTGGACATGGTAAACTGAACTGTGCTCAGGAGTAGAAATTTCAAACCCCTCTCCCCAGAAACTTAACCACGTCTAACGATTCAGATTTTGGGCTGAAAATTTAAGTCTAAGCTTTAGAAAGCATTTAATGAGACACAAAAAATAACGGTATAAAATAGTTGTTCGTTACTCCAAAGTCTAAAGCGCCCTCTATCGGAATTATTTGAAAATTTTCTTTAAAATTTATTTTCAAGAAAATACTGACATAAAGAATAATTTTAGCAAAACGCGGCAGTAGTTAGAGCCTAATCTACGACACAAAGATCGGGAATAACTGATTTTTGTTCTGGGGGGAGAAGGGTTTCAAATTTCAAATTTCAGTTTACGCTACTTAACTACTCGTTAGGACTCAGATTTTTAGATCAAAATTTAAGTTTAAGTCTAAGCTTTCGAAATCATTTAAAGAAATACAAAAAATAACGTTAAAAAATAGTTGTTTGTTACTCCAAAGTCTAAAGCGCCCCCTATCGGCATTTTTTGAAATTGAACTTTAAAATTTTATTTCAAGAAAATACTGGCATAAAGAAAATTTTTTGCAAAAACCGCAAACGAATCGACCAATTTTTCCATTTTTTATAATCATTTGAAATTTCGGACCCTAAACTTTAATGCCCCCTATCTCCTTGGGAATACGTCTGGGACCCTTAGTCTCCTATTTAATATTATTTGTCTTTAAGTGTACTATAACCCCTTAAAGTTCTGCCCATCTTTTATGAATCACCCTGTATTATAATGTAGGGGGAACTGGGGCACGTTGATACATGAGGCACATTGATACACCCCCCCTCTACTGCTCACATGGTCATTACAGGAAGTTTCACAACAGCTCCAAAATGTGATGCTAGTGCACTCAATTACACCAAGAAAGTCTTGGAATGATTCAGTAGTTTGATGAAATGAGACGGGTGAGTTATTGTTTTTGTAGGTCAAAAGTAAATTTGAATTGTACAATTGAAATGGTATTATACAGGGTGTCCCAAAAGGTCGTTTACAAACTTAACATGCTGGTCTGTCATATCATGATGAACAATATTAAATAGGAAACTAAGGGTCCCAAACGTCTTCCAAAGGAGATATGCTCCATTAAAATTTAGGGTCCAAAAATTCAAATGATTATAAAAAACAGAAAAATTGGTCGATTCGTTTGCAGTTTTCACTAAAACTATTCTTTATGTCAGTATTTTCTTAAAAATAAATTATTAAGATAAATTTCAAAAAATGTCGATAGAGGGCGCTTTAGACTTTGGAGTAACGATAAACTAGTTTTTACTATTATTTTTTGCATCTCATTAAACTTTTTTAGAAGCTTAGACATAAACTTAAATTTTAAGCTCAAAATCTAAATCGTTGGAAGTGGTTAAGTAGCACAAACTGAATTGCGGGAGGAGGTTCAAATTTCAAATGATTATAAAAAACGGAAAAATTGGTCAATTGATTTGCGATTTTCACTAAAATTATTCTTTATGTCAATATTATCTTGAAAATAATTTATGAAGATAAATTCAAAAAATGCCGATAGAGGGCGCTTTAGACTTTGGAGTAACGTACAACTATTTTTTCCGTTATTTTTTGCATCTCATAACTTTTTTTTAGAAACTTAGACATAAACTTGAATTTTGAGATGAAAATCTGAATCGTTGGGAGTGGTAAAGTAGCGCAAACTGAACTGTGTTCAATGGGGGTGGGGAGGTTCAAATTTCAAATGATTATAAAAAAACGGAAAAATGGATCGGTTTTCGCTAAAATTTTTCTTTATGTCAATATTTCCTTGAAAATAAATTTTAAAGATAAATTAAAAAAAAATCCGTTAGAGGGCGCCTTAAACTTTAGAATAACCAACAATTATTTTTAACCGTTTTTCTTTCTTTTCTTTCTTTCTTTTTTTTTTTTTTTTTTTTTTTTTTTAAATCTAATTAAATGCTTGCAAAAGATTAGACTTAAATTTTGTGCTCAAAATCTAAATCGATAGGAGGGGTTAAGAAGCGCAAACTGAACTGTGTTCAGGAGTTGAAATGTCACCTTCCCCACCCCTCGAACGCAGTTCAGTTTTTGGCCGCTTAATTACTCACAACGATGCAGATTTTCAGCAAAAAATTTAAGTTTGAACTTTTACAAGCATTTTATTAGATACAAAAAATAACGGTTAAAAATAGTTGTTGGTTACTGAAAAGTTTAAGGCGCCCTCTGACGGAATTTTTTGAAAGATATCTGTAAAAAAAAATTTCAAGAAAATATTGATATAAAGAATAGTTTTAGCGAAAACCGACCAATTTTTCCGTTTTTTATAATCATTTGAAATTTGAACCTCCCCACCCCCATAGAACACAGTTCAGTTTGCGCTACTTAACCACTCCCAACGATTCAGATTTTTATCTCAAAATTTAAGTTTATGTCTAAGCTTCTGAAAAATATTTATGAAATGCAAGAAATAACGGAAAAAAATAGTTGTACGTTACTCCAAAGTCTAAAGCGCCCTCTATCGGCATTTTTTGAATTTTATCTTTATAAATTATTTTCATGATAATACTGGCATAAAGAATAATTTTAGTGAAAATCGCAAATCAATTGACCAATTTTTCCGTTTTTTATAATCATTTGAAATTTGAACCTCCCCCCGCAATTCAGTTTGCGTTACTTAACCACTTCCAACGATTTAGATTTTGAGCTCAAAATTTAAGTTTATGTCTAAGCTTCTAAAAAAATTTAATGAGGTGCAAAAAATAATGGTAAAAACTAGTTTATCGTTACTCCAAAGTCTAAAGCGCCCTCTAACGACATTTTTTGTAATTTATCTTTATAATTTATTTTCAAGAAAATACTGACATAAAGAATAGTTTTAGTGAAAACCGCAAACGAATCGACCAATTTTTCTGTTTTTTATAGTCATTTGAATTTTTGGACCCTAAACTTTAATGGCGCATATCTCCTTTGGAAGACGTTTGGGACCCTTAGTTTCCTATTTAATATTGTTCATCATGATATGACAGACCAGCATGTTAAGTTTATAAACGACCTTTTGGGACACCCTGTAGAACTGCTCCACATTTTCAAATGAAAAGAATACTCTCCCTGGCAAGTAAAGCTAATGTTTATCAGTTCCTCATTCTTTATTGTTAGATAAATTATGAAGTGTTGGATTCGAGACTCATTTTATTCAAAATAGCTGTATGGGGTACATTGATACAGTCTATGTCGGGGCACATTGATACAACCTAAATCCTTTTCTATTTCATTTTTTCATTACCTTTTGTTTTGTTTTTTTACAATACACTCCTTAATCCAACAATTTTTTGCCAAAAATTTCTAATGTTAGTTTTTATTCAAGTGAAATAGCTCTAACCTTTTTTTTTTATATTAGAACATTTTATAGTATTTTTTGCAAACAGAAGACCTACGAATTTACCCAACATCTAGTGCTTATACAACTAACAAAAGAAAAGGACGGCAGCCTGGCAAGTCTCGAATTTTTATGCAGAGAAAAAAGTATTTTCGAGATGAGAAATGTTAAGTGAGATAAACAAGCTGCAGAACAAACAGAAAAGGATAACTATATTATAAACAGAATTTTTTATACAATTATCCTTTATTTTCTGTTTATAAACCGATTTATAAACAAAAAACCTGGTAATTTTTTCATCTTTTCTAAGAAAGAAGATAATGCTGGGGTTGAAGTGCCAGATATGATAATGTTACCACAGCCAACAATCAGACAAGGAACAGCCAGAACATCAAGTCATTATTCATTTAATTTTGATTGCTTTAATATTACTTACAAATAAATTGTGGGTGATTTGAATTTCTATAAATAAATATAAAATGGTTTGCTAACTATTTTTCTATGAAAAATATGCATTGGTGTTATTTTGTCTCCATTTTTCTCAGACGTATCAAAGTTCCCCATGAGGGTACCAATCTGCCCCGGGGTGGGGCACATTGATACAAATAATTTTTTTTAATTACATGCAAAAAAATAATATATAAAACAACGATTGTACATTTTTATAATACACTACACAAGTTTTGCTGGCACCACATGGAAAAATAATTTGAAATTTCTGCTTTATGGACACCGAAAAAATTCTTAGAAAAAAGCTGTATCAATGTGCCCCAGTTCCCCTTACCCTTCGAAGTAATTTAATACATGTACGTACTTTCATAATTTGCCTACAAACTGCCTGAAATGAAATGTACTGAGATTAAAAACTATGATCTAAATCACGGCTGTCCAACGTTGTGCCCGTTGGCGCCATGGCGCCCTTTGAAGGTTTCTTGGCAGCCTTTTGAAGATTTTCTGTTATTAAACATTTTAGAAATAAAATTCCATTATAAAGAATGCTTTCTTTAAAATCATTAATATTTTATCAAGGATACTTTTAAAACCTGTGTTTAGCATGCTGTTGGCTTGTCGTTGTACATTAAAAACCAGAAACATACTTTGAAAATTTAATCATGCATATTTTTACAATTTTTAGTTATTGTTTATGTAATGTAATTATGATAGTTAAATTTCGTAATTGTTGTAGATAGCTCTTTTTAAGAGAAAAATAAACGTTTTTACTTGCCCCCCTCTTCTTTGAAGATACATGTGCTTAAAAACTCAGCTTTTTTCTTTTTACTGTTGTCACACTGGACCATTAGCTGTTTCATTAGAAGGATAAAAGGGCTTAATTTTTCTTTCTTGACTTTTGAAATTTTAGAGGTTTTTTTCGTTATTTTTTTTTTCCTAAAATTTTGAAAAAAAAAAAATAATAATAATAATAATAATAATAATAAACAGGGTAGAATGATTTCCATGTATGAAAGTCCTTCCAGACTATTTCTCTGAAACCACATGCTTAGGTCACTATCATTCTTGTCTGTTTTTGTACTTTTCAACAAACTAATCCACGTCTTCAAAATAAATCAAAAAGTATTTTCACATCCTAAAAGAAACCTAGCAATATCTCTGATTTTTCATATTTATTTACTTGTTATTTATAGACGCGATTAAAGTTTCTGACCCCTTACCCTACAAATATTTTTGATATAGACTTCGCATAAAAAATGTATACAGTACCCGCCGCTTAATAAAATCAGTGGTTAATAAAAGCAGCCGCTTTATATGATCAGATTGTGAGGACCGGAATCAAATCAATACAACTTCTGTTAAAATCCCGCTTAATAAAATCAGCATCGCCGGTTAATAACTTTAAAAAAAAAAAAAAAAAAAAAAATCCCGCTTAATAAAATCAGCATCGCCGGTTAATAACTTAAAAAAAAAAAAAAAAAAAAAAATTTAACAGCATAAAAAAAAAAAAATCAATTTAATCTTTACTGAAAATTTTATTATTTTTTTTCAGAATAAACAAAACAAAACAAATACTGCTTATATTCTACAGCGTACCTGCTTAGCAACAAACACGCTCATCACGTATCATAACAACCTATCCCCCCCCCCCCTCGAATTTCGTACAAGATGAGTATAGAAAGAAAATGCGTATTAAAGAGGCATGGAGGTAAGGTATAGGTACATGTATGGGGGAGGATAAACAAATGCATTATTTCAAAGATTATTAGTGCAGTGGTAAGTTTAAAAAATTGTTGTTACAGTGATCACGTAGCTTATTATTATTTTTTTTTTCTGTAATTTTTGAAAGAGAATTTGGCTCAGTATGATTCCATTTTTTTTCTTCTGAAACCCGTAATGAGTAAGATGTAATTTGTAAGATGTCTAATCTTGAAGTAAAATAGTGACATTTTAGAGAATTATGATAATTTACCGAATTGTAGCCAAAGGAAAACGTCGTCAAAGCTTGGGATTTTCCTGTATGCTTTATGCAATTTGCTTAAGAACAGAGATAATATTAAAGTCTCAAATTGTAGGAAACGAAAATTTCAGCCGCAAAACGGAAGAGAGAAGGAAAAACAGAAGACATCGAAGCAACACTTTTATAATGGTTTAAAAATGCCAGGTTGAAAAAAGTTCCCATTTCTCGCGAAATTTGCGAGAAAACTGAACAGTTCGCGCAATTGATGAGCCTTTAAAACTTCAGACCAACTGATGGTTGGTTGTCACGATGGAAAGAACGAAACAATTTCTTTTATCGCCAACTGTACGGCTAAAAGCATGACGCAAATTTCCACGTTGCAGATTATTGAAAAGCAAAGACATTTCCGGATTTGTTGAAAGACTATGATCTTTCTCAAATCTTTAACACTGATAAAAATAGGTTCTTTTGCCTGGTTTACCAGAGCACACTCATATGTTTAAAATAGAATCCAGGGAAGAATGCAAGAAAATTAAACAGCATGTAACTGTTGTTTTGATGCGCAACATGACGGGGAGCATCAAGAAAACATCTTTAATGATTAAAGAAAGTAAGGGACCGCGCTGTTTTAAAGGAGTGAAGAGTCTTCTTGTTGACTACCGCATTGTAAAAAATCATAGATGACATCTCCAATTTTCACAGATTTTCTTGTGCAATGGGACAAGAAACTTACGAAAAATATTGCCTTGGTTATGGACAATTGCGCTGCACAACCTCCAGATTCAATATTGAAGCATATAAAAAAGTGTTTCTTCCATCTAACACCACCAGTATTTATACATCTACTTTGTCAGGTAATCATCATAGCATTCAAATGTTATTATAGGAAGGAATTGACCAAAAAGGGAGTAACAGAAACCGAAAAGGGCGATTCATCTGCGTCATCTTCTGTTAACTTCGTAGTAAAATCGATCAGTCTGTTGGATGCAATGCATTTTATTAATAGAGCTTGGGGCAGTGTGACAAAATAACGATAAAAAATTGCTGCTTGGCTTGCGGATTTAAATCGGAAGAGTCCCAAGAAATTGCCACTACCACTGAAAGTGAGGAAGAATTTGACAAGGATTTCACCCAATATGTTGAAATTGACGAAAATCTCCTAACCATCAGTGAAATATCAGACAACAGAAATAGTGGAGCAGGTCTTGTCTTCGCAAGTTTGAAACAGATCAGCTAGTGAAGATGAAGATTCCAATGTAGATGAAGAGCCAGATCCTCCACCCACTGAGAATAGGGGTTCAAAATAAGAACTATTCAGTCAATATTACTCTCGTGTAAAAAACGTTGAATGTTTGAATCTTCGGACCAAACAAAGCACCATTGATCAATTTTTCACAAAGTTCCATAATGTAAATAATAATGCATAATTAAATTAATTTTATATTTAGTAAGTATTTATAAATTTTATGTGTATGATAATTATGAATTTCGAATGAATGGCGGTAAAATGAAAGTAATTTTCGACAAAAAATAATTAATCCTGTTTGTTAATGTCATTAGATGTCATATCTTGCCATTTCTTTTCAAATTTGCGGGGTTCCACCATCATTTTTGGCTACGGGAATGATCGCCGGATATAAAAATCAGGCGTTTTATAAAATCAATATGGCTTAAAACGAGTATGATTTTTTTAAGAGGCGGTTACTGTAATTTTAAATTTAATACATGTATCACCAGAACTGTAGAGCTCTTTTGTCTACCGTTGTACGATTTCTTTGCATTATGTTAAGACATGCATGTATTCTAATACTATGTCATAATATTGCCACATGTTTTCAGTGACATAAATAATGGCGCCCTTCACTCAGTGCCAAGAGCCAAGATTCGCCCCTGGTTATTGAAAGGTTGGACGGCCTAATTTAATTTGTTACCATTTGAGAAATATTTCATTGTCAATAATGTAATATAATAGAAGTGATTGTTTCTATTTATGCCAGCTTCGCACTATGTTCGAGATATTCAACCACACTCATTGCACTCAGTGATCGAAAATGGAATTTTACGATTTCAGTACATTTTTGACAATGAAGAACATATGGAGTAAGTGTTAAATCATATTAAACATTTATAGAAAAGCACATGGTACATTAAAATATATAGGGTCATTGAACATATTACTTCAATGTTATTGAACCACCACACGGTAAACTTTTGTAGGAAAAAAATTATTTAATGAAGGAAACGTGCGTCATACTAATTATGTGTAGTCTTAATTTCCACTCAATCGGAGCAGTGTAGCGTGCTCCAAAGTCACAATTCATCTGAAATGGGTAACTGATCTCCTAACCATGAATATGTAATTTTACTCTAAAAAGAAAACTAAAGTAAAAATCAATAACGAAAAGCCAAAACTAATCTTTTTCTTTTAGACAATTCTAAATCGTATTTTTCAGATTCGTAAAAAGATTCGTCAAAGAAAATCTGCATAAAAAACATTCTTTACTCTAATAGAAAACATTGATTATAACTAAAATCGCCGCGTTCTGTAATACGAGTAACAATTTTCTAAGGTATCTAACGCAGGTAACAATGTAAAAGAGTGAAAATGAACGTCTAGTTAACGATGCTTCTTCTAAAAATCCTCGACTCCTGTGAATTGTCGTTATCCTCAAATAACACCTGAACGAACCTTAATGGATTTATTCAACCTTTGGCCGAAGATAAGTATCTCGAAGATTGGGAAAGCGTAAAATTAGGAAAAGACACTGTCTAAATTAAAGGGTACAAGGAATTCAGATATTCTAACTATGGTTAACCATTACCCGAGTTAACTAAAAAATAGTTTTAAAGTCGATTTAATTGTATGTATTCTATGTAACATTTTGAATTTGTTTATTTGGAAGCAACAAGATAAGGCGTCGACAGTTTAGAAATAGCAGAAAGGCAAAATATCAGATTTATACTTAAAGAACTTTTCGAAGGTACACATCGCTCACGCGCAAGAAAAGTGACATATCTCCATAAAAGTAAATTTTACAGAAGAGGCAAAGGAAAAAAATAAAAACATGATTTTTCTGTGACATGAAATTATAGCACTTAAAAGTGCATAAAAATGTAAAATCCTTAAGAACGAAGACGTATGCTGAGGTTAACAGGGTTGGATAAATTTACCTCGCCATACAATTCACCCCTCCTCTATGGTGATGAATGGACAAATAGTGTAATAAAGTGATTTTCCGCAAAATACACTATGAAACTTTTTGTGTGGCCAGACACACTAGAGGTCTGCACGGGCCCGGGCTTGGCCCGCGGCCCGCGGGCCGGGCCGGGACGGCGGAATCGTTTCAAATTTTCTAACGGGCTCGGCCGGGCCGGCAGAATCAGAATAGTTTTCTCAACGGGCCGGGCCGACAAACAAAATAAACGGGCCGGGCCGGTCCGGCAAAAAAATTGAACGGGCCATACGAGCCGGGCGGGGCCGATACAAACATTTTCGGGCCTGCAGGCCCGTTCTGAAGATTTAAGGAGAAACGATAAAATATGATCTATTTTCAACGCAAATGGTTTTAACGAGAATAAATATAAATGTGCGTCACGAGCCATACTAGTTTGACAGCATCAATATAAAAATGTAACTTGTACAGTGTGAGATCGGCATCGGACAGTTAAATTGTGTATAACCCATTTTAATATATTTTTAGCTGACTCATACCGGGCCGAGATCAAGCTTGCATTATTTTTTCTACATATAGACTTGCCGGACCGAAATAAGACTTAATTGTTCTCAAGATCTGTAGGGCAGACAACATGATTTGTAAAATTATTAACAGCAATAAAGAACTTATGTTAGATTAATCGTTGGATATATACACTTCTTGATGGTTTTTTAAATTAATTTCTCAATAACGCGAAAGTTTGATGGTTTTTAAATTAATTTCTCAATAACGCGAAAGTTTGATGGTTTTTAAATTAATTTCTCAATAACGCGAAAGTTTGACACATTTTCAGATTAATTTTTAATTGTAAAAATATAAAAGTGATAAGCCTGACTATTGAAGGCATTTGGAATCGAATAGAATTTTTCATTTTTGATGAATAAAATACTTGCATAACCTTGTTCAGATACAATAGTTTCTCAAATGGTTGCAGGTTTTTCTCCCTGCCCATGTTATCGCTTCCGGAAATTCTATTGAAAACGCTAACTATAACAATAATTTATTTCCTTTCAGTATTATTAAATTGCTTGTATCAAAAATGGATAATGCTATTTGATTATATAGTTTCTGAATAAAGATACCTGCTATGCGTTTCTGAGAAAAAAAAATGAATTTAGAAATGTATCAGAAAGGCGCATATTTGAATTAACGAATGAATTTGGATTTAAAATCTTTAATGAAATGATATAGAAATATTTTTATAAATCTTCTTTTATTAAACAGCCTCAAAAGTTACGATGTTTTTAACTTTCTTTCTTTTTTCTTTTATTCTAAGCCATATTAATTTTTTGATGAATCTTTATTTGATTGTTGAAAGCCTAAGAATCTTAGTAATCACTAATGTTGCTAATGTGTATTTCCTGTAAAATATACTGTAAAATCATTCCATAGATATATATGCAGTATTCTTTAAATAAATCTTACTTATATGAAAAAAAATTTGAATTTTTTAGAAATCGTAAAAATTGTAACGGGCCGAAACGGGCCGGGCCTGTTTTCACTGATTTCTGTACGGGCCGGGCCGGGCCTAAAATATAAAAATTTAAACGGGTCGGGCCGGGCCCGTGCCGAACTTTTGAGTTTTACAACGGGCCGGGTCGGGCCGAAAAAATTTTCCTACGGGCCGGGCCGACCCCGGGCCTGGAAATTCCGGCCCGTGCAGACCTCTAAGACACACCTGTGACAGAGCATTAGTGGAATAAATGACAAATGAAATTTTGCGAGATGTGTCACTTTTCTTGCGGGTGAGCGATATAATAATATCGATGCTATTTGATTACCCTTTCGGCCAGTTTCGTCAAACTATATTATATAAATTATATAAATTGATATATATTTGTTATTTTAAATAACGAAATAACAAATAAATTAGCAAAACATTAATAAAAGAACGATTAAAAAATCGAATTATAAATCACTTGATGATGTAACAAACACATGTATTGTGTTTAAGAGGCTATTTCAGTCAAGCGAAAAAACACGTTCTCTAATGTTAATCTTATGGAAGAAATTTGTAAAGACATCTCGTTGCATTTCATATTTTTATTTTTATTTTTATTTATTTATTTATTTATTCTATCGGACAGCGTCATTTTTTTTTTCGATTTTGTTTACAGATATATTTAATGAGGACACTTTCATTTTCGCTACCAGTTTCGAAAGTGAAGGCTTCCTCATAGACAAATCTGTAATCAAAATCGAAGAGGCAAAAAATGGCTTTTGTACAGATCGACCTCAACTATCCAATTGAAAAAAAATATATCATTTAAAAATATTACAACCGAAATATCTTTATAAGTTTACTCCATAAGATTAGCATTAGCGAACAGGTCTACGGATCTTTTCCTTTACTGAAAAAGCCTCTTAATGCAAGTGAATGGGACATTTACTACCATCTATTATTGGCATTTAGTTTTATAGGTTGGCGATAATTGTTTGGTCGACGGGATAATCAAGAAGTACTATAATATCTATACATAGGACATTTAAAGGCTTTCTCTAATCAAGAAAGGCAACTTTATGACATAAGTTTGAATTTATTTTTGTTCGGGAACGAATGAATCAGCAGGAATTGTTGTTTAGATACTATCTAATTGGACTCATTTTCATGTTTTCTTGCAAACGCAATAAGTATTTCAGAAAATAGTGTCAAAGTGGGTATTTTCAACTGAATTCCCCCACAAAGGACAAATTACAACTCAAACAGGGGTGGAAAAAGCCTTTGTCACGTGATCAATATAACTTCCAACTCAATAGGTAATTGATGGATTCAAAAATTGGAAAAGTCGGTTCGATTCCAAATTGCTTCCCTAATCAAGTCTTCCAATTTTATAGCTTTCTGTGAAAAATGAATTTGTAAGTGTGTCAGAAAGTTTTTCGCTTGTTGAGCAGACCAACTGAGAACAAACAGCCCTAATAAATAATCTTCAAAATTAATAAGGAACTTGTGAAAGAAGGAGATCAATGTTATTGCAAATTTTTTAGCCGCGCGTTGTATATTTAAATTTAAAAATAGTTATCATATACAAGTCATCATATTCACAAAAGCACACAATTAGTTAAAATAAATTGTTTTAAATTGTTGAATTAATAGGATGCAATTTTCCGAAAACAATGCGCATCAGGATTTTATTTCTTTTCAAATTTCTATATATTTTTGAGACTTTTTTATGCTGAACACGACAAATGCAATGACTAAATGATGAATGACTAATATGATAAATGACTGAAAAACAGTAAAAAGAATATGATAAATCCATGGAGGACAGAAAAACTAAGTTTTGAATTTTTATGTATTTGGGATTTTAGGTTGTTAAAATGGTGTATTACTTTTTATTGAAAACATTATTAATAACCATTGAGAACTTTGCCAGATTTCAAATAAAAGTAATAAACTGGAAAAAAGACCTAAGTGAAACTGGTGTGAAAGAGTAAGAACTAAAAAATCTTTTTGAAACATAAAAAAAAATTACGGTGTTCTAAAAAAGATTTCAGGTAGATTTCGTATGAAATACTACCTATTGCGGTCGCTCCTATGTTGTAATTCCTGAAAAAAATTTGCAGATCTACGCCGAGCATAACCTCTAGACCCCAAAACTACCATCAGAAAAAAGTTTATCTATCTATCTATGTATATATATATCACTTTATTATGGACACAATTTCTTCTATAGTTCTGCTCCACTCTCTTCCAAACTGATACATTAAACCAAGGGGGATAAAATCTCGGCTAAGTTCGTAATGAGCAAAATCGGTCCAAGGGGGTGGAAATAGGGAGGGTTTTTGTGAAAACCGAAAAAATGCCATAACTTTTCTTAATTAAAATAGGTATCAAATCGGTTTGAAGTTTATATTACTTCTTAAAAATGGGCCAAAAGTTTATGCATGTCAGATTTTTTATAAATTTAGAAATGGGCGCAAAAAGCGAAAAAAACAGGCATTTTGGGAAGAAAAAAAATCATAACTTCGTCAATTAGATATTAAATCCAACTAAATTTTGTGTAAATGTTTTCAACATTATCTAAAACTTTTATATTTACAAGTTTTTCATCGGACAATTTCTTACCGATAAAAAAATTAAAAACTTAAATAAGGGGGGGGGGGGTAAAAAAGACAAAAATCTATAACTTCGTCAATTCTTAAACTATCAAATATAATTAAATGTATTTTACATCTTCTCAATAATACCTACAACTTTTATGATGACAAGTTTTTCATATGACCAAGTTTCGCATAGCAAAAATAAATTAAACAAAAATAGGAGTTGGAGAAAAAACCTCAAATCCAAACTGCTTATATTCTGACTCATTTTTAAATTCTCTTTTGATTTTAAACGCATCCAAATGGCAGATCCTCTTATTTAGGAACTGCATAATGTGACGCATTGGTCAGTTTTTTGATAAAGACAGAATATATTTCAAAAAAGTCTGCCAAATAAGGTATTTTGAACAGAATTTCCCGATATGAGCGTGACTGAAAATTTGTGGAAGTATTTAAATAATAAATTGCGTTTTTTTGGACTCATTTTTAAATCCATTTTTGCTATCAAACGCATCCACTCTACAGGGCCTCTTATTTAGAAACTATATAATGTGACACATTGGTCAGGTTTTTTTAATATATATATAAAAGCAGAATATATTTCAAAAAAAAAAAAAAAAAAAAAAAAAAAAAAAAGCTGCCGAAATGGGTATTTTGAACAGAATTCCCCGATGCGATCGTAATTGAAAAATTGAGGTATTAAGGTAACAAATGAACTGACTCATTTTTAAATTCACTTTTACTCTCAAGCGCATCTAATTGACAGGTCCTCTTATTTAGGAGCTGTATAATGTGAACTATTGGTCAGTTTTTTTATAAAGGCTGAATATATTTTTAAAAATGCCGTCAAATTGGGCACATCTCACAAAATTTCCCGAAGTGTTTATGATTAAAGAACGGAACATGTATTCAAATAACAAATTGGTTATTTTATGACTCATTTTTAAATTCGATTTTGCTCTCAAACGCATTCAATTGAAAGGTGCTTTTTTTTAATTTAAGAACTATATAATGTGCCGTATTTGAAGATTTTTTTCATTAAGTTAAAATATATTTCAAAATCTGTTATCAAAATGGGCATTTGAGCCGAATTTAGATTAAGATGATTCTGATAACACCAGTTCTTACAAAAAATGAAATTAAAATTTTTTCAAAAGCGGCTAAATAAAGTTGTTAAACTGGGTTCATCTGTAATCAAATTTTATTTTTTGTTGTTGAAATCAGCACTCTTCGAAATCTGCCTCCGCCTATAGGCCAAGCCGACAGGATTTTTTTTTAGTTCTAAACTAAAAAAAAAAAAAAAAAATTCAATAATTCTACAACAGATACCTAAAAAATAAAATAGTTTTTTTCCCCTCCAAAACTACCTAATGATAATTTGGCGTGTATGTCGTCTGCAGTACTTTTATCTTTTTCTTTTTTCCCAGTGTCCACGGACTGATAGCATTTTGAGTAAAGATAAAGTTTATTACAGTTAATTCCTTAGTTAAAATACAACCACACATTCGTGAAAAAAAAAATAATAAAAATAATAATAATAAAGTTAAATTTTTTTGTTAGAAATATATTTAATAGCTTATTTCGAATTTAAATATACATAATGGATAAAAATATTTAGGAAATTTGCTACATTTCCTAATACTTATCCCTTTGTAACAGTAAATGAGGTTTGTTACATGATATATATATTTTTAAAAAACAAAGGCTTACGAACGTAAATGGATGAAACTTAACTCTAGAATGACACACCGGGGTTTCGAAAACTCCATGAGTTTTTATTTTGTGAGTTTCCAGAATGACACACTTTGGTCTCACAAACTCCACAAGTTTTTATTTCGTCAATTCCTAAAATAACAAACTGAGGTCTCACGTTAGAAAATGAATGTTTTCATCGCATTTTATTAAAAGCTTTGTGGATGCTAAGAAAAACAAGAAAATAAGAACATTTTAAAGAAGAAAAGAAAATATGTCTACACGTATAAAACATAATAAGAAAATGTTATTAATTTTATTTCATTTTAACTATTTAGAATTTTTATGGTAAAATTTTTCTAGATATACATTATATGTAAACATTAGAAAAAAAAATGTAAATGTTAAATTTAAAACTAACTGCAGTCTTTAAATCCATACACTATTATAAAGTATAAAAGTCTGAGAGAAGAACGTTTTTTAAAAGGAAATAAATTTTGCTAACAAAATCTCGAAATAGCTTGTACAACTTCTGAAATATCAGGCTATCACAGAAAATTTGAAAAAAAGTTAATATATAAATCCATGCTTAGAAAAACAAGAGCATTTTAAAGAAGAAAATAAAATATGTCCACACATGTATAACATAGTAAGAAAATATTATTAATTTTATTTCATTTTAACTCATTAGAATTTGTATGTTAACATTTTTCTAAATATACATTATATGTAAACATTAGAGCAAATAATGTAAATGTTAAATTTAAATCTAACAACAGTCTTTAAATCCAAATACTATTATTTAGTATAAAAATTTGAGCGAAGAATGCTTTTTAAAAGAAAATAAATTTCATAACAGAATCCTCCAAGTAGCTTCAACAGCTTCTTAAACATCAGGATATCAGAAAATTTGAAAAAAAGTTAAAATATAAATCCATAATACAACTGCCACTGAATATGTATTCCCCGTTCACAAATAAAATTTAAATTCCCTACATGATTTCTAGATTTTATTTTACTTAAACATTAGTTTAAAAATATCGTTTCAACAAAGGACATACTCAAAATGAAATACTGCAAAACCGATAACAGATTTAGTTTGAAAAGTTCAATTAACTGTAAATAACATGTGAAGGATTTATTTACTTGATAACAGAATTGTGTTAAATAAAACAAATGCTTCAAGAATTTAAATTTCGAAGAATAAGCAAAAAAACTTATCAATTAGCATAAGAGCTCTAATTTCGAAAAGCCAACATTTTAAATCCCAGACTTATACTTAATCACTTAAATACTTTTTTTAATGTCTTGTAATTAAAATGGTACTACTTCACCAAAACAATAGTCTTTTTCAAAATAATATTAAATTAAAGCATGCAGTGTTTATTTCCAGCTCGTGAAGAAGAAAAAAAAAAGATTTCGAACTAGCTTAAGTCTGTTTTAAAATTTCAACTTTCAAATCCAATCTAATCCACTTACGATGTCTCATAAGGAAATTAAATATTTTAGACTCAGCAATCTTTATCCGAGGTTTACATTCTTCGGTTAACCATTATACATCTATTGTTTCATATAAGACGGTAAGCTTAAATCGTTTTTCTTGAAATCTTGATACACTTGGGAAATTCAATAAATTGTAACATACAGTTGGGTTTTTTCCCATCATACCATACATGTGTTAAAAGTAGTAAATATAAGCAAATGTTTTACATAATAATTTTGTTTGTTTTCCGTAAAATTCTATATAAATAAATTGTAAGTGTGCAAGTAAATCAAACTATGTAAAATTCATAAATAAGAAATTCATAAATAAGTAAAAAAAAATCCCTGAAACAGCTCGACCTACAGGCACAGAATAGATTACTAAGTTAAGGTATCCAGCTACGTTTAAAACGTCAATTTCGATGAAAATTCTAATTTTTTTTATTTGATTTTCCTACAGAATGAACATTTCTGTTTCTAAATCTATTCTTATTTTTCCAGTAAGCTTATTAGAAATGAAATTAGAGTTCTTAAAAAAAGCAGCCGACGTTAATTTAAACCGAAGTTGAAAACTTTAAATGCGTTTATATTAAATATATTATATTAAATATATATTAAATATATATTTTAGAAAAATTTTGAAAACTAAGAAAAAACAGAGACATCTTTTAAGAAGTGCAGATAAAAAGTAGTTAAAAGTAATAATTTCTCGAGGAGATATTTTAAGTATACGAATGTATCAATTCAATCTTATAGACGGAGATAGTTTTGATGTTAAGTACCAACTAATTTCACCACTCAAAACTAAATCAAGATGAGAAAATGTATAGGTTAGTATTTCTTACGAAATTTACCTAAATGAAGTAATTTTGCTCAATGATACACATAAACAAGAACTTTTATATGAACCCGTACAAATAAAATTAATGATAAAGCATAGTATCGACGTTTCGAACTACTTCTGCAGTCTTCTTTAGGATAAATAGGATGTTGAACTGCTTAAAAATCTAGGGACGAAAGCTTCCTGTTTCTTTATCAGTTATATGAATAAAAAAACTAAAATGGGAATAACAGAATTTTTTTTAAATGAAATAAGTTGAGAGAATCGAAAATTCGCATGAACACCAAGCAGTGTCACCGGCTATGAAAGGGAACATTCAAACAAGGTCATGGTAAAAGAGGAAATTAAACTATTGCAAAAAAGTGAACAATTAAGAGGGTTTTTTTAATAACACTGAACAAAATTTTTGGTATATTATAAAATAGATTATAATAAAACAATTAATTAGTTTTATTTGTACAGGTTGATATACACGTTGTTGTTTATCTGTACCATTGAGAAAGTTAATGCGTTTTTAACATATACATCTTATTTATTATATTTTATGGTGCAATTGTTCTACTTGTGTTAATATGTAAAATTAACACAAATTAAGGACAGACAAACCGTATTCATAAACATTTTCAACCAGGTTGGAAAATGTTACAAACCGTAAAAGAAATCCTACAGTCATAAATATGAAAATCTTCAATGTATAAAATCATTTTAAAACATGAATGCTGTAAGCATCCATCATTTTATGGATATTGAATTACACATTTTCGTCAACTGCGTCCTTGACTAGATCTCTATCTGGAGAAAACTGTCGGTTGTTGTGGTCTTTAAATTTCAGATTAAAATTAACAACTCAGAATCGGCTATACCAAGTACAAACATTCTGTAAACTTGTAGTATCATTTCTAAGCACGTCTGCTGTATTGATAAGCATTGGCTTTAGACATAAAATTAAATTTTTTGATATCAAGTCAAATTCAGGTGTTTTCAAGTTCAGTTCACCCAGTCAAAAAAAAAAAAAAAAAAAAAAAAAAAAAAAAAGTTCAGTATCTTACAAATCGAATTCAATATTTCTCAAATAAAATTAACCCTGATTAGTACATTTAAAACAATAAGGAACAAAAAATTATACATTTTATAGATACGTTCATAATTATATAAATACATAGTACCTAGTCGTCGTTCAGTCCGATATCCGTCCGTCTTTCCGCATATAACAGAGCAAAAACTACTTAACCAAATCATGTGAAATTTAAAATATGTAATTGTTGCATTATTTTGTCGAGTCATCTCAAATTTTATGAAAATCAGATGTATAGTTTAATTTTAGGGACAACAAAAGTATTCCGTTACGTTACGGCCAATCGTAAAAAATAGTTTCAAGAACATTTTAGTGGTGTTACTCTCTTTCTAACATACTAAAATTGATATGCTATGAAGTATGTACTAAAATATACATTCTGTACAATATGTAATGCAAGGAATATATGTTATTAATTTATAGAGCTACACAGAAGTATTCCATTACTTAATGGTATAAGAGGGAATATTTTTCCATGCGCGTTTTAATAATAATAAACAATTTCACATTTTATGAAATTGATATGAGTTGCTGATGTTTACTACAAGTTACTTCCTGTATAGTAAAAAGCAGATAGTATTTATAGGGATACGAGAAATATTTCGGTTACTTTGCTACATCCGAAGTACTGTGTACTATTGCACCAAGATCTGAATATTTTTAAAGCTTCCTTATAATACAAACCTCGCCTCATTTACTACGCTTGAGTGCAACTTCCGACTTGTTTTATTTATAAAAGTTGTTTATTAATTTTAAACGCATTTGAACAATGACATATAAGAGTATGAGTGCTTGTATATGCATTATTTTTTGCATGGAAAATTCATAAGAATAAAAATTCAATTTTGAAGAAAAAAATAAAATTCATGGAATAGATACACGCTAGATATTCATAAACCAAGTTGAATCTCACACAAACATTCCTCCTCTTATAAAATATAAAAGAAAATATCAAGGTATGAGACAAAATGAACAGAGATTTTTCTCAAGAAAAATATTTTTTAACAAAAACTTCCAGTTCACTTGTTATATCGTATGCGTGAGCTTCTTTGGCCTCAGTATAAAAAAAAAAAACCCGACAAAGAATGAAGTCAAGCGTGCACATTTTCTTTCATAACCGCGTTCATGGCAAATTAACAGAACCTTAAAACTTTCTTTTGGAGCGCGGGACAGGTAGAAAAGTGGAGGAATGGTGAAATACAAATGTTCAATATCCTAAATTAGATTATTTTAACTTATTTACATATGACTTACGGGGTGATCGTTTTTGAATTGGATAATTTATATTACTGAAACTTCTTATTTCACTTTTGGCGAAAATTTTTTCTTTTCAAAGGTCATCTTCACGGATAATTGTCTATTGTGATTGTTTTGTAATCCAAGTAGAGGAGACGGAGTAGAGATTTTTTTCTTTTAACCCTTTATGCACTGACGGTACTTTTAAGTACCGTTGAAGAAAATTTAACATAAATCTCGTTTATTCTGTTCATTAATATATTTTTTTGTTCTTTCTACACAATATATTCTCTCTATATCAAATTTAGATAGAGTCGAAGTTAAATATTTTTAAAAAGTGATAATTTATTTATTTTCATAGGTATATCTTTTCTTTCTTTAAAAAAATTATGTGGAATATTTTTAACTGTGAAAGCCTTTCCATTTTCAAAGAGGATCGTAATACATTTAAATACATTGCTTTTATAAAAATTGTGATATTGCCATAAGAATATATTTGATTAATTAAACTGATGCTTTTTTAAAAATAATTTACAAAAAAAAAAAAAAAAAAAGAAAGAAAAAGAAAAAAAGTAAAATGTAATTAGCGATATGTTTAATCAGTTTTAAGGGGGGGAAAATCTAAATTTCACATCCGTATTCTTTAAAGAGTTCAGCCTGTCTTCGGATATTGAGTAGATAATTATTGATGTGAAGCAGTTTCTTGATAAATAATTCCACAGATAAAGTGTTAAGGCAGGGTTCCATTATAGACATGCTCCAGTTATACAAGTTTTTTTGGTTTTTTAACCGACTTCAAAGAGGAGGTTATGATTTCGACCTGTATGTATTTGTTGTTCACGCATAACTTTTGCAAATATGAACCGATTTTGATAATTCTTTTTTTGTTTGAAAGCGTATGAGGCCCATGTGGTCCCATTTGAATTTCATAAAAATCTGATAATTAGAACTTTTTTAAAAATAAAAACTTTAAATTTCAAATTCATTTTGAAGCAATCGACCAATGAGAAGTGTTCATTTTGCATGCTTTTATGTTACACTTACATAGACAGATGATCTTTTCACTGTTAAAAGTTTGACGTTTTTGCTGCATCGTCACTCACCGCTTTTATGGAATATCTCTATTTTGACCAATGAGAATTCACCATAATACAATGAAGTAATCATTTTCTATAAAAGCGATGGATTGACGATAAAGTAAAAGTTTAAAATTTTTAACAGTATTCAAAGTGCAAAATCCTAACTGGACGAGGGCCAGGATTCACATAAATTTTGCGCTGTTTGCGAAACAAGATTTATTAACAAGAAAATTTATTTAAATCATTGAAAAATTTGCTAACATTCAGACTTCTGATTCGTTAATCTGGTTTCGCTAACAGCGCAAATTCTACCTGGATTCCGGACAAGTTCTCTTATGCAAGAAACCGGAAATATAGCATCTAGGGGATATAGTGTGGAAATCGGCTATCTCAGGGCGTGTTCAGAGCAACTTACAAAAGTAACCAATGTTACCGACCGATTGTAGTGTAGTACGAAAGCAAATTGTGGCATCAATGAAAACTATTCTGTTGAATTGTAGCTGAGGTTACACTTCGCTTTGATTTTCATTTCGTACTTGTCTACAATCGGTAAGTGATCGGTGAGTAACTGGTAAGTTGTGCTGAACACACCCTCTGTAACACTTAAAAAAAAGCGCTAAAATGTTCTATTCTTTAAATGTGCAACAATGCTAATGAAATTTAAAGATAGAAGCGACATCTGCAGGACATTTTCTAAAAATGCAAGAATTATGGCTAGTCTAGATAATGTATCACGAAAATGCCGCAGATGTCGCTGTGATCGAAACTTTGGAATTCAGTAGCATCGTTGCACATTTAAAGGATATAAATTTTTAGCACTGCTTGCATTGTAAAAAATTGAACCCTTTCGCTGCATCGTCACTCCATCGCTTTTATAGGAAACGATTACTTCGCTCTATTATGGAGCATTCTCATTGGTCAAAACAAAGAAATTCTATAAAAGCGATGGAGTAACGATGCAGCAAAAGGGTAAAATTTTTTACAGTGTCGATAGCAGATTTTCACTCCATGTATTCCACGCTCTCTCCTTCGAACAATAAAAGTTCTCAAAAATGAAGGCTTATAATTGGTCAATCTTGTTTTGCTTAACAGCGAATAATCCTTCTGGATCCTAACCATTGTTGCAGAGATGCTAGTTTTTTTTTCCAAAGTACGAAATCTTAGCTGGAGCAATTCTCGTAACCACCAAAGTGAAAGATCCACATCGATCCAGGCATGAGAATTCGATATCGAAAAGCTGAAAATTCATCTCTAAAGAGCCTTACACGTTAAAGCAAGAGTGTCTGTGTATCAGAGTGCTTGTTATGCCGGATTGACAAAGTGATTAAAGTACATTGTTATGTGCTAGATTTGCATTTGGACAAATATAAATGACGAAAAATTTTGATAAGCTTACGATTAAAGTTAAGCTAGTTAACTTCTTTCACCCATAAAACAAACTCGTTCAGGCGACTACCGCCAAGCTCTGGAATAAAACCTCTTAAATTTTCTGTACTTTGGAAAACCGCGTTTATCAAAGAACATTCTTAACTTCAAATATTGCTACTTTCATATAAACATATGTTGAACCATGGTGTGATTTTGATAATATCTTCCTTTTTATATGACTGAAAAGGGTATTTTAATACATACGAACATTTAGAATTACTTTGCTATGCATTGAATCATAGAAGCAACTTGACGCGCTCTGATTGTGTACGCGTACTTTAAACTGTAACAAATCTGACCCTTTTGCTGGATCGTCACTACCCCGCTTTTATAGAATATCTCACTTTTGATCCATGAGAATGCTCCATAATAGGCTAAAGTAATCGTTTTCTATATTAGCGGTGGAGGGACGATGCAGCAAAAGGGTAAAATTTTTAACAGTGTGCCCTGTTTAAAATATCTTGAAAAATTACCTCTGTTTTTAAAGACTATCTATTTTCTGACCAATGAAAACGCTCCATAGACGCTTTTAGATCGCTCTCATTAGTCAGAAAATAGATAGCTTTAAAAACAAAGGTAATTTTCACAATAATTTTAACGTGTACTGATGAATTGTCAGCTTTTCAATGCCCATTTACGAAGTCTGTATATTTCAATATGGACCTTAAAGCACTACACTAGTCTCAGAAAAAGACCCGGATGTTTGTGTAAAGACTATGGGTGTGTTCTTTTCAAATATCTCACTCAAATTTTAATATATTTACATGATTTTTTTTGCATAGGATAGCCGAGGATGATCTACAACCGGCCTAGTTTTTACTTCTTCAATTTTGCTTAGGTATGTTTTATATAATGATAGTTTCAATTTCAGAACCGTTTAAACCGGTTTTGAAATTTAAAATAACTTTTAAAAAAAATCTGAAACCAAAATTGAAAAAGTAAAAACTAGGCCGGTTGTGAAATAGCCTCAGCTATCCTATGCAAAAGAAATCACATAAAAATTTTAAAATTTGAGCGAGATATTTGAAAAGAACACCCTCATAGACTTCACATTATCATCCGGGTCTTTTTCTGTGCCTAGTGTGCGGCCTTAAAGTTTGCTGGATGCTATAAATTTCCGAAATGTTAAAGCTTAAATGGACAAGTTCTTGTATAAACTAAAGCGGAAATAGACATCGATACCAATCGACATCCTTAAGTTGATGAAAAGATGAAAATCCTTTAGTATATATTTTGCTCCGTAGGAAAGAATTATCTCTACATACCAATGCAAAATAAAGTGCATAGATGAAAATCCTTTAGTATATATTTTGCTCTGGAGGAAAAAATTATCTCTACATATCAATGCAAAATAAAGTGTATAGATAGGTGTAACAAAATTATCTTTAGATTCAGATTTGGTTACCGGATTAGACACCAGAATGATTTCAGATTTGTTCATGTAGGATTCCTCGATGTGAATATGACGACACATAGAGCACAGTATACGATTAATTGAAAAGATTCTGGACAAAAATGAGTCATCAAGGGGGTCCTTGTGGCCGAGTGGTTAAGACACCACGTTGCTAATCTCTTGAAAGCGTAGGAGATTGTGGGTTTGAATCCCACTGGCTCCGTTGCACACACTCTTTATGTGTAGCTCCCGGTTGTACTTTTCTTGTGTCGTAATATTTCCTTGTGCTATCTTGTCCTTGTATGTCCACGAATTTGTAAAATAATATGGAATATGTATTTATGTCTGTGTAGAAATAAAGGATCATTCGGCGTACAATTGAATTCTACCAGGAAATCATCATCAAATTTTATAATAGAAAATGCCTAGCATTGCGATACATTGTTAAAAATTTAACTTTTGCTGCATCGTCACTCCATCCCTTTTATGGAATATCTCATACATACACTGTAAAAAATTTTACCCTTTTGCTGCATCGTCACTCCCCCGCTTTTATAAAGTATTCGTCTTTTGACCCATGAGAATGCTCCATGATAGGGTGAAGTAATCGTTTTCCATAAAAGCGGCGGAGTGAGTTTCAAATTTTTAACAGTTTAGTTGGGACAAAAGCGTCCGTGAAAAAAGTATTTGGGCATCGAATGCTGTCACTTTCTTATTGATGCAGCCAAGTTCAGATTATTACTTTCGAATCATCACCGCTCATTTCCGATGCCTTTACTGCATTTATAGGAATTAGATTGTTGTTGTTTATCTATTGAATCATCGAGAGATTTTTGTTAAAATATTTCTTTTTCCTTTTTCTGACTGAAGGGGGAGTAATTTTGACTACACTAGAAAAGCATTTTACTATTCATTGATACATAGAGTCATTTTGCTGTTTACTCATATATGGAAGCGCTTTGCCGCTTGCTTATGTGTAAGGGCACTTTACTTGAGGCATTGTCACCTTTCGATAACCACTTCCGATGTCCGTACGATTAGATATTGACTTTAAGATTTCATGAATGCGGAAGTTTTTCGTCGTGCCAGATCTGAAGAAGTTACCACATCCAGAAAACCTAAAGATTCACAACGATACTAACCGATAGTGTAAGTGTCTTTTGAAAAGTTGACAAATAAACAGTGACAAGTAAAGCGAATTCTCTGAACTCAGCAATGTTCGTTCATTAGTAATGCGTTGCAAAAAGCCTTCATATGTCAGTACACATAATTATGTATTACGGTATAAATAACTAAAAAGTAGGAAATAAATTTAACTTTTTCAAAAAAATGTACAACCGACTCCAAAAAAAAAGCGCTAAAAAGAATTAAATAATTCTATAAAATTCTCTAATGACAAATCGTTATCCAATAACCACACATCGACTATCATGTACCGGTATAAAACGGTTAAATTTAATACATAGAATTTTATATCCACCAAACATAGATTTTCCAGAGAATATTTTTACAAGAGATTAATTTACATATTTTTTATTTAATTTTTGAATATATACATATAAAAAGTAAGGAATTACTTTTTGAAGTTGGTGCCAAACTATCTTAAGTATAGTAAGAATTGTGGATATATTATGTCTAGTACCATAAATAAAATGGGGAAATCATTATCGATTATGATTGTTTGGCACCAACTTCAAAAAGTAATTCATTACTTTTTATATGTATATATTCAAAAATTAAATCAAAAATATGTAAATTAATCTCTTGTAAAAAATATTCTCTGGAAAATCTATGTTTGGTGGATATAAAATTCTATGTATTAAATTTAACCGTTTTATACCGGTACATGATAGTCGATGTGTGGTTATTGGATAACGATTTGTCATTAGAGAATTTTATAGAATTATTTAATTCTTTTTAGCGCTTTTTTTTTGGAGTCGGTTGTACATTTTTTTGAAAAAGTTAAATTTATTTACATCAATTTTTAATTCTGAGCCGTCATTCAGTATATTATTACATATTATACATTTCTAAATTAATTAAGTTTAACTGTCATTCGCTTAAAGCTTCAATACTATACTTCGTAACATAATTTGTTTGTAAAGTGTTTTGATTACATAAATTAGCTTCAAAGGTATTATGTCAAGGAAAATCTTAAAGAAAAATCCTTAAAAATTAAATATCGTAAATTAAATATTGCGAATTGTATGTTATATCAACAACAAATAAAATGCAATTTTAAAAGAAAGGCCTTTGAATATTAAAATTTAAAAAGTGAAAAATATCGTGAAACATATGTAAAAAATTTAAAATTAAAATTAAAAGCAAGTACAAGAAAGCATTTCAACATTATTTAAAAATTGTTAAGAAATTTCTGTTTTTTTTTTTTTTTTTTTTTTTTTTTTTTTTTTTAACTTCACACAATTAAAAATCCACTTTCAACAACTGCTATTTAAATCCAATGATCCATGTGAACTACTTTGTAAAGCCCTGTAAATAATCTGCAAATTTTTATACAAGCCACTTTTTTTTTTTTTTTTTTTTTTTTTTTTTTTTTTTTTTTGTATTTGAGATAAAGATTTAAACTTTTTCACAAACATTTTTTATAATGTGATAAATTTGCGCATAGAATTTACCTTAAGCTTATTATTATTATTATTATTATTATTATTATTATTATTATTATTATTATTATTATTATTATTATTATTTTAAATTTATAAAGATGCGTTAAATTTTAACACAATATACATCAATAAAAACAATATATTAAATGTAATATTAGATATTGTATGTATTTAAACATCCATGCACAGTCCTATGTTATATACATTTAAAAATTAAAACGAGAGAGAGAAAAATTGTGCAAAACTATCAATATTTAAAAAAAAGTAGTAATTTTTTTTTAATTTCAAATTTTTGTTAACTTTATAAAAAGTTTTATTGAATATAAATTAAATATTTTAATGCACTTTTAGGTGAACATAAAAAAAATGTGAATTCACTATTTCAATCACTTTTTTTTCGTTTCATTAAATAAAACAAAAGTTGTTGAAAAGGTAAAATGTCCCTTTTATAATAAGAATAATAATAAGATTAAGCAAAAAAAGGGGTGGGGTTAAATTTGCATGTAATGTTTTAACGCATTAAAAATTTGCAGCTTAAATTAAATGCCTATGCACTTTATGTAATTTAAAATATCGCCTTTGAAAGTGAAAGAATTAAAGTATTGCTGCACTTTTCATACTCGAAATAAATTTCCTTAATATGAATGTTTAACAGTATTAAATGGCCAAATAAATTACATCCCGTAAGTAATTCTCTTAATTGTGTGAAACTTCTAACAATAGAGACGATTGTTCTATGGACATACGGCCTAGTGCGTCCTGGTATAAATGTTTAACACGACTAAATGACCAAATGAATTAGAGTTTATAAGTGACTCACTTAATTGTTGGAAACTTTTAGCAATAATGGAGACTTTTCTTTGGACATACAACTTTGTGCATCTAATAGTATTTAATAGTATTTAATATGTAGGTTGCGAAACTAGTAAAATTTATTTAATAATAGCTAGTCTTATTTTATACTACTGCAAAAAGGAAAATAGAAAAACAACTATGATAACATTATAATTTCTAAATGTTCGACAAATGCTATTTTATTTTTCAAATAAAAATGTTCAAATATTAATAATGAAATAGGTAAATCTTGTATTTATTTTTAGCCAAATGTTTTTAAAAAAGTTTTTTTTTTCGTTTATGAATAATAAAACAATAAATTAATTTTTTTTTAATTTAAAATGGGAAAAATACTGTATATAATGCATTTTTTTTAAATATATTTTTACGATTTTAAATAAATTTTATTCATCTTTCTACTGAGCACACTGATTTTAATAACGCAAAAATGAAAATGTTAAAAAATTACATTCCTGTAAAATTTGTGAGCTTTTAATTTCTATCTTAAATGTTATTATAAGGCTCATTGGTAATTATATAAATACATAGCCATTTATAGTCGTTGTTTGGTTCCGTCCGTTTGTTTGTTCGTCTGGCCACATATAACAGCGCAAAAACTACCCAATGATTTGAAATTTAATATGTATGCCGTTCTAGAGTTATGTCGAGTCATTTCAGATTTTATGAAAATAAAATGAAAAACTAAAACGATATCAATAAAAGTTGTCTTCATTCTATCATAAGTAATTTCTCAATGATATCCCATGACAGGCAATGATTCTAGGTTGCCACGATGATAAAATATTTTTTAAGTCAAAGTCCTATTTTGTACCTTACTATCGCTCGGGGTTCTGCTCTGAATTTTGACGCACGAAATTTCTGAGGGACACAAAATGTTTCATAGTTTCATCTAAATGTCTATTTTTAAAAAAAGCATAATTGTGAAAAAATGTGATATTTGAGATATTAATTCGATGAAATGACAAAAGCATATCTCAATATATGGCTAAAAACGCAATTCAATAAATAATAAAAAAAAATATTTTATATTTATATCTGGAACCGTTTTTAAATTTTCCAAAAAACTTTTTTTAATGATTGTTATCAAATAAGTATATAATATGTAAAAAGAAAAAAGAAAAAAAAATCAAGTATTGGTAGGTTAACCAACGTAAGGGATACCAATGAAAGCACCTGGACACAGAAACTTGCTAGTCGAGACGTGTTTCTATTAGTTTCATATTAATGAATTTAATATACAACAATCGTAATAAATTTTGCATTCATGCATTTTTGCATAAGCGTGCATCAGTTATTTCACTAAGATCTGAATATTCATAAAACTAGTTACATTATGCACGTTTTATGTACAATTTCTGACTTCTTACAACTATTATTATTTTTATTCAAAATATTTATTTAATGTTTTTTTTTTTTTTTTTTCAGAATCAGCAGAACGATCTGCATAAGATTTCTTTATTTTATCAAACAAAATTAAGCTTTGAAAATGCTTATAAAAAGTCAGTTTTCCTATGTTTGGTATTCATTTCAAGCCACTCTCTACCCCTTTGAGTGTACTCTTTTTTGTGTGTGGCGCATTTCTGCAGTGCTCCTTTACCAACCGCGAAACCCCTGAATTTCGTCAGAGTTGTGGGGAGGGCACGTACCTCGGGTCAGAGGCCTTTCGGGGTTCCCTGCGGAAGCAACAGGATGTTTTTTTAGAAGAGGTCATGTGAAGAGGTCTGGGAAGTTTCAGAGAAGATTAAATCGGAGGCGACTCGAGGAACGCAACCGTTTCTCCACAACCTCTTTTGAAGACATCAAATTTTAAATATTATTCTAAAGGGGACAACAGTAGTTTAAATTTAAATATGCAACGTGCGTGCGATAAATTGGCAGTAACATAGTACTTCCTTATTTCAGGTGTTTCTTATTAATTTTGAAAAGTTGTTTATCATAGAAAAATCGATAATAAAATTCCAGCCAAAATATCAAGTTTGGTTAGATTAGCACTTTATGTTCCAAATTTTGAATTCATGACAATTTCATCTTCTGAATCATTTTTCGTGATTTTTTGAAACTACATTCGAAGATTTATACAATATTTTCATAAATTTTAGAAGAATTTTGTTAATTAAAATTAATTAATTAATTTTTAATTTACAGGATTTTTGTGCAATATCTACAACGCCACGAATTAGGAAATATGGAAAGATACAAATATAATGTTTTTGCATTTGAAATACAGAAATATCTCCGAAGTAACCCCCCCCCCCTCCTTAGCCCACACCATTTTCAACGATTTTCTGTCTGCATACTTGCGATCAAAAACAATAAAGACAGAATTGTAAAACTAAAATTCAATGAATAGTGTCCTTCGTTGTGGGTCTTAGTATCCCGTGTACGAATTCTACCCTACATAACACAGAAATTCAAATTGAAGTGAACGATGTTTTGCTCATTTTAGCCGAGATCATATTTTTGTAGTTCGTAACAGCATCTTAATATACTACATAAATTTTAAACAAAATTATTAAATTGTTAAATAAACTACGACAATTGTAAATTTCGAAGTGGATAAAAGATGTCTAGGCCAGGATTTTAATCGGGATGTCATGGTTGAAGCTGTTAATGTTCTACCGACTGAGCCATCCCAGACGGAGGACCTAATTCACACAATCGACCTTTAACGATCACATGACAGGGTAATTCAAAATGAATATACCGATTACAAACGGCTATAACTATTCAATCGAAAAGAATTTATCAATAAGAATTACGAAAAAAGTTAAAGGAGGTTCAAAATTTTGTTTACACACTTTATAAATGCTCTAAGTGACTCTCCTGGGTCACACGGACAACATCTAAACATTCTTTTGTTCAAACATCAGATACCATTTGCATGTGTTGTTGGCATTTTGGAGCAGTCTGTGTGTTAAAATTTCACAATTGTCATTTCTTTCATCACAGTGTAGCGAAGATTTCGTCAGCGGATTCAGTCAAGCAATCCCCAAATGCTAACAACAATCACATGCGGTTTCGGACATTTAAAGAAAAAAGATATTTTGATGTCGTCTATGTAACCAAGGGAAATCACATAGAAAATTTATAAAGTGTGTAAACAAAATTTTGAACTTCCTTTTAAATTCTGCGTAATTATTATAGATAAATTCTTTTTGATTAAATAGTTATAGCCGTTTGTAATCACTATATTCATTTTGAATTACCCTATACATGGTCTAACATATGAATTAGTTCAACAGAATAAATAAAGCTGGAACTGGTTTTTGGAACTACACTAACCGTTGCATGAGTAGTTATATTAGATAAATTTTCAACACAATTATTCATTGGTAAATAAATCATAACAGCGGTAGCTTTCAAGTGTGTGAAAAATATAATATATTACTATAGTAAAAATATAATATCTTAATGCAGTTTAAATTACGAACTTTTCCCAATGTGCAAATTGCTCCTTTTAACCGTATCTTCGCATTAACAGGCCTTGTATTAACCGAGTTGACTATAGTTAACATAATAATATCAATATTCTTTCTATCTCTCAGAAAGTAATAAACGTAAACGAATAAGTTAAGATGCCATACTAACTCCGGACATCTTTGCAAGGTATATAATTTTAGATCCCCTCTTTCCTGTGCACTAACTTTTCCTAGTGCAAGTTTTTCCCACGCCCCTTTGCATATGCGTCACCCCCGCAGAATGAGAGCAGGCAATACACCAGGTGTTCCACCACTTAAAATGGCTTTTTAAATGATAGGCCGTATGGTGTAACCATAGGAATGCCAGATGAAATGTCTGTATTAGAGTAATGCTTGTAAGTAGTATCAGTATTTTTAAGCAGTATTGCATAAATTTTCTTAATGCATTAAATATTTGAAGAAGTAAAAGTCTATAATTTGTTTAAGAAAATACCTTGCAATCCTATAAATGAAAGTTTATCACTTTTTGGCATGTAATTCATTCTGTACTAAAAGTTGTATGATATAGGTAACTATGCTAAAGAGCAGCCTAGAGCCCGGTGTTTTTAATAGGAGTAACTCCCAATATCATGGGAAAAAAATAAATATTTTTAATATTTTAGAATACGACATGAAAATTATATTTAGTTAGTAAAATCTAATATCTTACTTCACTCATGTGAAAAGACCAGTTCTCTAATATTAATCCCATGAAAGATTTTTTAAAAATATCTCAATATTTTTTTCTTTCTTTCTTTGCAGTGGATAGCTGAAGTCAATGTATACAAAGGCCATTTTTAACTTTTTCTATTTTGTTTACAGTTTTTTTTTTTTTTTCATTAAGGATACTTTTATTTTTGGAGCAGGTTTCACAAATAAAAGTAGTCTCGTGAAAAAAAAAAAAAAAAAAAAAAAAAAAATCAGAAAAGTAAAAAAATTAGAAAAGTAAAAAAATTGTTTTTGTACAGATTGACCTCAGCTTCTTAATGCAGAAAAAGTCATTTGAAAAAATTGAAACGCATAGATATCTTTAAAAATTTCTTCCATAGGATTAACGTTAGCGAATGTTTGTTTTCCCACGAGTGAAGTCCCTCTAAAATGATCAGCAATTCCGCTATAGTACATTTATGTCAAAAATGTTTTTCCTACACATAACACCATAATTCAAATTCAATTTTTATTACCACAACATAAAGTTATTTTCAAGTCAACTTTAAAAATAAACTCGATTATAGAACCTCATTTTCAATAATATTAACCAAATTCAGTATAAAGTAGAACCGTTATATTTATTGCTACTTGGTCAGATTTTCTCTATGTAACTTGTTGACGAGTAAAGAGATATGTTTTTCAAGATGGTGTGTTTCGGGTAATACGGAATATCATATGGACAACTGTTTCAAGACGAGTCTAAAAATCAAAACATTTTTTTTTTTTTTCAAATAATCCGATGATATTATAGATAATGTTCTAAGGTTTATTTAGTAAATAATTTTTGTTATAACAGATGTAAATTTCCATTTGGGTGAAAAAGTCCGGGCCAGGATTCGAACCAGGGGTGTATTGGCTGAAGCCGCCATTGATTTTCCAAATGAGCCATCCCGAGAATGAACACTGGAGGACTATTTCATCCAATTAACCTCAACGATCACTTAATCTGGTCTGATACTCTGGATCAGCTCAACAGAATTAATCGAAGGTCAATATATGGAACCGCAGAAAATCGCTGCATATGAAATTACATTAGATTAATTTTAGGCACGATTATTCAATCGGTAAATTAATTATAATAGATTAAATTTTTGTTATTCGTTTAAGTCGTGATTTTTTTTTAAATTCTAGCGTTTCTCTTAACTTTATTTCACATTACCCTGTTGGTCACCATTTCTCAAAAAGTGTAACCTAAAATAAAGTTTAATATTGGTAGGTTATTTTTTTCTTCCATTCTAAATGCATTCACAATGTGTTAAGAAGAAGCAAAAGTTTGTTTTTTACAAAGTTTTAATGCATCTCTTTTTTTATATGTTGACTCACAAATAAAAATGTGAATGGTATTCCATAACACCCGACATTATTCTTTTAAGTCGCGATTTTTTCTTGCAATTTTAATATTCCGTATAACCCTATTTCATGGTACCCGGCTGTTTGCTATAACCCTAAAAGTGTAGTTTAAAAAAAAAAGGGGGGGGGGAAGAAAAAAGAAAAAAAAACTAAATATTGATAGGTATGTTTTCTTCCACTTTGAATGCATTCAAAACATGTTCGAAAAATAGTCGAAATTTGCATTTTGCTAACTTTTAATGCATCTCACATTTTTTTTTTTTTTTCCTTTTTGCCTTACAAATAAAAATATAAATGGTATTCCATAACACCAACCTTCCTCTATATATAAAATAAAATATTTATAACTCATCCTAAATTGTATTTTTGTAAATCGATGTGTGAAATGAATTTTAAAATAAATATTTTTAATGGTACTTTAACCCTTCACTGCACGATATTTTCTATTTCTATATATATATATATATACAGGGTGATTCAAAAAAAGTGGACAAACTGATATGACAAATCAGGCATACGACAAGGGTAAAAAATCACATAGGAACATAGGGCCGCAAACCACTTTTTGAGTCACAAATACAGGATGTTGCATCCTAACTCAATTTGGGTTGACGGTAATATATTTCAGAAAACTGAAATATATTATAATAAAACATTTAACAGACATTCTCACCTTTGTTTTAAATGCGATAACACCAAAAAAAAAGTGGTAGAAGTTTGCATTATGCGCACTAGCAATGTGCACTTGGTACATCACATTTTAGACTGTGATAATCAGTTTATACGGTATCATCGATTGCTTGAGCAATATGTTTTTACAGATCATTTCGTAACGTTATCACATTTCACACAAAATAAGGTGCATATTGTTGCGTTTTCATTACAATATTTTTATTTTCCTCGAAATTATTACTTTCAAACCAGGTGTAGCTAGAATGAAACACCCTGTATTCATGACTCAATAAATAGTTTGCGACCCTATGTTATTATGTGATTTTTTATCCTTTTGTTGTATGCTTGATTTGTCATATCATTTTGTCCCCTTTTTTTTTAATCATCCTGTGTATATATATATACATATATATAAAATGTTTGAAATCTATATATAGGTCTAATAATGCGAAAAATAGTAAAAAACAATTAAATTTCAAAGTTTTGGCTACAATTTAATATTTTATGGCATGTATCCTATCTATACAATTGGGGTTATTAAATATCATATTGCTCTATTTTGAAATTATATGGGCTTAAATTATTTAGTTTTATCTGCTTAACGTTCTGCAACTTTCTTTATATTAATATCTTTAAGTATTGTGTAAAAATAATAAAAGTAAATTTTGCCTTAATAGCTTAACCGATCTTTTTTTTTTTTTTTTTCGGAAGAACAAATTGTATTTTTTTTAATCTAATAAAGCCATCTGACTTCCACAAAATAAGTATTATTCCATTCTTTGGACTGTTCTTGATCAGCTAAAATGATCACATTGGCCAAATTCATGGCACAAATTTTGAATTATAGTGTTTTTAGGTATGTGCCAGATGTGGTACACGGACATGGTGCAGCAAAGGGTTAAAGTATTGTCGAAACAAAAAAGGGATAAAATAAAATAGAATAAGGAAGATACATAATATTAAATGACATTCATGTAAGATCGTCGGATTTCATTTATTATACCAAAATGCAATAGTATCTAAATTCTATGTAGCCAACCCTTTTAGACATCTGCCAGCGGAGAAGTAGTCCTTTGACTCAAGGAATTTCCATGAGAATCTGACCCACATTCATGCTGTCCCGAAAAGAGAAAAATGCTTCCTACTCGGCACAATTATACAGCGACCCCACATGGTGTATTTACTAGATTCCAGGTTTTTAAAGTATTATGTGGGTCAATGTTCCAGGAGAATAGTGCATACCAATCCTTAACTGATTCAACTTTGGGTTCATAAATGGTTCATAAAGATAATTTAGTGTAACATAGAAATTTTTCATTCAATTATACTCTTTTTAAACACCATCCCAACTCTAATAGTTTATAGACCCCCCCCCCTTTCTAAGACAGATCATCTGACTGATATAAATAAATAAATAAACATATATAAAATAACATAAATAATAATAAAAAAAATATTTAACAAATTACAACGGCCATTTGGAGAATTATATTTTCAAATACCAAAATTTTACACTTATAAATAAATCCTATATTAAAAAAAATTATAATAATAAACATCATTTTTGTGATGATCAAAACGTGGCTTACGTAATAACAGAGTACCAGAGTATTACGTATACCATGGAATAAACATTAATTTTCCAGGACCAATCATAAACAAAATTTTAAATGAAATTTCAGTTACACAATTTTCATTATTGTAAATTTTTAAGCTTCTAAACATTGCACATTTTCGATTTTTACAGCGTCGTGTAAGGGAAAAAATTTTCTTTTTAATGTAAATTGTATAAAAGCTGTATCTCAATTTTTTTTTTCTTTTAATTATTAATTTTTTGTCATTGTGGCAACAGTTCTATTGAAAGTAAAGAGAAAAGAGTAGATTATTGTATCTTTTTGTAGACAAAAAAAAAAAAAAAAAAAAAAAAAAAAAAAAAAAAAAAGGAAAGAAAAGGAAAGGAAAAAAGTGGTTTTACGTAATAACAGTGCCATATATTACCAATGCCATGGATTAAACATAGACCAATCAGAAAACGAATAAAATGCGGACATTACAAGAATTCAGATATGTCTCAGATATCTTTAGACCGAGAGCAACAACCATTTTCCAAATGTTTAATAAACATTTTATCATTTTTAACACAATCCACTGATTGGTAAATAAATCATACCAGTAGTAATTTTTCCAACTGAGTAAAAATATTTCCAGCCCAGGAATCGAACCCAGAACTTTTGGTTTTAATTCCCAATGAGTGCTCTTTCAGTTGAGCTATTTGGACGATATCCCAGCCATTGCATTATTTACTCAATTATTTTGGTATGTGGGTTCCGAGTAAATAAAATAGCAAATGGAACAAATGTTACAAGATAGGTACAAATTGAAGATTTAGCGCCCCACACTAGGCACAGAAAAAGACCCGTATGATAATGTAAAGTCTATGAGAGGGCTCTTTTCAAATATCTCGCTCAAATATTAATATTTTTACATGATTTTTTTGCACAAGATAGCTGAGGACGATCCACAATCGGTCTAGCTCTTACTTTTTCGATTTTGCTTATACATTTTTTATATTACGATAGTTTCAATTTCAGAACCGGTTTAAACCGATTTCGAAAATTAAAGTAATTTAAAAAAAAAAATCTGAAACCAAAACTGAAAAAGTAAAAACTAGGCCCGTTGTGGATCGTCCTCAGCTATCTTGTGAAAAAAAATCATGTAAAAATATTAAAATTTGGGCGAAATATTTGAAAAGAACTCCCTCATAGACTTTACACTATCATACGGGTATTTTCCTGTGCCTAGTGTTGCGCCTTAATAGAAAACAATACAGAAATGACAACGCAAGTGCAACTATAGTAAGAGATATAAAATGGGAACAAAACTGAAACATAAATAACCACATATATAGAAAATTGTAATTTAAACGCTAAGTATAACTTCCACAATATGAACAAGAGAATTTTGAATAAAGCAATGGGAAATCTACCTATCTAAATCTATGTATGTAAAATCCCAATGAAACGAATTTATGAAATTTACCCTACATATGTAAAATCCTTATGAAACGAATTTATGAAAACATCTTATGAATGGCTGATTAAACGACTGTTTATGTTTCACGACTATTTCTCCCAAAATATAGAAGCGTTGGCGATAAAATAAATACCACTTATCCTTATTGATTCACATGTGTCATAATTCGTATGAGGATTTCAAAACTTGAGTTATATTTCGAGATATATATATATATATATATATATATATATATATATATATATATATATATATATATATATATATATATATGTGATATTTCTTTGGTGAGAAAAAGGGAAGAACAGGAAAAAAAAAACTATAGGCATTATTAGATTTCTTCTTTTTAGTCATTGTCAAATTGAAATAAAAATCCCTTTTTATTTATATCGATACTTAAATAATATTGTGATCAAATAATGAATAAAATAAATTTGCTTTTTGTCGTCATACTAATATCGAAATTGAAAAGTAACGAGCCAGACATTTAAATATTTCATAGAGACATTCAATGAGAAACGGACAAAATGTTCCGCACGTAACACTTACACAAGTACCTACATTTGTTAGCTTTAGCTTATAAGTTATTAAAACATAAACTATACACTATAAAAAACTACTGTATTTTCATTTTATCATAGTTGTTTTATTTTAATGATACAACGTGTACATAAAGTAATAAAGTATAAAACGGTTCCAGTTAGGAAGGATAAAATTGACAAAAAAGTAAAAAATCTGAAAATTGCGCGAACGACATTTGAGCAATAATACTTATAAATTTCAAGTGAAATAAATATTATAATTGCTATTAAAATTTATATATTACATACAATTTAGCTTTAAGCAGATTAAAAAGAAACTGATAGAAAGAATTAGGCAAAAATTATTTATTTATTGCAGTGAAAAGTCTATTTTACAAGATACAGGACATTAATAAAACCACTGACATGAATATTTTTAATTGTAATTTTAAAAATAGTAGATACTTTTTTTTAAACAGTAAATCAAAATAATTTCAACCACATTAAGTATATGATAGAACATAGTTCCTACTCTTTTTTTTAAACAAAAATAAGTTTTTAAGGAATTAAATTGATCATAATTGATTGTTAAAGGTGCAGCAAGCAACCATTAAGAATGAAGATTTAAGGAAAAATAATAAAAATAATAAAACTTTTTAAAGTGTTATTTAAAAGACAAATTAGTAATACTACGGAAAACATTAAAAACTCAGAACATTAAAAGGAATTCAGAAAAATGGACTATTATTTCAAAGAGCAAAACAAAAGTAAAAAACTAAGGAAAAAAATGTAAAATTTTCCCAAAAATTTAATTGGTGAAATTTTTTTAAAAATTGAAGAAAAGTCTGAAGAATCTCATCCCTGAGTTAGTTGGGACGTCAGACCCAAGCAGTTAAGACCCCACTAATTCTCTTTCATACAATTATTCAAGAAGGATCTTAAGGAAATCTTCACATAATTCATGTTCAGTTAGGACTCTTTATGCATGTATGAGTTCGATATGAACCATACTTAAAAATATCAAAATTTTACAAAAAAAAAAAAAAATGTAATTAATATTATTATTATTATTAAAATTATTTCGTATAAAATTAATATATTTAGCTTATATTGCTTAAAATGTTCTTCAAAGTGTAAAAAGTACGCAATTCTTATGATGTCTAATAGATTACACAACTCAGTGCTGAAATGCTTTTAAAGAAGGGGTATTCAACCACTAACCATAACCAAATGTTTTATAAATTCTTAGATAATAAGTTCTTAATTGAAATATAAATTTGGATATTTTGAAGTATTGCTGTTATACAATTTTTACCAATGAAGACATTCAAATAAAAACTTCTTTATAAGTATTTCTTATTATGAGTGAAACATTTTAATAGGATATTGTAATGTTTCTCTGATTTCGCTATCCTTTTAAGGTTTTCCAGATGCAATAAAAAAATAAATGGTATAGTCAAAAACAAAACCGTTGACCTTTACTGTTTTTATATGATACAAATTTAAATTTAATTATAGAAAAATGAGCTAACTATTTTTTAAGATAATTACTAAGTTCGAAAAGTCCTACTCACCATATGGTAGACACTAAATTATAGTGATTATACCTTGAAAAACAGAAGGAAGACGATTTACCAAGGATGCGGAGGTCCAATCATTATAATTTTGGCAGGGTAGCACGCACGATTGATTCTGAACTTTGCTTTTAAAATATAAAATTAATTTTGTGATACTGTATAAATAATTATTTAAAAGGCAGAATCTTAAATAATAATAATAGTCAACTGCTGTACAGATCACGTAAGTTAAATCTGTTAATTTGCTGTTAGTTGTAGTATAATCTATATCACCTTATTTATCTATCCCTAAAAAATTATGCACGTTTGTTTCTGGAAAAGGACATACAACAAGTTTTCCCAAACTACGGTACTCTTATAAGTTTTGGTTCGCGAGCCTGCCAACTTCTTTTTTTATAAGAAAAAAAAATGTATATTACATGTGATCAGAATTTTAGTTTTATTAGGATTAGCGAAGAGAATCCTCTACTAGGCTATACAAATTGCATTTTGTCGTACGCTTTATAAAAAAAAAATTATTCAATATATTGACTAGAAATTAAACATAAAAGTAAATTATGATCTGCAGATTTGCACAATATAATTTTTTTTTTTTTACAGAATAAATTTAAAAAATTATTATTTTAATTTATTTATTTTGCATGTTTTTCTATTAAGGACACGTTTTTGCAAATAAAAAATGAAATATTTTATTTTCAGAAAAAAAATCATAGAGTCCGTAATTATAAATAGAATCATGATTAAATAAATAAATAAAATATATTTTCATTATTCTACCAAAATATCGCAAAAACTGCTTTCAGATTTTCAACCTATGCACATTCCTTTTAACCATGTAATGGTTTGACGATTTCTTTTATAAAATTTTTAAAATACTCTTTTTTTAGGAAATATATAGTATATTTTTCATGAATTAAAATTTGTGAAAATTCAATTATTTACATTCAATTATAAAATTATTTTTCAGTGTTGAGAATACAAATACACAATTTATTCCTATTTTGTGAAATGCAGACGTTATTTACGCATTTTAAAAGAATTATATTATGATTTATTTTTTTTTATTTTTTTTTTGTGAAGTGGCAATAAAAGAATTGTAAGCAAATAAAATTAATTAATATTTTGAATAATTTTGCTTCTAAAATATTCTTATTTATACCAATGTTATAGCATAAATAAAAAAATTCCGTGGAAGTTCTTAGTTATTTAGCCGTTAGCATGCTTTTTATTTTCAAGTTTCAGATGTAAATCGAACAAGATGTTATCACCCAAATATTAATTATTGAATAATTATATCAGGGTGGCGAGGAGTCAGCAATAAACACAGTCAAAAAAGGCGTTAAATACCAGTAATTTGTTAAAGAGAAATTCGCCCCCTTTAATCCCTGTATAGTATCCGAAGTATTTTCTATAAGAAAATACTGGTATTTCTCTCTGTTTTGGACTGTGTTTTTCACTGACCACTCGCCACCCTGGAGATATGTGCAAATTTCAGAATAAGAAGAAGATAAATAAGACAATAACTTTCTTCAAATAAATTTAGCAATTCCATAAAATTTTAAAAGACAAAGAAAGTCAAAATACAAATTTTAGAAATCAATAAAAAGTAATTGTTTAAAATATTTGTTTTCCTTTTCCATTTCTACTTTTGATGATAGATATTGAAATATTTGGTTTATGCAATTTACATTTTAACAATTTTGACTGTAACAATGTACCGTGTTTCAAAAATCCAGTTATTGCCGATGAAGATAAAATAAAAGTGTTGACGGTGCCAAAGCGCTGAATAACAAAATGGTAAAATATATTCACTAAAAATAGTCAATATAAGTAGTTATGTATTATATTTTTAAATGTCACTTATTTTCACGAGCGAAAAAAAAAAAAAAAAAAAAAAACTCCTTTCAACGTGGCCTAATGAATGTTTTCTGTTACAATCTGCTAACAGATGCACGATTGATAACGATGCTCACGACTAATAACGTTTACAATCAAGTTCTTATGGTCTTCAAAGATTCAAAGAGGCAAGTATATAGTCATGAACTTACAACGATAACGGAAGCTAAACTACGCTATCCATATAAATTGTATGCATGACAGAGAAATTTTTTTTTTTCACCAAACATTAGCAATTTAATTTCCAGCCTATCTCAACTTCGCTTTAACCCTTTATGCACCGACGGTACTTTAAAGTACCAACTTTACTTTAAAGTACAGAGTCATGTACAGTAGTCATGAACTTACAACGATAACGGAAGCTAAACTACGCTATCCATATAAATTGTATGCATGACAGAGAAATTTTTTTTTTCACCAAACATTAGCAATTTAATTTCCAGCCTATCTCAACTTCGCTTTAACCCTTTATGCACCGACGGTACTTTAAAGTACCAACTTTACTTTAAAGTACCAAGTGAAAACTTTATATAAAACTTATTTATTCTGTCTATTAATAAAAGTTTTTTATTCTTTCCACACATGCTCTTCAAAAATTCAAAGAAGCAGATGAACTTACAACGATAAGGGAAGTTGCAAGACTAAATTTGAAACATTGTATCTCGCCATTTAAATTAAATTAGTCTTTTTTATCATCAACCGCTCACTAACATAACTACGCTATCCATCTAAATTGTATGCATGTCAGGGGGATTTTTTCCCTCACCAAACATTACCATTTTAATCTCCAACCCACCTCAAACTTTGCTTTAATGTTTCAACTTCTGCCTGAAGCTGTAACTGATTGAGCCAAAGTAATAACAGCCTTTTTTTATGCATCGCTCAATCAAGTGTTACAAAAGGTTAAAATTGGATTTTTTTTAACAAGTTTTGCGCATAAATCAAAAGGCCTATTATAATTTGTTAAACTGGAGAAACCTTGCATAAATGCGCGATGTTCACCTTAACCTTGTTAGCTAATGTAACCATTAGGAATGGATGGCATTATCCAAACGTCTCGTCGTCGCAACATCTGATATCCAATGAATGAGTTCGACAAGAAAAGGCTTTATGAGAAATATGAAAATGTTATGTACATGTGGCTGATTAAAAGATAGTCAAGGAACTATTTCGTGAGCTTGAAGGTGCCTTTTAATCTTCAGATGCGATCACAATAGCTTTGGTGTATTTTCTACATTTTTTTTTTTTTTCAAAATTTTATGATTTGTCGTGTGGTACAGATAATTAAGCTGCAAGTACAGAAAATTTGAAGTATCTGACTGATACAGTTTTTGTGTACGGGCACTGTGACGGAAGGAATGACAGAGGGCAGAGATGAACAGGATTTTGTCAAATGAACAAAAGCCTAAAAAAAGGTTAATATAAATAGTTATATACTTTTTTTTAATGTCATTCATTTGCAAGAGAGGAAAAAATGAAATTCCTTTCCGTATGGCCCAATGAATGCTTTTTGTTACAATACTGTTTTTTGTTACGATATAGTGATTCACGACTGATAACGATGCCCACGACAAATAACATTTACAACAAAGTTTTTATGGTCTTCAAACATTTAGAGAAAGCAGGTATATAATCATGGATTTACAACGATAACGGAAGCTAAATTTGAAACATTGTATCCCGCCATTTAATTTAAGTTTGCCTTTTTTATCCTCATCTGCTCACCAGCATAACTACGCTATCCATCTAAATTGTATGCATGACAGAGAGATTTTTTTCTTCCACCAAACATTAGCATTTTAATCTGCAGCCCATCTCAAACTTCGCTTTAATGTATCAGTTCCTGCCTGAAGCTGTAACATTGTACCAAAGTAAAGTAATAACAGTCTTCTTTGATGCATCGCTCAATCAAGTGTTACAGAAGGAGTAAGAAAAGGAAAAAGAAAAAAAATGGTCGGACCTCTTTCACACATAATCTGTATCGCCCAAACCTGCTTTTTTTTCATGGACAAAACAAAAAAAATTCTTCTAGAAATGACCTTGAAGGGCCTTGTCCCCACGTGAATATGAATTAAGATGGTTTCAGGCGGTAAAACAAGCTCTGTTCCTATTCATTTTTTTGTTATTTTGATATTTTTCCTTTCTTTTCGGCTCGTGGCTGACTACTGGTCAGCAAATTCGTGAGTAAGTTCCAGGGCACACGTGCTGCAAGCAACATCTGGATTATTTCGTAGGCAAATGATTTATTTTCAGGCGAAGATAATTCTATAAGAATGGATTTACATGTTACAATGAATTAAATGACATATGTTTATATAAAAGAAGAAATTGCAGAAGAAAAAGTAATACATTAGCTGAAATGGATCAAATCTTGTCATGAACTAAAGTCCTAGTAGGTAGTAACTACGGACCATTTAAGTATTATGTAAGCATATTTGTAACCATTCTGTACCCATCCCTCCTCGTTGTAAGCAAAAATAAGCAAATGCTAACCCCCTCCCCTTCTTTCGCTTACGTTAGATTTTAAGACATTCTAACATTAACACTTTTGTCTATAAAAAATTTAGTTAGTGATGAATTACATCCTTAATCTATCAAATTTACATAAATAGACATGTCGCGGTTGTGATTTCGAAGTAAATCTAAATTGGTTTAATATTTTGTTACTTGCTGCATTAAACAATTCATGGAATACAAAATAGTTCTTATCATGTTATTATTTATCGTACTTAATATAAAAAAAGTTTCTAATTTCTTTAGGCACATAGCTAAAAATTTTAACTAGAATTACAGGAATATTATGTGTTTGACGTTCTCATTTCTAGTCTGGCGTCCAAGATCTTTGAATCTATGTTTCTGCATAGTAAATTATTGCGTTTTCAATGTAATGGTGAGCTTGAATGTTCTAGTCCTTGTTTACTCCATATATTTTTTCTCAAGTCGTTCAACCTCCGCAGAACGCTCTTCCAAATCATGCTCTTTCTTTCTATTACAATGTAAAATTACAATTTTACAACAAATATTATTACAATATTGTTAAGTGATAGTTGCTTCGTTGTCTAATGCTTATGTATATGTAAGCCTTCTCGTAATCTCCCTCTCCCCATTGTCAGCAAAAATAAGCAGACACCGGACTCCCCCTCTCCCTTTTACTACTTACATAATACTTGAACGACCCTTATGATATAATAATAAGAATAATGCATTTGTAAAAATATACCAAAGCTATTGTAATCACATCTGAAGATTAAAAAGCACCTTCAGATTCACGACAAATTTCCTTGACTACCTTTTAATCAGCCATATGTACATAACATTTGCATATTTCTCATAAAGCGTTTTTCTTGCCGAATTCATTCATCGAATATTAGATGTTGAGAAGACGCGACGGTTGGAAAATGCCATCCATTCGTAATGTTTACATTAGCTAACAAAGTGAAGGTGAACTTCGCGCATTTATGCAGCATTTCTTTAGTCTAACAAATTATAATAAGTCTTTTCATTTACACGAAAAGTTTATTAAAAAATCTAATTTTAACAACTTGCAAAATATTTTTAATTTCTTGGTTTTCTTTTCTCGTTTCATTAAAACAACAGTGCTCAAAAAAATTAGAGGAGCAAGCAAAGAAGTTAAGAAAACAGGGCAATTCAGCCATGTATTGGCATAAAAGGGGTAGAACACGCGTGTCGCTATGCAATACAGAAATAAAGACGCAAAAGAAATTGTAATTAAGTTTTAATTCTTTGAAAAGATTTAAAAAAAAAACATGAAAATAAGATTTTGGGTAAAAATTTTAGTTATATGTAAATGATTAAAAAAAAGTACTGTTTTGAAATGATGCAAGAGTTTTAGTATGACATGTGGTATCCTCGAACAGTTAATACTGCTACACACTTGTTTTTCATGGATGCGATGATGTTATCGATGAGATTTTGTGGGAATACTGTCCTACTCCTTAAAAATTGCAATCCTCAAGTCTCGGACAGTAAAAGGATCTTGACCTTGCAGTAATAAGTAGTCCAAGCATGTCCCAAACTTTCTCGATCGGATTCAGGTCAGGAGAGCACGCTGGCCATTCCATACGTTTTATTGTTTCAGCTTCAAACATGTTCTCCACAAGACGAGTTATATGCGGTCTGGCATTATCATACTGGAAAACAAAGTAATATCCAATGGCTGCAGCGTAAGGTATGACATGAGATCTCAATATCTCGTCTGCATACTTTTGGGCCGTCAAAATACCATTCCGAATAATATGTAGGTCCGTACGTCCACCTATGTTGATTTCACCCCATACCATTAAACCACCTCGTCTGTATCGTGACCTTTCACGAGCGAATTCTTGACCTTTCACGTTCATCTGACGAAGCCCTATTCGTCTAAGGTTGTTGTCTGTCTGTCACAGAGATTGTCCAAAAAAACCGTATAAGTCAGAGACTTCAAATTTTGTGTACTTACAGCTGAATACTTCGTGTCACACGACAAATCATAAAATTTTGAAAAAGCCTACTAATTTAATTAAATCAATTTTATCAATGTCATCCGTGCATTTTTGTGATTTAAATTTTAAAAGGGAATCTCAATTTCAACGCTTTTCGTGTAGACATCATAGCTTGGAGCTAAAGCTTCTCGCTAGTAAACAGAAGGTTTTTATTTCGAATCTAGATGTTGGAACTTGAAAATTTTCATATTAAGATGGACTGAATAAGAATAAATTTCGTATTTTTGGCTAATTTAAGGGTTTATATTATTAGAGTTTTGTACATCTGACATTCATCATTTTGGAATTCAACTCTCTTTCTATTTTAAAAACATTCGCAATTTATTAATGATACACCATTATATTTTTCGCTTTTAGAAATTTAAAATTTTATTTAAATTTCATTAATTTTTTTTATTTCGGATTTAAAAAAATTTAGAATTTAGAATTTTATTTAAATAATTTGATTTAAACATTTTTATTTGATTAAAACAAATAACTCCTTTTTGTTTATGTATACTTTAATTCATGTGTTTGATAAAACTTCTCAAGTACTCTACACAAGTTAGAAGTGTCCAAGTTTTTTAGCTCTTTGAAAATTTGTATTTTTCATCCAGTAAATATGAATTCTAAGTTTCATCAAAATCGGTCGAATAGTTTCCGAGGAAACGGATCTTAAAACTTGCATATTTTCTATAGGATTGCCCCCCCCCCCCCTCACTCAGTCTTGTATTCACTTAAAAGACAAAAAATTGGTTTTGTAGAAATCATCACAGCAGATTGGATGTACCAGAATACAAACAAGGCCAATTCAGTTCAGCCCATTTCTGTCAATTTAAATCTGGCAAATAGGCTAAAGTTGTAAAAATAAATAAATAAATAAATAAAAAAGTGCTCAAAATAGAAAAAAAGGACATAAAGCAGCAAAAATGCTGAAAAATGAATAAATAAATAAATAAATAAATAAATAAGTCCTTACCTGACCTAAAAAAAATACAAATGTGCACGGTTGCTGTATGTATATACATATATAACCATTAATACCATTACAATATATGAACCATTAAATTTAATAACTTATAGCACATTGAACATGGAAGAAAAAAATAAAAAATTAATATGAATACAAATGGAATTTGTAGAACAAAAGCAGAATCTTCAGGTCCCAAATACTTTGGAACTACAAATGAAGTGTGTGGTTTCATCTTCGTATTTGCCATGAAAAAGCAAAACAATACGAATTTGGGACTACCAACACACACAGAACCAAACCCAAATGAAGAAAAAACATCAAAAACAAGACACGTCAAAACTACCAAATTGGACAGTAAAACGAAAAGGGGAAAATAAAAATAATTATCGTCAATATGATAATCTATATATTTAAAAGACTTAGCTGTTTTTTTAAGTCATCAGCCTTGAGTTTCCTACTGTCCCGATTTTGATAATTTTTTTTTTAATAAAGCTGTTTATGTGTAGATGTGCCCATTTTGGCTAATTTTTAATTTATTTCCTTCAAAAGAGTGGCAACAGGTTAGGTTTTTCTCACGATAATAAAAATTATTTTGCTTTATTACTTTCCACCAATCAGGGAATGTGTAATCGCATTTTAAAGAAAAAAAATATATATATAATCATTAATTGTAAAAGAATATATAAACTAGAGGTCTGCACGGGCCGAAATTTCCAGGCCCGAGCCCGGCCCGAAAGTTAAAATTTCAGCCCGAGCCCGGCCCGAAAGTTAAAATTTCAGCCCGAGCCCGGCCCGGCCCGAACGAAAAAAATATTGGCTCGACCCGGCCCGGCCCGAAAGTTAAAATTTCGGCCCGAACTCGGCCCGGTCCGGAAAAAAGTTTAAAATTTGGCCCGAACCCGGTTCGACTCGAGTGAATTTCTACAGAACATTGATCTTTACTCTTACGGAAGAGTTCTGACCAAAAAAACTTATATTAGTCTCCTTTTTTTTCCATGTTTGTAATCTCTATTTAGGCAGAAGTGCCGTAGGCTGCAATATTTACGTTTTTAAAGAACCTTTGTTTGTTGTATGTAAATGTTTCAGTTATCATTAGTATTATTAATCATATTCCATGTAATGGAGACAAAAAAAATCTAAAAAATGGTATATGGTAAAAGTAAAATTTCCTAATACGGAATCTCTTTAGAAGAAAAAAAAATAAAAAAAATACGTTCCTTTCTTAACAGATGTAAATATATAATATCTTTTTTTCTCGCGTATTGTTGTATGTATTCATTTTGCATGGATGAACAGTTTAAAAGAAACTTGAAGTTTTCAGTTTAAAAGAAAATTCTGTTATAATCATGTTTTTTTTTAATGTGTTTAATTCTATTTTAAAACGCCTAGTAATCTACGATACTTTAAAAGAAATAAATTCTAATGTTTAGTTGTAGAATAATGACGGCTTAAAAATATATGCCTTTTTTGCAAAAATTTTTGGACAAAGACAAATTTTACTTATTTATGAAGAGTCGAGAAAAGGATTTTCATAATGGAAGATTCAATAGGAACTGATTATTTTGGTCCGTAAAAGTAGGAAGAATGAAATCAGTCTCGGCTTCGTACGGAAAAAAAAGTTAGGCCCGGCCCGATACTCCAGCAAAAAAATTAAGGCCCGAGCCCGGCCCGGCCCGAGTCTTCAGAAGTAAGGCCCGAGCTCGGCCCGGCCCGGCCCGAATGAAATTATTGGATATCGGCCCCCAGCCCGGCCAGTGCAGACCTCTAATAAACCATTAAATTTAATGAAAAATTACCACATTGAAACATGGAAAAAATAAATTAAAATAAATATAATCGAAATTTGTAGAACCAAAGTAGAATCTTCAGACCTACAAATACTTTGGAACTACAAATAAAGTGTGTGGTTTCATTTTCGTATTAGCCACGAAAAAGCAAAATAATACGAATTTGGGAGTGCCAACAGACATAAAACCAAAATAAAATAAAGAAAAACATTAAAAATAAATCATAGTAACATTATTAAAATGGATAGAAAAGGAAAAAAAAAACATACCATACACAATAGTTACCCCTAAAATGATGTGGCAAAAAATAGACTGTTATGATTAGAAATTAGTTCAAAATGCATTATACACCTATAATGGAAGATGCCTTCTCAGTATATGTATAAGTAAAATTTTAATTATTTATTGTATGAAAAACATTATTAAATGTAATAAGTAATTGATTTATTAACCCATTAACTGATCAATATTTTTGAAAACAATCTTCAAATAATGCCTATTTTGTTCATGTTTTTTACAGAATTTTTAGTCTTTTATCACCGGTTTTTTAAAACAGAAATTTTTGCCTAATTGAATCAGAAAAATGCTCGGATAAATAATGAAAAATATATAATAAAATTTTTCTGGTGAGAATAATAAATTATGATTGGAATATGGATGCCCGAATATGATATTGCATTACATACCAACCTCCGGCTTTTTAAAAATCAAAACAGTATATTTCGAACCGAAAATTTTATAAAGGAATGAAATTAAACGATTTTCAAATGATTAATACATTTAATGCGTGACACATTTAAGTAAATAAATTTTCTGGTTGGAAGAAATTTCTTTTATTTAATAAAAGCCGGAGGTTGGCAAGTGTGGATACGGGCAAATCATGATTTTACCGTGTCATTATCGTGATTTTACCTTTTAAATCATGTTTACTATCTTTTCATACATCATTTGTGCATTTACAATCGTTGGTTTTCTATCTTTAAACTTTTTTGCACAAAGGCTTTATTTGCTATTTTAAAAACATATTGCCCGTATGATGTACGGACAAATCAAGGAAGTGGTTAAATATTAAAAATATGTAAAATTTAATATGGATGAATCATTATGTAAATATATATATTTAATTTCAAAATCACGTTTGCAATCACATGCATATCTAAAAGGGAGGTTTTAGATTCCCAATAACTACACTACCGCCGACTTCATCACGTTCTTCTGCTAGATGAATGATTAATGCAAGTGCAATACAACGCGATACATATCTAATATTAAAGAAGATTCAAGGATACGATCAGAACGATCTGAAAAATTCAGAGTAAACTACGTTTAACATAAATTACCTTGAAAACTAAAGAGGAGTTATGTAAGGGTAATATTATACTTTGGATGTATTTTGAGAATTACAATGTCAAAAAATATACATATTTTTTCATCTGCGGAAATATAATATAACACCAAACAAAAGTACACAATGATCTCTTCTGCTATATCCACTATTCCAAACAGTGTTCGTTATTTCCAGAAAAAGTAATATATTTCAGAGAATTATTTGTTTTATTTTTTTTAATTGTTTCTATTCCTGACAATAAACATTTTTTGCGTCACATATTGCACAGAATGTATATTTTAGTTTCCTTCTGTAAATGCATATCAATTTTATCCTGTTTGAAAGGTCGTAAAACCATTAAAATGAACTTGAGAATCTTTTTTTTATCATTGACTGTAATGTAACGGAATACTTTTGATTGTCCCTGTAATCAAATTATGCATCCGATTTTCTTAAAATTCGAAATGACTCAACAAAATTATGCAGCAATTATATATTTTAAATTTCAAATGATTCGGTTGGGTAGAATGTGATCTGTTATATCCGGATAGACGGACAGACTGAACCACGATAACAGGTGACACGTATTAACATAAATACGAACACACCTAAAAAAATGCAATTGTAAATGGCCGCTGCTAATGACTGAGAAAGTGGGAAACGCCTCATGTTATTTTATACTGTTTTTTGCTATTTTAGTTAAATACGTAGGTAAAAAGGAGATTTAATTTTACATGTCTCGCGTTTTATTATGTCAGTATATGTATATCCAATTTCAAAATCACATATGTAATCACATGCATGTCTTAAAGTGAGGTTTTAGATTCCGAATAACTACACTACCGCCGACATCCTCACGCTCTTCTGTTAGATAAATGATTAATGCAAGTGCAATACAACACGATACATATCTAATATTAGAGAAGATTCAAGGATATGATCAGAGTGTTCTGAAAATTCAGAGTAAACTACGTTTAATATAAATTGCCTTGAAAGCTAAAGCTGAGTTATATAAGAGTAATATTATACTTTGGATGTGTTTTCAGAATTACTCTATGAAAAACACATGTATTTTTCCTAATTTGCGAAAATGTAATACAAAACCGAACAAAAACTAGTCGTTGAGAGCCACTGTGATACTTAATAGAAATTTTAAAAAAGAAAGAAATTTAAAAATAGTAAATGCATTAATATTCGTTAAAACTCATAAATGAAGGAAATTACATCATATTTAAAACGGTCCAATAATAATATTGCCAAACAATTTAAAGTCTTTTCAGACGGACTTAACAGTTTTTTTTTTTTTTAAATCAAATATCAAAAGTAAGAAATATTAAGGAAAATACCTTATTAACAATCTTTAGTCTTCTTAATGCTTATAATAATACAATAATTGACGGCCTCAGAAGCAAAGAAATGCAACTGACAAAAATTTGATTTGGAATAAGTTGAGTTTAAAGATAAATGACCTTAAGTTTGAGCATCAATAACAATTGATTCAACTGAAATAGGAAACTGCCGCAGGTTTCATTGTTGTCTTTGAACCCTTATTTCGATAACTGTACAAAAAGCAGAGTACACATTTCTTTAAATTTATAATTAATCAATATTGATAATTATTCGGTAGAAGTGATTTATCTCTAGAACGCAGAACATATTTAGAAAATCACTTACATTTCTTTATTTGAAAAGAAAAAAGCATATTTCCAGTCCGTCTTTGCACTCAATTTATTTTTTTGAATTTTGTCACTTATACCCCTAGGCTTCTGGGATCCTCAATTATTAAACATATTATAAATGATAAGTATGCATGTGTTAATCTAAAATAACAGAAAATATGTTTAAAAAATTTGCTTATTTTCATAATTAATAGAACAACTCCGTGGGCATAGATTAATGTTGAAGACAGATTATTTAGTTAAACAGTCAGACTTGAAGAGAATTCAATTACCACGTCTTTAACTAAAAAATCTCAAAACCGCGTTTTTTCCAAAACAGCATGAAGAGTAAACAAGTAATCATAATTTTACTTAAATTAAATTATCTTCAATGAAAATACGCTTAACATGTTCGATGAGCCCGATAGCCCAAGAAAATCGCTGAATTCTACAGTCATCTGAGAAAGCAAATGTAGCAGGCAGATGAAAGGGTGCTTGATTTAAAATCCAAGTGGTGATGGAAACGTATTAGATAAAGATCAAATACAAACATTACATCCTTGAAATGAATAGCAAGAAAAACACAAAGAGGAGTGGTCAAGGCTTAAAACTCACTTTTCAGCGATCTGCTTTATAAAGTAGAAACGAAATCAAAAAGGTAACAATACAAAATTTCTGAAGAGCTTTGTTTTATAGTCTTACAGGTTTTTCTTTACTGCTTTCATTTTCACTATTTAGCAATATTTTTTTTAAAGCATATAAGTTACGTTTTGCTATGATCTATTTATGTAAGCAGAAAAAAAATATGTCCTGTTGTATGTCTTAAACTATAAAAATTACTTTCACAAGGAAAAAAAATGGTTGATTTCTCTTATTAATAAAAATCCATAAAACTATAAAAAATTTCGGAAATTTTGAAAGAGAAACCACGGAACTTTTTCCTTTCTTGGTCAGTTTCAGTTTTTAGATTGAAACTACAGTATTGACCAAATTATAAAAATAGCAAGAAAATTTACACATGAATCAGATCAGAAATTAACTTATTGTATTACAATTAATATTTAGTGAATGTATATGCATTATTAACAGTGAGCATATTTATGTATATCCACACATGGTTTTTAGTATTTCGTATGCCCATCTTTAGTAGCTACGACTGTTTTTATATATCTTGGCACCCCCTAGCATGTACTGCTGAATCAGTCATTCCATTTCATCACTATGATTTCATGCATTAATTAATCTCTCAATTAATTGAACCATGTTTATTGCTGCAGTTTTGTCGTCTCGAAGACCAGAGTTAACCCTTTGAGCTCTGATGGTAGAATTTTCTACCACTTAGTTTTAATTCAGAAATGTCAGACTGGCATCGGAATATTCGACCAGATTTCTTTTAAAAAGTTTTAATGCATTTTTTCGTGTATATCGTAAACCGATTTTTTCCTTTGCAAAATACTGGTGCCAATGTGGCATTTGGAATTTTAAAGAAATTTACCCATCAGAGCTCAAAGGGTTAACAAAATTGCAGCAACAAACAAGGTTCAACTAACTGAGCAATTAATTCATGCACGGCATCGTAGTGGTAAAATAGAAGTGACTGATTCAGGAGTTCAAGGGATGCAATACATATAAAGGCAGGCATGGCTAAAGATGGACATTCGAAGTACTAAAAGCCATGAGTAGACATCTATAAATATATTCATTGCAAGGAATGCATATTCTGGGGGTGTTTTTTTAAAAGTAAAATCCTATAACAAAATGGCTTGAAATTTCACAAATATGCTGCTAAAATAATAGGAATTTTTTAGACATGGTTTAAAATAAAATAAATAAAATAAAAATAATATAAAATGAACTTTAAATCAAATTCGACTGATAGCACTGTATATGAGTCATGAGATGAGCTTTTGCACGACACACGCACATTGGCGATAAACATGTGAAGCACGCATACCTCATGCTCTTTAATCTACAGATGTCCTAGCATTAACTTTGCCATTGACGCTGAAAAAAATGAATTTTTATCGCCAATGTGCGTGTGTCATGCTGAAGCTCATCTCATGACTCATATACAGCGCTATCTGTCAATTTAATTTAAAGAGTTTTTTTTTTAACTACGTTTAAAAAATTTCCATTGCTTTGACAAAATATTTGCGAAATTTCAGATCATTTGGACTAATGGTTCTTTTGTTATAAGGTTTTACTTTCACAACTTTAAAAAATGCTCTGCATATTTATCCAATATTAAATGTAATAAAATAAACCAACTTCTAAGCTGATTTATGAGTAAGTTTTCATGTTACCAAAATAATTTGGACTGTATTGTAGTTGGTCCCACGCAGAGCATCCTTCGTTAACAATCGCTCGCATCATCCATATTTCCACAGTTATGTTCAGAGATGTTTACATCAAATTACGAATTTACACAATTTCGGCCTCGCTGCATAAGTCAATTTTTACCATTGATCGTAGTAAATCGGAACGTTTAGTGGCTAACCTAACCTATCAGCTTTATTTCGAATGGATTTTTTATCGATTCTTTCATCTGAAATTTCAGAGCGATATGCAATTGACTCCTGGGAAAATTATAAACTGCACGCTGTAAACTCATTCTTGCAAATAAATAAATAAATAAATAAATAAATAAAAATAAAAAATAAGCAAAATATTAGAGAATAGTTAGTGTTTTTTGTACCTCAATGTATCACCTTTTCCGATCAGTGAATGAAATGTTGGATAAAAATATGCCATTACATCAACAAAGCCATTGTAACATTATAAAAAAAAAAACCGTACCAAAATACTATAATTATAAATAATTCATTTTTTGCAAGAAATAGCAAAAATATTTAACACTGCAACATATAATGAAGCCGGCTACAGTTAGGCTTACAGGATTGATTTTCTAAACAAACTACTCGCGGCCATTGGCAAAAGTGAAATGAACGCTTTTTCGCCTACATGTACTTTGACGTTTATATATATATAGATACATTTAGAAAATTTTAATACGATGAAATAGCAAATGATAGGGGGGGGGGATAGGAAACCCACTTTAGATTTGTTATCATCTAAGCAAATACACCACCATTTATAAATGTATCTTATACTTTTAAACGGTAGCATGAAAGTTTTCCGTTTTTTAGAGAATTATAAAGAGGTTTCATTTTACATTTAATACGAGATTTATCACTTGCTAACTTAGCGTAGAACCAACAGGGTGAAAAATGTCCAAGCCGGGGATCGAACTCGGCGCCCTTGGAATAGCGCTCCAATTGCTCTACCATTTAAGCTTGGCATTTTCCACACCAATATGTTGGCAAGGCTGCACTGCGGAACAAGATGGAATAGTCTTCATGAACACACAATCCTGAGGCGTAACATGATACACAAACAAACTCAGCATCGGCTTGAACATCCCCCCCCCCCCCTGTTGGTTTTATGCTAAGTTAGCAAGTGATAAATTACGTAATAAATATTCAATAATTTCAAACGTATTTTCACTGCTCAAAATTTATTGTATATGTTTTTCTCGTTGCTGAGTTTGTTTGTGCCTCATGTTACGCCTTAGGATTGTGTACTCATGAAGACTATTCCATCTTGTGCAGCAGTGCAGCCTTATCAACATATGAAAATGAAAAATATCAAGCTGGGAATCGTCTTCATAGCTTAAAAGGTAGAACATTTGGAGCGTTATTCGAAGGATTCCGGGTTCGATCCCCGGCTTCGACATTTTTCACCCTGTTGATTCTACGCTTAGTTATCAAGTGATAAGTCACGTATTAAATATTCAATAATTTCAAGTGTAATTTCACTGCTGCAGATTAATTGGAAAAATATTTAAATTGTATATGGTTTCATTTTCGTATGTTTAACCCTTTGGACCCGAGACCGCCCGAGATATTTTCAAATATTTTAATTCGTATATCTTAATTCCCACCAGAAAATTAAAACAGCAATATTTGCTTTAATTAATAACAAAACATTCTGTATTCAACCCTTTCCGGCACACTGTGCCCATTCCGGGATACCTAATTTTAATTCCAAACTTGCAAACGGCGCCAATAATATTTTAGTAAAATTTTGCTTTTACAGTGAAAGCTTAAATTAAATGATTCTTAATGTCTCAAAAAGTTGGTTCTGAATTCCGGCGTCAGACAATAATTTCTCATTTAACTAACAAAATTTACCCGTGCCGGAAAGAGTTAAATAAAACAAAATTAGCCATTGAATTTTTGTGGTGTAAAATCAGATTTTCTGAGCTACATAATTTCTAGAAAGTGTTCTATCATGGGAATTAAAGGGTTAAAGCATTAGTCTTTCATATTTTGTGACCATTTGTTCAACGAAAAGGCATCACAAATCAAAATAGAAAAATAAACAAATTAGAAGAGACAGCAAAGCATACAACAACCAAATAGGATTATCGAATTACGACGCTTTTAACTATGAAAATTATCTCGAAAACACTTTAAAAAATACAAAATACAAAAAGAATAAGCAAATATCATCACTTCAGTTGAATTATCTTCAACGGAAACGTGCTTCACATGTTACACGAGCCTGACTACTAAAGGAAAGCAGTAAATTCTACAGCCAGAGGGGAGTACAATGTTAACAGGTAGACGAGAGAGTGTTTGTTTTAAAAAACAAGTGAGGATGAAAAAATTAGATATACATCAAATTCAAACATTATATCCTCTTTTTGAGCAGCAAAAAGAATACAAAGAGGAGTGGTCAAGAATTAAGGCCCACTGTTTAACAATCTAATTTATGAAGGTAAGATTTAAACGAACTCTTAAGAAGTTGGCGAAACGGAATTTATGAACGTCGCTTTTTATTTTCCACTACAAGGATTTTTTTTTTTTTTTTTTACAAAACATTTTGGAATAAACTAAGTTACATCTTGTGCTTATCTTTTTGTGTATGTAGAAAAAAAGATTGTTTGTTTCATTATAGTTCTAGTATCAAACAATTACAACGAAAAAAATATATATACCATTTTTTTTCCTCTTTTAAGGTGGTTCGCAAATTTTCAAACTTAACAACGCAAAACTTTCCGACACATTTTCTGACTGATTTTGAAACACAAAGGCATAAAATTGTCAAGCATGGCATTTGAAGCTGTTTAGAATTAAAGTTATCCATATTTTAATAAATAAAGCATACTGCGTGTCGGAAATCAGGATCGAAATGGCCGCTTTGACTGTATTATCTAAAATATGTTCTTTATTTAACAAAAAGTGGAAAACATTATTTGATTACATTGCCTTTTTTATTTACTTTATTTCATTTATTGGTATCTTAAGTCTTACGTAAAATTATGAGAAAAAAAAAAAACATAGATTCTCCTAAATAAGAGGGAAAATATTTAGTAAATTTACAGTAGACTTTTTAAATTCTCTGCTTTTTTATTTCTTCTCGATGATAATAATTTAATTTATCATTTAGAATTACTAAATTTTTGAGATTCGAAGAAATTGAATTTTCCGAGTGACTTTGAACTAAGAAAGAATGCAAATTTTTCTTCAAGAAAAAATAAATTAGGATTAGTTAAATATCGTTTCGCATATTAAAAAGCAATCGGTCTGCCAAGTCATATCTTGGTGTGTTTTTCTGCTTCCAGCCCATTATGTTTTCATATATTTGGGTGCAGCAAAACCTAATGGTAAACCTATGAGTCAATTAGTCTATGAGTATTGGGTTTTGGGATGGTTTCCACCAAGGTATGACTTGGCAGACCGATTGCATTTTAATATGCGAAACAAGATTTAACTGATCTTAATTTTTTTTTTTTCAACGGCTTGAATATATATTTAAAAAGCATTATAAAATTCATTCTGTATTAAACAAAGCCAAGAAGATAACAAAACAGAATTTAGAAACAGTTAAAAGTTTTGTGGATTCATAGGTTTTTCTTTTCCGATGCTTGGATAATATATTTTTTTAATCATATAAATTGTATTCTGCACTTGTTAGTTTCTGTATTTAGAAGAAAAAATCGTAAATCCTATTTTTAGCATGGAAATATAGTAAATTTTGTAATAAGGAATAGCAAAGGACAGAGAAAATAATTCCGTTTTACACATGTTAGCAATTAAATAGGTAAGCCAACTATTGTAAATATACAGCATTTGTGATGGAACATAAAAGTCTTCCATTCAAGTACAAATTTCATTAAAGACATCATCCATTTTCACAAATTTGTAGCATTATTCTTATACATTTTATAACCAATCATCTAACGAAAAAGGTAATGAAAAGATATTCCAAATCAACGCAAGATAAGAAACAAATTAATGAAGTCAGTAAGTAAGATTTACAGCATTCTAAATCTTAAAAGGGCCTTTTTTTCAGTTTTCTTTTCCTAAACAAGAAAAACAGTAACCAAATAATTATCACTTGAGTTGAATTATCTTCAACGGAAACGTGCTTATCATGTTATATGAAGAATCTGACCGCCTAAGAAAATCAGTTAATTCTAAACCCACTAAAAAAATCTGTAGGTCCAAAAATCTGTAGAAAATTGGCCCAAAAATCTGTAGAAAATCTGTAGGTATTTGGACCATTCTGCAGAAATTTTTAAGAATATCTTTAAAAATTCTGCAGATATTTTTAAGGTAAAACTAAATTTGCAAAATTTTTTCAGATTTCTATAAAATCTTTGAAGAAAGTGGAAATGTTTTCAGATAATCTTAAAATTATTTTTAGTGGGGATACTTAAGTACTTAAGGATCACTTAAAGATCAAATACATACATTATATCCTCTACCCTAGTAAAAAGATGAACATAAAGAGGAGTGGTCAAGATTTAATTCACAAAATCTTGAGAATATAATTTATGAAGGAAATATAGAAATAACATGAGAGATCGTCAAAGCAGAATTCCATTTTAGACATGTTAATAATTAAATAGCTACGCCGACTGTTGTAAATGTACCGCATTTGTTATGAAGCATTAAAATTTTCCATTTAAGGGATAATCTCGTTATAGAAATCATCCATTTTCACAAATTTGCAGCATTATCCTTATGCATTTAATAACCAATTAGCTAACGGAAAGATAATGAAAACATATTCCAAATCAAGGGCAGATAAGAAATAAATTAATATCAGTAAGTCAGTAAGTGAGATGTACAAATATCAAAATCTTAAAAGAGCTTTTTTTCTGTTTTCTTTTCCAAAACAAGATAAACAGTAACCAAATAATTATCACTTGAGTTGAATTATCTTCAACGGAAACGTGCTTATCATGTTATATGAAGAATCTGACCGCCTAAGAAAATCAGTTAATTCTAAACCCACTAAAAAAATCTGTAGGTCCAAAAATCTGTAGAAAATTGGCCCAAAAATCTGTAGAAAATCTGTAGGTATTTGGACCATTCTGCAGAAATTTTTAAGAATATCTTTAAAAATTCTGCAGATATTTTTAAGGTAAAACTAAATTTGCAAAATTTTTTTCAGATTTCTGTAAAATCTTTGAAGAAAGTGGAAATGTTTTCAGATAATCTTAAAATTATTTTTAGTGGGGATACTTAAGTACTTAAGGATCACTTAAAGATCAAATACATACATTATATCCTCTACCCTAGTAAAAAGATGAACATAAAGAGGAGTGGTCAAGATTTAATTCACAAAATCTTGAGAATATAATTTATGAAGGAAACATAGAAATAACATGAGAGATCGTCAAAGCAGAATTCCATTTTAGACATGTTAATAATTAAATAGCTACGCCGACTGTTGTAAATGTACCGCATTTGTTATGAAGCATTAAAATTTTCCATTTAAGGGATAATCTCGTTATAGAAATCATCCATTTTCACAAATTTGCAGCATTATCCTTATGCATTTAATAACCAATTAGCTAACGGAAAGATAATGAAAACATATTCCAAATCAAGGGCAGATAAGAAATAAATTAATATCAGTAAGTCAGTAAGTGAGATGTACAAATATCAAAATCTTAAAAGAGCTTTTTTTCTGTTTTCTTTTCCAAAACAAGATAAACAGTAACCAAATAATTATCACTTGAGTTGAATTATCTTCAACGGAAACGTGCTTATCATGTTATATGAAGAATCTGACCGCCTAAGAAAATCAGTTAATTCTAAACCCACTAAAAAAATCTGTAGGTCCAAAAATCTGTAGAAAATTGGCCCAAAAATCTGTAGAAAATCTGTAGGTATTTGGACCATTCTGCAGAAATTTTTAAGAATATCTTTAAAAATTCTGCAGATATTTTTAAGGTAAAACTAAATTTGCAAAATTTTTTTCAGATTTCTGTAAAATCTTTGAAGAAAGTGGAAATGTTTTCAGATAATCTTAAAATTATTTTTAGTGGGGATACTTAAGTACTTAAGCATCACTTAAAGATCAAATACATACATTATATCCTCTACCCTAGTAAAAAGATGAACATAAAGAGGAGTGGTCAAGATTTAATTCACAAAATCTTGAGAATATAATTTATGAAGGAAACATAGAAATAACATGAGAGATCGTCAAAGCAGAATTCCATTTTAGACATGTTAATAATTAAATAGCTACGCCGACTGTTGTAAATGTACCGCATTTGTTATGAAGCATTAAAATTTTCCATTTAAGGGATAATCTCGTTATAGAAATCATCCATTTTCACAAATTTGCAGCATTATCCTTATGCATTTAATAACCAATTAGCTAACGGAAAGATAATGAAAACATATTCCAAATCAAGGGCAGATAAGAAATAAATTAATATCAGTAAGTCAGTAAGTGAGATGTACAAATATCAAAATCTTAAAAGAGCTTTTTTTCTGTTTTCTTTTCCAAAACAAGATAAACAGTAACCAAATAATTATCAATTGAGTTGAATTATCTTCAACGGAAACGTGCTTAACATGTTATATGAGGAATCTGACCGCCTAAGAAAAGCAGTTAATTCTTAAAGCCACAAGGGAAAGCAACGTAACCGGCAGATGAGAAAGTGTTTGTTTTAAAATCCAAGTGATAATGGAAATGAATTAGATAAAGATCAAATACATACATTAGGTAATAAGATGAATAGAAAGAGGAGTGGTCAAGATTTAATCCACAAAATCTTGAAAATCTAATTTATGAGGGAAAGATATAAAGAACTCTTAACCCCTTGAAGGGCGGTGGTATAAAATATATACCACTTAATTTTAATTGCGAAACGCTACATTGACACCAGAAATTGAAAAGAACATTTTAATTTTATCAAGTACGTACAGAAACGTTTTTATCTATTTTGTAAAAAATTCATTCTTAAATTCTGGTGTCAATCAGTGATTTCAGCATTTTAAGAATATAAGTGCTTTGCCCCTCAAAGGGTTAAGACATCTACGAAACAGAATTTATGAACAGTTATGACTTAGAAACTCATAGGTACTTCTTCATTTTTCTTACGATCTTTTTTCGTAAACGTATGTGTTTTTAAAATGCATATACCTTATATTCTTTGCATATCTATTGATTTTTCTAATCAAATATTGTACATTTTTCTTTAATTGGAAACATTAGACAATTTGAATGTACGTTCTTAAAGAAATTAGGCTAAATAATTCACATCAAGTTTATATTTATTCCTTCTACGGAAGTGATTCAATTGTAAGGGAGTTGAGTTCAACTGTAATTTTTGCTACAACTTGTAAGAAAAATATTAAAACACGTCCATCTCAGTGAAGTTGACCAGATTTTTTAAAAATCTTAGAGGACAAAATTATTTTCAAATGTAAAAATAATATCTTTTAATGGAAAGCTTTATACTTATCAAAAACAGATTTGTGTTAAAAAAAAAAAAAAAAAAAAAAGACACTTTAATTTTACCGGGTTCAAACATAAAAACAAAGGTTTATTTTATCTCATTCGGGAGCCTTTATAAAAGATGCATTGCATCCTCCTCCGTATCCTTTTATAATCAACACAGGGAATATTTCGTAACGAAATACGGAAGCCTCTTCAACAGTTTTATGCGACAAAGAGGTTATCTGAAAAGACAATTTTATGAAGAAAATTTTCATTTCGAATAGGCATAATGTATATGAAAACATTAACTCGTGGTCTGAATGGAAAAGTCATTTTTCCCCGGGCTTGATATAGATATAAATATATTCCTAATAGAAATAAATTGAAGTCTCTTTTCATAGTGTTTCGGTTATATGTAAATTTCAAAACATAGACATTGAATTTTTAAGCCAGGTTACGCAACGACTGTTGTAACGATTTCGCAGTAAAGTGAAAGGAAAATGGTTAAATAAGGTCATGAGGAGCTATCCCAGAAAAAAAGGGATGAGGCCTCATGCCCCTGGACAACATTACATGACTTGTTCAACGCCATAGAGCTTAGCTCACGGAATTTCTGCCGACGAACGTGTAAGTAAAGGGAAATCCCGGTATTAGATTCGGCTTTCAGTGAGTTCAAGACTTTTGACAGCTGCTGATAAGGTTTCATTACCGAAGAAAGCAATGTAGCTGAAGAATCACAACACCCATTCATTCATCGCCGAATAAAATGACCAGATTTTTGAGACGAAACTTGAGAGCGAGCCCATGATGGTGTCATTGAACTTGTCCGTTATTCCGGGTCAAATAATAAATTATTCTTTAGCGCACTAAATCGCCATTAGATTTTAACAACAGTCAATATTTTTTACGTCTTAATGGAATATAGACGGAGAATTACGGTGTAAAAATCATTTTCAGGCACTTTGTCAGTGCAATGCCTACACTTTCTTAAGACGGATGATTCAGAATCACATTTTTCGTGACCAAAATTAACTTTTGCTCGATAATTCTCCGTCAACCTCAACCTCATGTTTCAAGTTTAATATAACACTAGTGCCTAACTAATCAAAAAGTACCGATTTTTTATATTTTTTTCACAATACATTAAAATGCTTTTGTTTTTTTTTCCTTCTAAAATTATTAAACACGATCTCTAAAAAATGTATAATAATCAACATAGATTATTATACATTTATAATTTTTAAATTATGATTATTAAATTATGATTATTACATGATTATTTAAAAAATTTAAAAAGTATGTTTAAAAAAAATCTTTAATATTTTTATCCAAGATATTTTAATTGAATCTGTAATTAATTACAATAGCACATAACTTTTGAAAAATATTGGATGGGCTCTCAAAACAATTTTAGAGTAAAATGGCGCTGCATTTTGCTTTGTTTGAAAGTTTGAGAAAAGATATTTCACATTATGATAAGTTAAAAAAAAATTAGAGTACACTATAATGTTGAGATTTTATTTAATTATATTTTCATGATCATTTTCATTTTATGGACTCTGATATTTATTATTGTGCCTTGAATTTGGCTTCAAATTAATACGCAAAGAAATAAAAAATATTAAAATAGGCTTTTAATGCAAATACACTGAATTTTTTATAAAGAGTACTACTATTTACTCAAACTTTACCGGATGGTTTGAAATATATACAATTTCCTGAATCGCTGATAATAGAAAGTATGAGTCAAATTTCAAGTCTCTATCTCAATTTGTTCGGGTAATAGAGCGTTTACAGACAGACAGATGGACGGCATTTTTTTTTCCTAAAAATATGTTTTCAGGATCTCTAGTGTCTAAAAAGTGTAAATCCGGCAAAATTTTTTTTCGATTTCGAAACTTTTGCAAGATTTACCTTATACTAAAAGGTAAGTAAAAGCAGAAACAGACATTTAAGGTTCGGATAAAGGTGTAAATAACACAGTTTCCTATTTCAAATTCCAAGAGGCAATTTTCTCTTTGACTTATTCAGTGTAGCATAATTTATTTTGTATACAACTTAACGCTTGCTTCAAAAAGAAAAGAAAATGAAGTAATTTTCAATAAAAAATCAAAATCAGGCAAAAGATCTTTTTTTTTTTTTTTTTTTTTTTTTTTTTTTTTTTTTTTTTTTTTTTTTTAACTCGAATCAAATAAGAATCAACGCGAATATAGTTTCTGGATGATGCTTTCTGTCCCTGTTTTTCTAAGCAAATATATCCCGAAATTATTAATGTGTTGCATTACATTTTCACTCATGCGAAATAACTTTTCATCTGCTATCACTATATATTAAAATATCAGATTCTCTAAATTTAAGTTGAAAAAAGTAATCAAAAGGGGTATTATACGCTATTTTAAATTACGCGAACACATTCTTCTTTTCTTGTTCGCCTTTAAAATAAACTGTTTTATTCCTATCCCAGTTCCCAATCTGTCCGAATTCAAGAATTTCTTCAAAAAGCAAAAGCCAAAAAAGCTAATTGAATCGCTCTATCGATTGAGAGAAAGCCGTTGAGAATTCATAAACAGAGGAAAATACTTAACTTGAAAAGGGGTTGGAGAAATAAGTTTGTTTCCCTTGTTTTAATCGAGGTACACAGAGTTTCGTTTTTCTGTATTCAGGAATACACCCTAAGACAGGTTGATATTTTATTACTATTGCGACATGGATGATCTTTTCATAGATATTTAACCTGGATAATACAGGGTAGAGTTTTTCACGGGCTGAAATTTCCTGGCCCGAGCCCATCCCGGCCCGTAGAGAAAAATTTAGAGCCCGGTCCGGCCTGATATAATAGCTAAAAACATGGCCCGAGCTCGGCTTGGACATAAAAAAATTAAAATTTCGTCCCGAAGCCGGCCCGGCGCGCCTGAATTTCTATAGGACATACTGATTTTTACTCTTACAAAAGAGTTATGAACAAAATAACTTATCTTAGTCTTTTTTTTTTTTTTTTTACATGATTATAATCTTTATTTATAGAAGAGGTGTCGTAGGCTGCGATATTTATGTTTTTAATGAAATCCTGTTTGTTTGCATACAAATTTTTTAGTGATCATTAATTTTATTAATCCATATTCCATGTAATGGAGGCATAAAAATCTAAAAAATGGTATATGTAAAAGTAAAATCTTCTAAGAAAGAATCGCATTGGAAAGAAAAAAAATCGTTACAGACGAGCTGCCTTCTTAACAGGTGTAAATGTGTATTTTTTTTTCTCGCGTTATTTTGTAGTCATTTTGCATGGATGAACAGTTTAAAAGAAGTTTAAAGGAAATTACCATTTTCAATTTAAAAGAAGATTCCCTCATAGGCAGGTTCTCATTTCATGCGTTTAACTCTATTTAAATAAACTTAGAAATCTACGATTCTTCAAAAAGATGACATTTAATGTTTAATTGTAGAATAATGACGATTTAAAAATATATGCCTTTTTTTGCAAAAATTTCTGGACCAGGCTAAAATTTACTGATTTTTGAACAGACTTGGCCACGTCGGGAAAAGGATTTTCATACGGGATGATTCACCCGAGATGGAATATTTTGGTGTGTGAAGACTAGAAAGAATGAAATCAATCCAAGCTTCGTACGGAAAAATTAAGTTACGCCCGGCCCGAGTCTTCAGAAAAAAGTAAAACCCGCGCCCGATCCGGCCCGAATGCTGTTAATGAATATCGGCCCGAACCGAGTCCTTGGATCAGGCAGGGCTCGGACTTTGAGCCGAGGCCCGACCAGTGCAGATCTCTAATACAAGGTACTCATAAAAAACGTCCAAGTTATAAATTTTAATAGTTTCAACTATAAGCGCTATAAAGTGTTGGTTCAAGGTCACAAATAAAGAATAATTTAAACAATTTTAGATAAGCGCATGCGCAAGTGCTGCTTAATTCTCGACTCACTTCCAGTGCCACATATGCAAAATGGCAACTCCTCAGCGTAAAGCTTTGTTAGGATGGGATATATTTTATCCCACCTAAATTAAAGAAGATTCTCACCAAAAACGTTTAACGAAATTACATATTTTTAATATTGGGGCAAAAATAATGAAAAAATACTTTTTCGTATTTTAAAGTAAAATTTTTAGATTATTCCTGTGAGAAATGAATATTAAAGAAGCATTTTTGCTTGCCCCTCAAGGGGATAACAGCCATTAAAGAGAAGCGACTTTTTTCTTTGGATTTTGATAAAAGTCGTGTCTACGTCTCACCTCTATCTAATCATTCGCCAGAGTTGAGGCGCAGAATTGAAGAGGTTATTATTTCCATTAGTCCGGACTTGTTGACCGAAGTGTGGGAAGAATTGAACTTCAGGCTGGATATATGCCATATAATTAAAGGTGCACATATCGAACATTTGTAAGAACAAGTCGGAAATTGCACATCAGACTTAGCAAGTGAGGTGCGTTCGTCCTATAAAGAAGTTTTAAAAATATTCAGATCTTAGTGTAATATTATACAGTACTTCGGATACAGATTAGTAACCGAAATTCACTGTGTGTCTCTGCAAATTTTATCTGTTTTTTATTTTACAGAAAGTAACTTGTATTAGCCTCAGCAACGTGTATCAATTTCATAAAATGTGAAATGTTTTTTTCTTGGAAACCACGGAAACTTGTTCTAAAACGCATCCCAAACAATGCCCTCCCCCCCCCCCTTTACACTATGTAATGGATCTTCTTTAATGTGGCCCTGTGAAGGAATAACAAATGTTCTTTGCTCCACAGGTTGTACAGAATACATATTGTAGTACATACATAAATACATATCAATTTTATTATGTTCGAAAGAGTGTAACATCATTAAAAAACACTTGAAACTATTTTTCCCATTGTCTGTAATGTAATGGAATACTTTTGATTGTCCCTGTAATTAAACTATACATCCGATTATCATTAAAATATAAAATGATTCGACAAAATTATGTAACAATTATAATAGTTTAAATTCCAAATAATTCGATTGGGTAGTTTTTGTGTTGTTATATGCGGACGGGCAGAACGATGACAATAGGCGTTACCTATTTATATAATTACAAACGCTCCTAAAAAGAGTGTGTTGTAGGCTTATACATTCAAATGCCCGTTTTTTTCCCCCTTACTTAAGGCAGTTTTTAATTGCTCTGTTCAAGAAGCGTAAAGTAAAAATGTATATTCGGTTAGTCTCTGATATGAATTGGTGCCGATTAGTTTTTGATGTAAATCGATCAATAAATGGCACTGCTACACAGCATTTTTCCTGATTTCCGCAATAGCTCAATTTCCAGAAATAAGGAACGGATTTTCATCCAACTTTATATTCAGCTAGTCCTTGATATGACTTGGTGTTATTTACATTTTGGTGTAAATCGCCCAACAAGTGGCGCTGCTCTGCTGTATTTTTCACGATTTCCGATATAGCACTTTCTCAAAAACTAATGCATGGATTTTCATCAAATTTCAGATTCAGTTAGATGTTGACATAAGTAGTTGCAGATTAAGTTTCTGTGTAAATCACCCAAAGATTGGAGCTGTTATGCTGCATTTTGCATGATTTACGTGATTTTAGCGATAGTCACACCTCAAGAACTAATCATGGGATTTCATAGCGTAAGAATTCCAGCAATGAGCATAAATGCCTTTTAATTTTTGCACTATTATAGCTAATTTTGTAATATTAACATGCATGAGATAGCAGAAAATTTTGGGATTGCTACATCCGACTAGTTTTTTAATAATCTTCTTGGAGCAAAAGGGGAAAAAATGAAAAGTTTCGTTTAAGGATAAGTATAAAAGTGTAAAATATTCGGAAATTGATGTCAAAAGTATTTATTCTTATCACCTACCTTTTTCAAACACTTATGCAACTGGCCCACTAATCTTCAATAAGTAAAAAAGTTAAAGCGGTTTTAAGATTTTTGGGACCACTCTATAAAAATAAAATCTTTTCGACCAGTGCCGGGAGGAAGAGGTATCTTTAATATTTCCTGCATTTAAAATTTTGCAAGTTTTACTCGAAATTAATTTTACTCAAATTATAAGAAGCTAAAATGCGACGAACCCGATTAGAAAATATTTGTCAGTGCTGAATTTGAATGAGAATTGCGCCAAATTAGTAAGCTATAGCAAATTTGACATAATTTATGATTACTTTTTTGTCATCAAGTTTGGCGATATTTCATAACTTGGCAAGAATTTGAAGCTAACGGATATTAATATTTAAGCATTGCGCGGTAATGCACGGTACAAAAGGCTGCCAGTTTGAAACAAGATGGTGGATGAAGCTGGCCAAAGAACTGGGTCGAGACATTGGTATATACAATACACACAATCAATTTCATCCAAATCAGTTTAAAATGCGAGAACTACAGCATGACGAAATTCAGATTGTTTTAAAATGTCAGCCACCCTAGAAATTCAAACTGCTATATCTCAGCCATTTTTTAATATAAAAACAAAACAAAATACGCTTCAGAATCCTTGTTTTCAGGTTAAACTCTTAAGGAAAAAAAATATTTTTCATTTTTTTTTAATCTGCAACATTTTTTTAATTTTTAAAATATTTCAAATGGCCACCATTTTGAAACAAGGTGGCGGATGAAGCTGGCCAACAAACTCGGTCGAGACATTGGTATGACTTTGCATACAATTAATCTCATACAAATATGTTAATAACTACAAGAGTTGTCGTATGACACGTCAACATTCAGACGGAGTGTGATTTTGGGGTCTGGGGGTCATTATCGGTGAAAATATACCAAAAATTTTCGGAAATGCTTTCCTACGAGCAGCCGCAATAGGTAGCTTTATACTGTTTGTAATAAAAACTACCTAGTACAAAATGAAAATAGCTTAGACATAAATTTTTGAATGCCTTCCTTCATCCTATAGTACTGGACATTCAAAGAGTAGAAATAAAAGGATCTCAGAACTACAATTGTGTTACATTGTATTTTTATTGATGTGGACAATGCCATTTAGACTCTAGTTTCTATAAAATTCAATTCAACAAAATCATCAAAAAGGATATTAAGCCGTAGAAGATATTACTTACTTTAAATTTCGCAAGCTTTTCTCCTCTTACCGAACATTGCACATCTTTAAAATAACCTATTTTATTCTTATCCAGTTCTCATTTTATCCGAATTCAAGATTTTTTTTTCTTTTTTCCAAAAGATGCAAGCAAAAAACCAAATTGAATCTGTCGATCGATGAAAAGATTCCCGTTCAGAATCATAGAGGAAAATTGTTAACTTAAAGAAGGACAGAGAAAGGGGGCAGAAATTCCTTTTTTCCCTCTTTTAATCGAAGATAACAAAGAAAGATTTGCATATAGGAGTCCTTTTTATTTATTTCTGTATTTGTAAGATGACAAGAAACTTAACTATGCAGATCTGTGGTTTCGATTAAAGTATTTAGTTGTAACAGACAAGAATTCAATTTCTAATATACTGTTGGGGTATTTTTTTTCTTTACGACGGAAAGCAATAATACTCTCATCTCATTCGGACAAAAATGTTTTCGAATTTAAAAATAAATAACAGTTAATTTCTTCATTCGTTCAAAAATACTTACAATTTATTATTTAAAGTTGGATAAGTTGAATAAAGTAGAATTTACAAAGTTATTTATAAATAAATATTCACATTTAAAGTATACTTTAGGTGAACACATTTAAAAGATATTTTAATTAAAAAATTAAATGCAAAAAAATCGATATTAATCCAAAATAATCTTATCAAATAAAAATAGAATACAGTCGGCTCTCGTTAATTCGTACACGTCGGGACTACAAGAAATGTTCGAATTATGGGAAAGATGAAATGAAAACATGTTTAATATTGTGTTATTACAAAGCAATTAATGTTATAGTGTTTTTTTATTCATTTTGTCTGTTTTCATTAGAATATGACTTAATATTAAATTAAAAGATATAAATACATAAACTAATTAAGGGATTAGAAACAAGCACGATGGAAGAAAATTTTAAAGCGTCACTGATGGACAGACGGGGCACTAAGAAAGTGGATATCAAATGCATCGGATTATATGTATACTCGTTCGGAACAATTTTCACAAAAATCAAAGAAAGAAAATTATTCAAATGATCTGAAATCCGTGAGAAAGAAGCGAAAAATGAAAAATCGGAATTCTCTTTAGTTCGAATTAAACGAAGTCGAGAGAAAATGAGTTCGAATTAATGAAAATTTTTAACGTTTTTCTGCCATTGAAAATTTCGGGACTTCATGTTTAGTTCGAATTAAGCGACGATTTTGAATTAACGAGCGTCGACTGTACCAATATTTTACCTCTAGCAATCTACGAAAATATATTTAAAGTTCACATTTTTTATGTTATATTAAAGCTATCGTATAAAAACTCCAGCCATAATTTAATTAAAGACGAAATTAACTTCAAAATTAAAAGCTTTTTAACGGAATAGACCAAACCACACACATATGAAGCAAATACATTTTCTTCAAAGCATTTTCCTACTGTACAAACGTAACCCCGGACTAGCGCGTTCGCCTTCGAACGCATGGGTCGGTGGTTCGATCGCCGCTTTTACCTTTTCCAAACTTTATTTGAACTGATGGATATTTTATCTCTTGAAGAGGAGAAAAAAATAAACGTATATTCGTCGATTTAAAACAAAATTACCGGCAGCACTGTTGCCAGTAAATTTTCCGTGAAAGGAAGAAAATTTTTTGAGAGTGTACATGGAACTTAACTATTAAAATGGTTACCATAAAGTGCGAATGATCTTTCGAAAATTTTTGTCATCTACTGAAGGACGCTAAAGGAAATAAAGATTATCGAATGCTTTAAATAACAGACATTCCATTTCTTAGGTCACTTTTTTGACTTCGTACATTCATGAGCTATTCTTTTTTCACACCTATCCCGTATCACTTAATGTAATTGAATCACTCGTATTATTTTGTGTTCAAACAAAATAGCCAACTGAATCAGCAGATCGATGGGGAAGAAGATATTAACCTTTTCAGACCTGATGTATTCTATTGGCTACACATTTTTACAATTTTTTCTTCACGTATATAAATAATGTTTAAAAATAAAGAAATTGGTGTAAATAAAGTCTAACAGATAGCAGAAATGAACAAAATAGCAATTTGTTTCTTATAGCGCTTTTTAGCCAGATATGGATACATTAAAATAACTTGGAGCAAAAAATGTGCGAAATGTGAAAAAATGAAACGCAAACAATTCTTCTGTGTGTTAAAATATTGTTTGTAGAGTCCATTACTAATAAAAAATTATTAAATATATCCTTTTTTCATTGTTTTTGCAATGCAGAAAAAAATAAAACAAAAAAATCCAAGAAATTGTTTAAAAAATGTGCTTATTGACTCCTCAGGTATCATCAAATTTTATGTGCAAAAAATAACATTTAATTTTTTTGCCCTTCAATCTTTATTAGTTATCAGTTTGTTAATATAAATTCATAACTAAAGTTAAAAATGTATATAAAAAAAAAAAAAAAATGAGTCTAAAGAAGTTAATTTTTAGAAAGCGTAAATTAGAAAACAGAATTTCTACTGTTTTAAAGTCCAGTTAAAATTTTAAATTCTATAAAAAAATTAATTAATCAGTCTCATAATACTTTATTATGAAATCTTATGTCAATTTATGTATTGTTTTTTTCATTTAAAAATACGTTTTATATTCCATGGTAGAAGAATGAAAAGGACGAATAAAGGCACCCAGCGTGGTTATCAGATCGAAATAAATCGCTACAAAAAATATGGCATTTATACATGAAACTTAACAATCAAAATAGTTTTCACAAAGTGCGAAAGACCTTCCGGCGCATTGTTATGATCTACTCAAGGACACTAAAGGAAATAAAGATTATCAAATGCATTAAATAATATGCATTCTTCTTCTTTGGCCATTTTTTAACTCCGTGTACTCATGAGCTATTGCTTTTTCACACCTATTCCGTATCACTTAATGTAATTGAATCTCTCGTATTCTTTTGTGTCCAAACAAGACGGCCAACTGAATCAGCAGATCGATGGGGAAGAAGGAATCTCGTCTGGAGATATTAACCTCCCCAGAGCTGATATATCCTATAGGCTACACATCTTTACAATTTTTTTTCACGTATATGAAGAATGTTAACAATTAAAAAAAAAAAAAAATAGTGTGAATGGAGATAGCAGAACTAAACAAAATTGAAAATTGTTTCTTATCGTGCTTTTTTCAGCGAGATAAGTGTTATATTAAAATGGCTTGCAGCAAAAATTTTACAAAATGTGAAAAGATGAAAGCGCAAACAATTCTTCTGCGTATTAAGATAACATTTGTAGAGTCCGTTAATAATAAAAAAAAATAGTAAATGTATCATTATTTAATTCTTTTTGCAATGCAAAAATAATAAAATGAAACAACGAAATTTGTAATTATTTAATAATAATAATTAGTCTATATTTTAGACAATTAACTTTTTTTTATATTATTGTCTATGATTCAAGTAATATGTGATTTTCATCTCTCTATTTTTCTAGGTGCTGTGTTTGAACCCATTTGCGCACGTCGACCTAATCGATCGTAGCTTTCCGTGGTTTTCTTCGAACCCTGCGTAAATACGGTTTAGGTTCCTTTAGAAAAAATCCCACAGAGAGCATTTCGCCCCCCTCCCCCAGGAGCTATATCCCTCGTGCGGATAATCGGCCGTCATAAATAACACTAACAAACACCTATATTTTTCTATTATTCTTTCTCTGTTTGTGTATGATAACTTCTAGTTAGCTTTATCATGGTTTTATACGTAACATATTTATAGTTTCTTGTAGCATTCTCAATCTCTTGTGTTTAATTTTTGTATTTCTTATACATTTATTTTACATGTGTGATTTCATTTTAACTATAAATATTTTGCTACATCATTTTAGGAGTAAATCCTGTGTCTAGTATTGTTTTTCCTTTTCTATCCATTTTAGTAATGTTATTATATTTATTTTTAATGTTTTTCTCCATTTTATTTTGGTTGTATGTAAGTTGGTAGCCCCAAATTCGTATTATTTTGCTATTTCATAGATAATAAGAAGATGAAACCACGAACTTTATTTGTAGTTCCAAAGTATTTGTGGCATGAAGACTCTATTTTGGCTCTACAAATTTCATTTATATTCATTTTATTTTTTCCATGTTTCAATGTGGTAATTTGTATTAAATTTAATGGTTTATAGATGAGGTCTGATGAATTTGCTTATGGTTCTGCATATTTCGAATATTAATTTTTTTCATGTTCTATTGATATATATTGTTTTACAATTAATGCTTATATATATATAACCATTATGTAATAATACACATATATATATCTATATAGTTATATAGTTATATATATATCTTTATATATATAATTCTTCTGTGCGTGAGTATGTGACTGAACTCCTCCTAAACGATTGGACCGATTTTAATGAATTTTTTTTGTGTGTGTTCCAGTGGATTTTAGCATGGTGTAGATTCACATTTCATCGAAATTTATTCAGTACTTTTTTGGTCATTAGGCAAAAAATAATAAAATTAGTGATTTTTCGGTGATATTGTTGAATAAATTCGCTGAAAAGGGTGCGGACAGAATGGCCAAGCGGTCTAAGGCGCCAGATTTAAGCTCTGGTTCTCGAAGAAAGAGATCGTGTTTCCGAAGCCTACTCCTGACATACGTGTATGATTTACAATAATCGTTGCCGTATTATTAACCAACTTGAAAAAAGGAGAGGGGGTTATCAATTCGACGCGTATGTATTTTATTTTTATGTATGTTCACCGATTACTCCGAAACTATCCAGAATATTAATTTGGTTTCAGTGTTAAATGAAAGAGCTTGCTCTCGAATTGGTACCAATTCCGTTTCATAGAAATTGATTCAGTACTATTTTTAGTAAATAAGCAAAAACCAATAAAATTAGAGATTTCTCGCACATTATTAATAACATGGACATTGAATAAGTTCGCCGTCTAGAGTGCAGTCAGTATGGCCGAGCGGTCTAAAGCACCAGATATAAGCTCTGGTTCTCGAAAGAGAGAGTGGGTTTGAACCCCACTCCTGACATACTTGTGTACAATAAGCTTTTCCGTATTATAATTTTTAACCGACTTCAGAAAAGGAGGAAGGGGTTATCAATTTGACGCGTATGTATTTTTTCTTATGTATGTTCACCGATAACTCCGAAATTATCCAACCGATTAATTTCACTTTTGTGTTAAATTAGAGGTTATTCTCGAATTGGTACCACTTCCATTTCATCGAAATTGGTTGAGTACTTTTTTGGTAATTAGGCAAAATTATAAAATTAGTGATTGCTAACAAATTAAAAGTAACATGGAGGTTGAATAAGCTCGCCGAATGGAGTGCAGTCAGAATGGCCGAGCGGTCTAAGGTGACAAATTTAAGCTCTGGTTCTCCAAAGGGATCGTGGGTTCGAAGCCCACACCTAACATTATTTACATCCAAGTATAATTTGCAATAAATTTTTCCGCATTATAAATTTTATTATCCGACTTCAAAAAAACGAGGAGGAGGTTATCAATTCGACGCGTATGTATTATTATTCTTTTTTTTTATGTATGTTCACCGATTACTCCAAAATTATCCAACCAATTAATTTTTGTGTGTGTGTGTGTGTGTGCTAAATTAAAGAGGTTACTCTCGAATTGGTACCACTTCCGTTTCATCGAAATTGGTTCAGTACTTTTTTAGTAATTGGGCAAAACTAATAAAATTACTGACTTCTCGCAAATTAAAAGTAACATGGACGTTGAATAATCTCGCCGAATGGAGCGAAGTCAGGATTCCTGAGCGGTCTAAGGCGCCAGATTTAAGCTCTGGTCCTCGAAAGAGAGCGTGGGTTCGAACCCCACTCCTAACATACATGTATACTATAATCTTTTCCGTATTATACTTTTTAACCGACTTCAAAAAGGAGGAATAGGTTATCAATTCGATGCATATGTAATTCTTTTCTTAATGTATGTTCACCGATTACTCCGAAATTATCCAACCGATTAATTTCATTTTTGTGTTAAATTAGAGGTTATTCTCGAATTGGTACCACTTCCATTTCATCGAAATTGGTTGAGTACTTTTTCAGTAATTAGTCAAACTAATAAACTTAGTGATTGCTAACAAATTAAAAGTAACATGGACGTTGAATAAGCTCGCCGAGTGGAGAGCAGTCAGAGTGGCCGAGCAGTCTAAGGTGCCAAATTTAAGCTCTGGTTCTCCAAAGAGATCGTGGGTTCGAAGCCCACTCCTAACATAATTTACATCCAAGTATAATTTGCAATAAATTTTTCCGCATTATAAATTTTATTATCCGACTTCAAAAAAAGGAGGAGGAGGTTATCAATTCGTTGCGTATGTATGTATTATTATTATTATTATTTATGTATGTTCACCGATTACTCCGAAATTATCCAACCGATTATTTTTTTTTTTTTTTCGCTGAATTAAAGAGGTTACTCTCGAATTGGTACCACTTCCGTTTCATCGAGATTGGTTCAGTACTTTTTTTAGTAAGTAGGCAAAACTAATAAAATCATTGACTTCTCGCAAATTAAAAGTAACATGGACGTTGAATAATCTCGCCGAATGGAGCAAAGTCAGGATTCCTGAGCGATCTAAGGCGACAGATTTAAGCTCTGGTTCTCGAAAGAGAGCGTGGGTTCGAACCCCACTCCTAACATACATGTATACTATAATCTTTTCCGTATTATAATTTTTAACCGACTTCAGAAAAGGAGGAATACGTTATTAATTCGATGCATATGTATTTTTTTTTTATGTATGTTCACCGATCGAAATTGGTTCAGTACTTTTTTAGTAACTAGGCAAAATGTAACTAGTCGTTGGAGGCCACCGTAATACTTACCCATCATGGATATGTATATGAAAATAAAACATGTGAAAACTATTTATACAATGCATTGCAATTCATAAACAAAATTTAAATACTGTTAATATACATAGTAATGCTATATTAAAGAACTGCTGATTACCAATTTCGACAAATTATATAAAACGCCAAACTACTCAAGTAGTACCAAACTGCGTAAAATAAACATCCTTATAACTCCAAAAATAATAATTCTATTAACTAACAATTAACTGCGTCGGATTAAGCTTCTCATTTCCAATTAAAATATACCTCTGAATTGAAATTTGAATGAAATACAGGGTCATGAAAAATCGAAGAATGTGGAAAACAGGATTACAAATATCTCGGCAACTAATAATCCGATCAACTTCGTTTTATATGAAACATGTGTGTTATTTTATTGCCTTTTACGTCCATTTCTTAGAACAAAAAAATTCGAAAATTTTTATGTACCTTTCATCAGAACGAATTTTTCGAGAGTCCGAAAAAAATAGTTCCGGATAATCGAGGTTGCTGATATTAAATAGGCTTCGTCCCATTCTTACATACTAACTACATACAAAGTTTCAAGTCTCAATCTCAATTTGTTCGGGAGATAGAGCGTTTACAGACAGACAGACTGACAGACAGACAGACGGACGGCATTTTTTTTTTCTAAAAATACGTTTTTCGGAATCTCCACTATCTAAAACGTGTAAATCCGTCAAAAAATTTTTTTCGATTTTCAAAACGATTGCAAGACTATACTACGTATGATGGGTAAGTAATAAAATTAGGGATTTCTCGCAAATTAAAGGAACATAGACGTTGAATAAGCTCGCCGAATGGAATGTAGTCAGATGGCCGTGCGGTCTGAGGTGCCAGATTTAAGCTCTGGTTTTCGAAAGAGAGCGTGGGTTCGAACTCCCTCCTGACTTACGTGTATAATTTACAATATCTTTTTCTGTATTATAATTTTAATTAACTTCAAACCTTTGACTTCAAAAAATCGTTAACTTTTAACTAAAAAGAGAAAAATAAACTTTTCAATCAAAAATTGAACCGACTTCAAAAACTACTGCAAAGTGAAAAATAATTTCTTTACATAATTGTAATAAGAAATTAAATTAAGAGCATAGTATTTACCATGCGTATTATTATATTTATGTACATTTATTTGATTTTTTGGAGTCGGTGCCAGGCAAACCAATATCAAAATTAAACTTAAGTATCCAATGCAAATCGTAAAAGAATAAAGTTAAATTTTTTAACTAAATATTAAATCGTGAAAAATAGATATTTGGATATGTGTCTATTGTAACATTGCATGTAACTTGGCTTGGCTGGCACCGACTCCAAAAAATCAAATAAATGTACATAAGTATAATAATATGCATGGTAAATACTACACTCATAGTATACATATACGAACATGCTATCGATTGGTCGAATTGTGATAAATGTACATTTAATGACATTAGATATTGTAATAACTTTTTAATAAAAAAATTCATAAAACGGTCCAGATTGTTACAGCTTATTCAAAAAAGTTTTAAATTTTTGAATTAAAGACGTCACTACAGGACAACGTCTGTCGGGTCCGCTAGTATGTATATATATATATATATATATATATATATATACATATATATATACATATATATATACATATATATATATACTATCCCTTATATTACTCCTTTTTTCCTCACAAACACACATCTATGTAATCCCTTTTATCTTCTTTAAAGAGTTTATACCCCTGATTTAATAAGATTTGCAATCAGTGTGTTTTCTTTCCGGTCGAATTCGAAGAGTTCTTCTAAAGAAGACAGGAAAAAATAAATTAAATCAAAGGGTTCAATGAAAGAAAGAACCGATATAAAGTTTAGAGGAGGAAGATTTTTTGAAAAATTCGAGGAAGAGATAGGAGACATGGCATTTGTATTTCTTTCATTAATGTAATTTGAAAGAGTAGTGATGTTTCTTAAGTACCTTTTGTCTGATTATTTATTTCGACAGTTTAAAAGTACATCTTAATTTATCCAAAAGAGCAATATTTTATAAAAACTATTTGTAACTTTGTAAACACGGAGCTAGAATAATGAAACTTTTCTTTTTCAGGAAAAGGAGAATGTGCCCATTTTCTTCCATAATAGATAAGAAGTTTCTATGTCTGCGATTTACTTGTCTGTCAGTCTGCACGCTAACATTAAATGGAAATAGCTTTACAAACCTTTTACAACGTTTTAAATAATCTTTACAAACGTTTTACATTAGTAGTTCTCCGTGATATAATATGATGGAGAAATTAAATTCATGGATTATTTACTAGCCTTTTGATGACGTTAGTAAGGAGACAAAAGAGACAATTTCAAAAGTTTCATTGACTCTTCATAATGCCCAAAACTATGGATGTTTCATTGTGGGATAAATTGATTCGCTTGAATAACTAACTATAGCGTTATGTTTTATTTGATAATATACCTACCAATCAAAAGAAATAATATATTCTCGGATTTTTAGAATTTTGAAAATAAGCTAAAATAACACTACAGTGCCAGCAAAAAAAAAAAAAAAAAAAAAAAAAAAAAAAAAAAAAAAATCTTCAGTTTGTGACAGATAATTCTAACTCATACATTCATTAGTAATGTTTATTTTTTACTTTTACGGTTAATAAAGTTGGTATTAATAGCACATCACATTTTGGAAAAAAAAAAAATTAAACCTGACTGAAGTATTTCTCGGTCCTTTGAACTGATTTTACTTTTTGGTGTACTGTCATGCGATAAATTGGTCTTGTATTTTTAAGGACATAGATAGTTTGCTCTGATGCTTGCAAATCTATGGCTTTACGACTTACATTTTATTCCAATAAAGTTAAAGCTCGAGGTTATTCATGAATTGTAGGCTTTCTATGTCTATTAAGAAGACATCAAGAATTGCACCAGAAGAGATTCTTTTTGTGGAGAAAATAATTTAAAAAATCCCTCTTTCAAAGTACTTCCAGAGTTAAAAAAAAATAAAGGGAGAATTCTAAATCATATTAAGATGCAAGGGCCACCACTTCATGTAACCAATTCGTTATGGAAACTCTGACCTACCTCTTCTATTTAAAACTGGAAAAAATAAAATAAAACATTCGGACACTGAAATTGTAACATTAATATCAAAATCTTTTTTTTTTTTTTTTTTTTTTTTTTTTGCTGATATTGTATAAATGTGCACTGTAAAAACAAAATACCCAAATTGGGTTGAAAGATTTTTGGGTACAGCATTGTTCCAATTTGGAAAGTTCAGTTTGTAGCACAAAATCATTTTAAATAAGTCTGATTTTTAATGACATTTAAAAAATTAAAATATCTTAGATAGTATATACATTATACCTCAGAAATTTTGATTAATTTAATGTTAATAAAGATCTGCTCTGTTTTGAACCATTTTGGTTATCTATTTTGGGAACAATACTCTACCATTTTGGAATCCTTACTGTACCATTTCAGGAAAATTACTATACCCAGAAATCTTTCAACCCAATTTGGGTCTTCAATTTTTACAGTGTGATTAGGGCGCCGTCTGAAATTAGACTATATAGTTTAACTTTTTCAAAATCTCCCTTTTAAGCTAAAGGTGATGGGAAAATTTGTTTCCATGACAGCTATAGTACATCATCTCACTATGCTAACACAAGAAACGATAGTAGTAGTAGGAAAATAAGAGTTTAAGCTCAGGAGCAGGTGGCACTGTGGCACCGTGCCTCCTGCTCCTCCGGCTGCCCCGCCTGCTCCTCCGGCTGCCCCGCCTGGCCCCTCCTGTGGTGCCTCCTGCGCCCACCGTGCCACCACCGTCCCTCCTACCCCCCACTATGCATCCCCCTCCACGAACGCCCCCTAGTGGAAAAAAGGAACATTCTATTATAACAGGAGAGGTGATCAACCTTCCCTAATTAAAAATATTATCAGTCACATCTCAACTCGGAATCATACTATATGATGAAGATTAAATTTATATTTGAATTTTGAACAACCGTAATTTTAATGAGTATTATTAATTAAGTGAAACAATTAAAATCTCAGTTTTTAACCATTTTATTTAGATTTCTTCAACTACAAGATGAGATTATCAATTTAACTCAAGAAAGTTAAACATATATTTGAATTTTGCTTCATAGACATCTTAATGAGTAGTATTAATTAAGTAAAAACAATAGAAAATATCCAGTTTTATAGAAAAAGACTGATTTCTTACGATTTTTACCAACTATATGATCAATGTAACGACTTAAAAGTTGAAAGTTAAACATGTATCCTAGTTTTTCAACAGCTATAGCCTTAATGAGTATCGTTAATTAAGTAAAAAAACAATGGAAAATATCAAGTTTTATGGAAAAAGACTGATTTCTAACGATTTTTATCAACTTAAGAGAGAAAACTTAAACATACATTTCAGTTTTTCAACAGCTATAACCTTAATGAGCATTCATAATTAAGTAAAAAACAATGGAAAATATCGATTTTTATGGAAAAAGACTGATTTCTTACGATTTTTATCAACTGCAACATCAGTGTATCGACTTACAAGTTGAAAGTTAAACCTGCATTCTAGTTTTTCAACAGCTATAATCTTAATGAGTTTCGTTAATTAAGTAAAAACAATGGAAAATATCAAGTTTTATAGAAAAAGACTGATTTCTTACGATTTTTTCAACTCAAACTTCAGACTATCAATTTGATAGAAAGAAATTTAAGCATGCATTCCAGTTTTGGACAACCATTTCCTTCATGAACATTATTAATTAAGCAAAACAACAGAAAATATTAAATTTTTAACTGATTTCTTCATATATTTTTTATTTTTTTTATATATAAAATCAGAATACACAACTTAAAATAGAAATTTAAACATATTTTTTAGTTTTTGAACAGTCGTTACTTCAAAGAATTTCAATAATTGAACAATTAACAAAAGAAACTAATGATTTTTTAACGAAAAAAGACGAATTAAACGAATTTGGTTAACTTTTACTCTAAATGGAAATTTCATCATACTTTTATATACTAACTAAGTAGAATTTTAATGCATAAACGAACACATTTCAATAAATACTCAACACAGACACACACGCAAATTTGAAAACAACACCTGCTTCTTGTGACGTCATATTGAAACCAGAACTTATTCCTCCGAAGTCCCTCCCCATGCCTTTTCACCCCCATCTCCCCCAATTTCTTACCTTAGGTAGGGAAATTACAAAGCAATGACCTCTCATTCTTGTATATTTAGAAGTCTGGGAGAAAAAAAGAGACATTTTATACACTCCAATTTCATAACAGTTACCGCAATATCCCAAAATTTGAATTTTGGAAGACATAATCAGTATAATTAATTAAACAAAATAATAAAAATATTATTTTTTAAGGGGAAAAGGTGAATTTAAGCGAATTTTATTAGTTTTACAATAGTCTTTTGAGTCACAACTTGGAAATATAGATTTCTAACAGAAGAATTAAACGTATATTTTAATTTTAGCAACAAAAACTTAACAAGTATCATTAATTTAACAAAAATAAATATCAATTTTAAAGAAAAGACGAATTTGAATAATTTTACACTAGTATTTTCAAAAGCAACATGGAAATATCAATACTTATTCACATATTTCACTTATTCACTGTATTCAATACTATATTTAATAAATTTGGATACACTTTAAGAATTTCCTAATCTATAATTAAATATTAGCTGTATATTTAATGTTACCCATGTTTTCAACATTAGTTCATAATCGTGAATTTTGTATTTTAAATACCATGTATTCAGGTTCAGATTATTTTCACTTGAAATCATACAGAATTTTTTAACAGAGTTTGTTTTTGAAATCATTGAAGCAACTGTATTTAATATTTTTAACACCAATTTTCTAAGATTTTCTAACATTTTCCGATTATACATTCTTCAGAAGTACATTTCTAATTGCTACAATCACTTTACATATCGAAAAGATATCATTGAAGCAACTGTATTTAATATTTTTAATACCAATTTTCTAAGATTTTTTAACATTTTCCGGTTATACATTCCTCAAAAGTTATTATTACGTATTCTAAACAATAGCAAATATTAATTTTAAGAATAAAAAGACGAATTTAAACAAATTTTATTAGTTTTACACTATTTTTTCTCACCTCCAACACGGATATATCAATTTTAACAGAAGAATTAAACGTATATTTTAGTTTTTAACAACAAAAATGTAATAAGTATCATTAATTAAACAAAAATAAATACCAATTTTCAAGAAAAGACAATTTTTTACACAAATTTTCAACTTTGAAATACATCGCTTACATATATTGTTACAGTATATTACTAAACTTAAACTTTTTAAAAAGTTTGAATGTCTTTACAAAGGGTTCATACTTATATTTTTCACGTCTTGACTGCATTCGAAATCTTACAACAAAAGTATACTTTTATTATTATTATTATTATTATTATTATTCTAGAAAACCTAAAAAATCGTTTCTTGCTGCTTTAGACACTTGACATATTAAAACTACTCTACCCATATAATTAATCAAATTAGGACATGATTCATCTTACACTTCAAAATTTCTGAATTTTTACAATACTTATTTTCATCAAACTTTATTCTTGATCCTATATATTTTAATAGCACAGAATTTTCACATCTGTTTTTATCTACTTATCAGAAAATTATTAAAACACCCAACAACATTTTTCAAATATGAATATTATCTTTACAATTTAATGATGCAAAACATACACGAATACAAAGTTTAATTTTTACAAACATTTCATATTTCAAACCAAACTATTCGAAATTTTCACAACGTAAGAGCAAACATTAGACGAACTTTTTAACATTAATATTGCTTAGATCTTTTCATCATAACTTTTAACTATGATAATTATCCATTTTTAGGTTGATTGTCGAAAAACTGTAACTGAAATTACATAAACTTAATGTAAAAAACCATGTTCTCACACAATTTCTTGAAATTCAACAAAGAATTGACTATTACTCCAATACTTATCTACTTCAATCTCGACTCTCGATAGTATATAGATATTACATCATTACATACTTACAACTCTTTTCAAACGTTTATCAGAAAATCAAGCCAATCAAAGTCTAGTAGTTATCACACCTGTTCCTCAGAAATATTACTATCATATGAAACAGTAAAGAAAATTAATAGATATTTAATATTTAATAACTTCATACGTGAAATTACTGTCGAATGAGAATACTAATAATCAATAAAATCAACTGTTGGACAAAAAAATAGTACAGATTACCGAAAATTCAAATCATTTTTTCTACAAAAATTACAAAAATTAACAAATGAATGACCAGTTAGAGAAATAATTAAAAAAAATAATGAACATATTTACAAATTTATTAAAATCACACCTTTTTCTGGATTACAAACCACAATTTCTTGAAAAATTTAACACCGAATTTGTAAGATTTTAATCCTAGTATTACATACACTCAATAAATATTCAAAATTAACAAAAAAATAATTTTTTTAGTCTCATCAATAAGCAGAAATTCTATATTAAAAGAATATTTTCATAGTAGTACTTATAAAAATGAGAGTTTACAAACTGATTTTCATAATTTTATCACATTTAAACTTAATTTTTATACATAAAACATTATTTAATCAAATTTTATACTTTCTAATTCAGTAAAATTCAATACTTTTTTAGTTTTTAAACCAATACCACAATATTTATTTACATCAAACTTGATTCTTTACCTTTTATATTTCCACATTACACAAGTGAGTTAAATACTAACTTGGAACGGGAGTTGAAGTCAATTGATTCAATTCGATTTTCATCGTATACGCATTTCCCCTACACGAAATTTCTTACTTCTATAATCATCTAATGTATTAAAACTAATCTACTCATATTTTTAATCAATTCATCAGATGTTTCATCTCGCACTTCTGAATTATCATCCACCAAGTTGCTTAAAATATAAATACTATCTTTAAAGTTTTAATGTAGTATACATGACTAATCTTGAGTTTCCATCTATACTATTAATCAAATTATCATATGTTTCATCTTACAGTTCAACGATTTCTGAATTATCGTCCATCTAGTTGTTTAAAATATTAATAAAATGTTTATAGTTTTTGATTATACATAGTATGTATGAATACAATCTTTAATTTTTAACAGTTCATATTTCAAATAACCTATTTTCGAAACCAAACTATGTGAATTTTACCACAATACTTATCATCATACAGAGATTTGTGTTTCATACTTTTTCTAAAAATTATCAGATATGTACTCCTCAGAGGAATTTCTATCATATGAATAAATGAAAAAAAAAATTAATTTATATTAAACGTACAGCGAAATTTGATTGCAATATATATGTATTTAATAAAAATAAATAAATGAGCGATTATTTATACATTAAACCTTTACTAAATATATATTTCTTGCGTTATAAAGATGTTTCAACAAGATGAACCAAAACAGCAGCAAACTTCAGAAATTAATGATCTGAATGATTCATCCCTAGCACATGTAGCGTTAATGAATAATACATATGTAAGTACTTATATGAAAAATACTAGAATTCGTATATGAATCGTAATTAGAGTAAATATAAAATGATTTGTCTTACTGCCTACACTTTAACAAATGCCTTTTTACCTATATTGTTGAAAAGAATCCTAATTGTTTGCATTTTATTTCTATTACAGATGTGTTCTATTTGCTACAAACATTTCTTAAGTAAATCGAATTTAACAGAACATACAAAAATCCATACAGGTGAAAAACCTTACACTTGGGAAGATTACCAAATGCTGTTTTCAAGAAGGCGTGAATCAAAAGTGCACACATCATCATATAAAGCATCGTCAGTTATATGTAAACTTAGTGAGGATATTCAAAAATTATTCAGACGTTTGAAGAATTTAGACATAAAGGAAGATATTTAGACTATATATCCATCATATTTTCATAACACTTACCACAATATCTCAAACTTAAAATTTGGAAGACATACACACTGCTGAAAAGTAATTTTGTTACCCGTGATTCTTCTAACCAGCATGAATGTATAGATATTATTTTGCAATGTATCCTTTAAATGCTCACATTAAATATTCCTTTATATACATATATCGTTGTGTTTATTTTTTAAAAACCTATTACATTAATAAAATAGGTTACACACACGTACATACACATAACATTTTAAGTGAAACAACACTCTCACAACTTAAAAAATGCATAAGAACATACAAAAATAAGCAGATGTATGAAAAAATATGCAAATTTACAAAATAATTTCCCTGTTTTCTAGAAATACCAACAAAAAAATATTTAAAGTATAAAAAAATTACAAAAGTGAAAAGAAAAAACACAAATGTAAAACAAAAATCACAAAGTGAAAAACTCAATTTTTTTTTTTTCAAAAACTTTGTTGTGAGTTTTTCACTTTGTGATTTTTGTTTTACATTTGTGTTTTTTCTTTTCACTTCTGTAATTTTTTTATACTTTAAATATTTTTTTGTTGGTATTTCTAGAAAACAGGGAAATTATTTTGTAAATTTGCATATTTTTTCATACATCTGCTTATTTTTGTATGTTCTTATGCATTTTTTAAGTTGTGAGAGTGTTGTTTCACTTAAAATGTTATGTGTATGTACGTGTGTGTAACCTATTTTATTAATGTAATAGGTTTTTAAAAAATAAACACAACGATATATGTATATAAAGGAATATTTAATGTGAGCATTTAAAGGATACATTGCAAAATAATATCTATACATTCATGCTGGTTAGAAGAATCACGGGTAACAAAATTACTTTTCAGCAGTGTGTATGTCTTCCAAATTTTAAGTTTGAGATATTGTGGTAAGTGTTATGAAAATATGATGGATATATAGTCTAAATATCTTCCTTTATGTCTAAATTCTTCAAACGTCTGAATAATTTTTGAATATCCTCACTAAGTTTACATATAACTGACGATGCTTTATATGATGATGTGTGCACTTTTGATTCACGCCTTCTTGAAAACAGCATTTGGTAATCTTCCCAAGTGTAAGGTTTTTCACCTGTATGGATTTTTGTATGTTCTGTTAAATTCGATTTACTTAAGAAATGTTTGTAGCAAATAGAACACATCTGTAATAGAAATAAAATGCAAACAATTAGGATTCTTTTCAACAATATAGGTAAAAAGGCATTTGTTAAAGTGTAGGCAGTAAGACAAATCATTTTATATTTACTCTAATTACGATTCATATACGAATTCTAGTATTTTTCATATAAGTACTTACATATGTATTATTCATTAACGCTACATGTGCTAGGGATGAATCATTCAGATCATTAATTTCTGAAGTTTGCTGCTGTTTTGGTTCATCTTGTTGAAACATCTTTATAACGCAAGAAATATATATTTAGTAAAGGTTTAATGTATAAATAATCGCTCATTTATTTATTTTTATTAAATACATATATATTGCAATCAAATTTCGCTGTACGTTTAATATAAATTAATTTTTTTTTTCATTTATTCATATGATAGAAATTCCTCTGAGGAGTACATATCTGATAATTTTTAGAAAAAGTATGAAACACAAATCTCTGTATGATGATAAGTATTGTGGTAAAATTCACATAGTTTGGTTTCGAAAATAGGTTATTTGAAATATGAACTGTTAAAAATTAAAGATTGTATTCATACATACTATGTATAATCAAAAACTATAAACATTTTATTAATATTTTAAACAACTAGATGGACGATAATTCAGAAATCGTTGAACTGTAAGATGAAACATATGATAATTTGATTAATAGTATAGATGGAAACTCAAGATTAGTCATGTATACTACATTAAAACTTTAAAGATAGTATTTATATTTTAAGCAACTTGGTGGATGATAATTCAGAAGTGCGAGATGAAACATCTGATGAATTGATTAAAAATATGAGTAGATTAGTTTTAATACATTAGATGATTATAGAAGTAAGAAATTTCGTGTAGGGGAAATGCGTATACGATGAAAATCGAATTGAATCAATTGACTTCAACTCCCGTTCCAAGTTAGTATTTAACTCACTTGTGTAATGTGGAAATATAAAAGGTAAAGAATCAAGTTTGATGTAAATAAATATTGTGGTATTGGTTTAAAAACTAAAAAAGTATTGAATTTTACTGAATTAGAAAGTATAAAATTTGATTAAATAATGTTTTATGTATAAAAATTAAGTTTAAATGTGATAAAATTATGAAAATCAGTTTGTAAACTCTCATTTTTATAAGTACTACTATGAAAATATTCTTTTAATATAGAATTTCTGCTTATTGATGAGACTAAAAAAATTATTTTTTTGTTAATTTTGAATATTTATTGAGTGTATGTAATACTAGGATTAAAATCTTACAAATTCGGTGTTAAATTTTTCAAGAAATTGTGGTTTGTAATCCAGAAAAAGGTGTGATTTTAATAAATTTGTAAATATGTTCATTATTTTTTTTAATTATTTCTCTAACTGGTCATTCATTTGTTAATTTTTGTAATTTTTGTAGAAAAAATGATTTGAATTTTCGGTAATCTGTACTATTTTTTTGTCCAACAGTTGATTTTATTGATTATTAGTATTCTCATTCGACAGTAATTTCACGTATGAAGTTATTAAATATTAAATATCTATTTATTTTCTTTACTGTTTCATATGATAGTAATATTTCTGAGGAACAGGTGTGATAACTACTAGACTTTGATTGGCTTGATTTTCTGATAAACGTTTGAAAAGAGTTGTAAGTATGTAATGATGTAATATCTATATACTATCGAGAGTCGAGATTGAAGTAGATAAGTATTGGAGTAATAGTCAATTCTTTGTTGAATTTCAAGAAATTGTGTGAGAACATGGTTTTTTACATTAAGTTTATGTAATTTCAGTTACAGTTTTTCGACAATCAACCTAAAAATGGATAATTATCATAGTTAAAAGTTATGATGAAAAGATCTAAGCAATATTAATGTTAAAAAGTTCGTCTAATGTTTGCTCTTACGTTGTGAAAATTTCGAATAGTTTGGTTTGAAATATGAAATGTTTGTAAAAATTAAACTTTGTATTCGTGTATGTTTTGCATCATTAAATTGTAAAGATAATATTCATATTTGAAAAATGTTGTTGGGTGTTTTAATAATTTTCTGATAAGTAGATAAAAACAGATGTGAAAATTCTGTGCTATTAAAATATATAGGATCAAGAATAAAGTTTGATGAAAATAAGTATTGTAAAAATTCAGAAATTTTGAAGTGTAAGATGAATCATGTCCTAATTTGATTAATTATATGGGTAGAGTAGTTTTAATATGTCAAGTGTGTAAAGCAGCAAGAAACGATTTTTTAGGTTTTCTAGAATAATAATAATAATAATAATAATAATAAAAGTATACTTTTGTTGTAAGATTTCGAATGCAGTCAAGACGTGAAAAATATAAGTATGAACCCTTTGTAAAGACATTCAAACTTTTTAAAAAGTTTAAGTTTAGTAATATACTGTAACAATATATGTAAGCGATGTATTTCAAAGTTGAAAATTTGTGTAAAAAATTGTCTTTTCTTGAAAATTGGTATTTATTTTTGTTTAATTAATGATACTTATTACATTTTTGTTGTTAAAAACTAAAATATACGTTTAATTCTTCTGTTAAAATTGATATATCCGTGTTGGAGGTGAGAAAAAATAGTGTAAAACTAATAAAATTTGTTTAAATTCGTCTTTTTATTCTTAAAATTAATATTTGCTATTGTTTAGAATACGTAATAATAACTTTTGAGGAATGTATAACCGGAAAATGTTAAAAAATCTTAGAAAATTGGTATTAAAAATATTAAATACAGTTGCTTCAATGATATCTTTTCGATATGTAAAGTGATTGTAGCAATTAGAAATGTACTTCTGAAGAATGTATAATCGGAAAATGTTAGAAAATCTTAGAAAATTGGTGTTAAAAATATTAAATACAGTTGCTTCAATGATTTCAAAAACAAACTCTGTTAAAAAATTCTGTATGATTTCAAGTGAAAATAATCTGAACCTGAATACATGGTATTTAAAATACAAAATTCACGATTATGAACTAATGTTGAAAACATGGGTAACATTAAATATACAGCTAATATTTAATTATAGATTAGGAAATTCTTAAAGTGTATCCAAATTTATTAAATATAGTATTGAATACAGTGAATAAGTGAAATATGTGAATAAGTATTGATATTTCCATGTTGCTTTTGAAAATACTAGTGTAAAATTATTCAAATTCGTCTTTTCTTTAAAATTGATATTTATTTTTGTTAAATTAATGATACTTGTTAAGTTTTTGTTGCTAAAATTAAAATATACGTTTAATTCTTCTGTTAGAAATCTATATTTCCAAGTTGTGACTCAAAAGACTATTGTAAAACTAATAAAATTCGCTTAAATTCACCTTTTCCCCTTAAAAAATAATATTTTTATTATTTTGTTTAATTAATTATACTGATTATGTCTTCCAAAATTCAAATTTTGGGATATTGCGGTAACTGTTATGAAATTGGAGTGTATAAAATGTCTCTTTTTTTCTCCCAGACTTCTAAATATACAAGAATGAGAGGTCATTGCTTTGTAATTTCCCTACCTAAGGTAAGAAATTGGGGGAGATGGGGGTGAAAAGGCATGGGGAGGGACTTCGGAGGAATAAGTTCTGGTTTCAATATGACGTCACAAGAAGCAGGTGTTGTTTTCAAATTTGCGTGTGTGTCTGTGTTGAGTATTTATTGAAATGTGTTCGTTTATGCATTAAAATTCTACTTAGTTAGTATATAAAAGTATGATGAAATTTCCATTTAGAGTAAAAGTTAACCAAATTCGTTTAATTCGTCTTTTTTCGTTAAAAAATCATTAGTTTCTTTTGTTAATTGTTCAATTATTGAAATTCTTTGAAGTAACGACTGTTCAAAAACTAAAAAATATGTTTAAATTTCTATTTTAAGTTGTGTATTCTGATTTTATATATAAAAAAAATAAAAAATATATGAAGAAATCAGTTAAAAATTTAATATTTTCTGTTGTTTTGCTTAATTAATAATGTTCATGAAGGAAATGGTTGTCCAAAACTGGAATGCATGCTTAAATTTCTTTCTATCAAATTGATAGTCTGAAGTTTGAGTTGAAAAAATCGTAAGAAATCAGTCTTTTTCTATAAAACTTGATATTTTCCATTGTTTTTACTTAATTAACGAAACTCATTAAGATTATAGCTGTTGAAAAACTAGAATGCAGGTTTAACTTTCAACTTGTAAGTCGATACACTGATGTTGCAGTTGATAAAAATCGTAAGAAATCAGTCTTTTTCCATAAAAATCGATATTTTCCATTGTTTTTTACTTAATTATGAATGCTCATTAAGGTTATAGCTGTTGAAAAACTGAAATGTATGTTTAAGTTTTCTCTCTTAAGTTGATAAAAATCGTTAGAAATCAGTCTTTTTCCATAAAACTTGATATTTTCCATTGTTTTTTTACTTAATTAACGATACTCATTAAGGCTATAGCTGTTGAAAAACTAGGATACATGTTTAACTTTCAACTTTTAAGTCGTTACATTGATCATATAGTTGGTAAAAATCGTAAGAAATCAGTCTTTTTCTATAAAACTGGATATTTTCTATTGTTTTTACTTAATTAATACTACTCATTAAGATGTCTATGAAGCAAAATTCAAATATATGTTTAACTTTCTTGAGTTAAATTGATAATCTCATCTTGTAGTTGAAGAAATCTAAATAAAATGGTTAAAAACTGAGATTTTAATTGTTTCACTTAATTAATAATACTCATTAAAATTACGGTTGTTCAAAATTCAAATATAAATTTAATCTTCATCATATAGTATGATTCCGAGTTGAGATGTGACTGATAATATTTTTAATTAGGGAAGGTTGATCACCTCTCCTGTTATAATAGAATGTTCCTTTTTTCCACTAGGGGGCGTTCGTGGAGGGGGGTGCATAGTGGGGGGTAGGAGGGACGGTGGTGGCACGGTGGGCGCAGGAGGCACCACAGGAGGGGCCAGGCGGGGCAGCCGGAGGAGCAGGCGGGGCAGCCGGAGGAGCAGGAGGCACGGTGCCACAGTGCCACCTGCTCCTGAGCTTAAACTCTTATTTTCCTACTACTGATAGTTCAAATTCATTTTAAAATCACTTTAATTGTAAATATTTAAAATTAATAATCAATATGAGAAGTGTCCAAAAAAAAAAGTGATCTCTTACGTATTTTTTTCTTTATAACTACCAAAAAACTCATTTTTTTTTTAACTCATGAAAAATCAAAGTTTTATTTCATTTCGGAAAAACAATAAGACATTGGCAGGTGTATACTGCTTCCGTATAGGTGCGTAAAAATGAAAACCTCTAAATCATGTTAACCGTTTTTTTTTTACAAGATTTTTTTTTAAATCTCACTTAAGTGAGAAGAAATTCACATAATCTGTTTAATCAAACTGTGACAAAGGGACTTTCCCCCCTATTCCCTCTTCCCCCAAGAAAAATTAATAATTTTTAAAGGTTTTCTGACATCTTTTCTTCGCAACCTCTTTCACATGTGAAACTTCGCAGGTAGTGAAATAAACGCACTAAATCTGTCTTTAAGTGGCGATTATAAAAAACAAAATCCATTCACTTTGTGTAAAATAAGTACTAGTTCTATCTCTAATATTTCCCATCACTCTTTCGGTATAAAAACTTTATAATAGAGAAAAGTTTTATGAAAAACACTTTTTGTATAGTCAAAAAATAAAATATATAAATAAAAATGTTAATTAATTGCTCCTTAATACCGCATAAAAATCCTACAACCTTCCAAGAAAGGATTATTCCTCTGGTTTTATAAGATTCCCAATCAGTCACTTTTCTTGCTAGTCGTATTTAAATAGTTTCTTTTCTTTAAACAAGTTAGCAAAAAATTAAATTAAATCAAAAGTTTCAATGAGACAGAGATACGTTGCTCAATTATAAAAACCGGTAAAATAAATAGAAGGTATCCGTTTGATAGATTTGTATCCTTTCATTAATCTAATTTTAAAAGTTGGTGATGTTTCTAAAATGCTTTTTATTTGGCTTTTTATTAAGTTTGAAAGGGAGTGTTAATTTTACCTAAAAGAGCATCACATAAGAACTATCTGAAACTCAAGGACTTAAGAAAAGGGTGAAACTGTGATCTTTTGCAAAAGAAAGATAATGTTCCCTTTAAACTTTTTTCCAGAATAAATACAATGATTTCATATTTTTGATTTGTTTGTTCAGCCTTCTGTGATCAAATATAAAACATACCTACAATGTTTCGTGTATAAAAATTTCTAATATATATGTATGGGGATTGGCAGATTATCTCGATTAAAATCCTAATTTAAATCAAAATGTAATCATTCGGGGCTTTACATTTCTTTTATGAAAAACCATTGATTTAAATCAAAATTACATAAAATTTGTCTAACTCTCTAACAAATCATCGTATTAATTTCCGGATAACGCCATTCGATTCAGAATTTAAAAAAATACATAATAAACGATATTCAATGTGATCAAATAAAAAAATGGGTTCCTCCCCCAAAAAAAGCACAGTAACACAACTTTACTTTTCAGGGTCTCGCCGGATGTTTATTTCTAGTGATAAAACAAAGTTTTCTCCAAATTTTTGAAAATAGTCATCAATTTTTATTGAAAAAAGCTATTTACCTTCATAAAATATAACTAACGATTTTTATTAATTACACCTACTGTAATTTTATGAAAAAAAATCGTATCGACTTTCAACCGGTATATTTCCAATTCAGAATTTAAAAATACATGATAAATAATATCTTATTTGAGTAACTTAAACAAATTTTGATTTCCCATCTTTTGCCCTCTCTTTCTACTAAAAAAACAGAGTAAAACAATTTTTTAAGGAGATGGATTCATAAGATTTTTATTTCTTATGCCAAAATGGGCAAATGCGCAGTTCTTCCCAAGTTTTTCTGAATGGCCATCAATAGTTGTATTTTATTCAGTTTTTGGTCTGTACGTGATCGGCGGAAAAAATAATATATGATTTTACAATGCAACTTATTTTATAAGCATTTTGTATGCAGAATTTAATCCGACTGGTACTTATTATTATTTTAAAGATTACTTCAAACAATTTCTTTGCAAATTAATTGTTTGAATTTTTATACCCATTTTATTCTATTAATTGACTTCAAAAACTGTGGTGTCAAAATAAGATTTTCGTTAAATTTATTTTTACGGGTTTAAACTTGGTCGCAGTGCATAAGCCACGTCAAACATTATGGAAGTTTGGGGTGAGGAAGGCACAGTTTATTGGTTTCAAAAATTCCATCGAGGAGATTTATAGCGTCAAGATAAAAGTGGCTGCGTGAGTCTATCTTTTGTTGGCGATGCTCAACTGAAAGCAATAGTTGAAGTTGCTTTTACCAAAACAACTAAAAAATTTGTGAATTAATTCAACTTTGTCTATTCTTATCTCTTTTTCCACTTAGAGAAAACTAGTAAAATGAAGAAACTCGATAAGGGAGTACTGCACGAGTTGAAATACAACTATGTCGCACAATTGACCCTTCAAAAATTATTTATGCTGGCCAACGAAATACTACCTAATCCATCGTACTAAGCAGACCTCTCGATCATCGATTATTATCACTTCTTTAAATAGCTATTTTGTAGACAACTTCTTGAGGAGAAACATTTTCGTCAATCAAGACGATATCCGGAACGCTCTCCGAAAGTTTGTTGCTTCTTGAAGCCCAGACTTGCATATCACAGGTTTATTTCTCATAGGCAAAGAGTTGAAATTAGTCTTACTTTTATTAAATATATACAAATAAAAAAAACAAAAATTAGTAGCGTTTTAAATTTGAATTTATAAATCATGCATTTCATTTTCACCAACCTAATAGACAGGGAGGTGACAGCACAGACAATCACCTCATCTAGTTGGAACCTAAAATTCCAGGGCTGGACAGAACTCGATTAGCATATTGAAATGCAACTGCTCTGCCAAGGCATATCTTGATGGAAAACAGCTTGAGACCAAAGTTTAATGGTTGACTTATAGGTTTATAATTGTGTTTTCATACAACCCAAAGGCAGGAAAACATAATGATAAACCATCGAGCCAACTACTAAAATCTGATTTTCAGCGATTGTCACAAATATATAACTTGGCAGACCAATTTCTTTTTAATATGCGAATTGAGTTTTAACTAATTCTGGTATCTATTCAGATGCGAACTCGATGAAGTGATTGTCTGTGCTGCCATTTCCCAGTCTATAATGTAAGATTGAAGTTTGCTTCTTAGTCATCTGCATTCTAACACTGAAAAAAAATATTTCTGCGAAAGCTTTATAATATTTTATGACTCCAGTGCCATTTTCTAGATCAATCTAACGAGGTGTTCGTTATTCAGCTAAAACAATTTGATCTAGTTTTTCTTTTTTTAAATGACAGTGATAACTCAACCATAACAATTGTATAATCTATCACAGCGGTTCCGAAACTATGGGTCGCGAGTCGCGACCCACTGGTGAGTCGCGGAAACAATCGAAGTTTGTCACAAAAATATATTTTGTATTTCATTTGTTAAAAAGAAATATATAACAAATTGAACAGCAAATAATATTTCAAGAGACATTTTTTAATTTCCATATGAAGAATATCCAGAAGCATCCAATTGAGCTTTGAATTCCTTGATGGAGTTCAACACAACATACTCGTGTGAACATGCTTTTTGTTCCTAGATGCTTTGTAAAAACAAATATAGTAAAAACTGTGTGTTGAAAGTGAATTACGGTTGAAATTAACAAGTTTTAATCCTGATATAGACGCTTCAGTGGCGTAATCAGGATGGGTGCCCGAAACCAGTAATATTATAAGGTTTTCTTCTGCTTGATTTATACTATTTCCATACTCATATACACCATTATATTAGGTGGGTCGCGAAATTTTTTTTTTTAGTTAAAGATGAATCGCGTATCAATAAAGTTTTGGAACCACTGATCTATTATATATATATACTAGCGGCCTTAGCCCGCTACGCTGGTCGGTTTATCTAAAGAAATCTTGAAGAAGTAGTTAGATAAGGTTCAGACATACATTAAAAAAAAAAAAAAAGCAAGTCGATCATTCAAAAAACGTTGGGAAATATCAAATATTTACTGTAATTTTTTAAGAAAAACAAAGTTTCGAAAAAAAAAATTAAATCGAAAAAAAAATTACACTGACATATTAATGCAAGGAAATTTTCCCAGAGAGAAAATTCGCCTTGAATACAATATTTCAAATTCTTTTAATTGCTTATAGGCGTTAATGCCAACATAGTGAAAAAAAATTCCATGCTGGGAATCGAACCCGGGCCATCAGTATGGCGCACTGACGTTCTACCGACTAAACCACATGGAACGACAGCCAGCTTGAAACTTTCTCATACTTAAGTAGACTGGCGAAAACATAACGATAGCGCGTTTTAAAATCGCACAGTGACATCTATTGGATTTTATATGTACTAAAAAACGTTATGTACTAAAAAACGTGAGCAGCGCACCTAATAGTTTCTTTTGTTTCTTTTTGTTACTTTTTTGTCTGTTGTCCGATTTTGATGAAACAAAGCCTATACACTGCCCGGGAGTGTGCATTCTTCATTAGTGAAAACCGCATAAAAATCCATTCAGTAGTTACGAAGATAACCTCGAACAAACAGACAGACAGACAGACAAAAAATTCAAAAAAATTTTTTTTTGTCTTTCATTGGTTTTCTTTTATCGCCCTGACTCCATTTTTGTCAATTATCTTCAATGTACAGACACACCGGGTCCTACTGTTTTATTATATGTATAGATTAAGTATTGATTTTTTTAACGCCAATACTACATACAAGTCTTCTAATTAAAAAAAAAAAAATCTCACAATCGTTAGAAATGTTTTGAGAAAAATATCTTTAAAACAGTAAAATAAATAAATAATAATAAAAAATAAATAAAAATAAGTATCAACCACTCATTGACACCACACCAAATTCCTTTCATCTTTTTCAAAAAAGGTGTATACATCTCATTTATTAAGATTTGCTGCAATCAGCTTGTTTTCTTTTTCGGTATTCAAGTAGTTTCTTTAAGTAAACCAGCATAAAAGCAAATTAAATCAAAGGGTTTCATGAAAGGGTTGAATTCGCTGTGCAGTTCAGAAAAAGGAAAAATCATAAAAACCGGATAAAGATACAGAGAGGGGATGACATTTGTGTCCCTATACTTCATTAATCTAATTTAAAAGAGTAGTGATGTTTCTAAAGTACCTTTTGTCTGGCCATTTATTTCGATAGTTTCAAGATGTATGGTAATTTTATTTAAAAGAGCAGTATATAAGAACTATTTGAAACTTTGTAAACACGTATCGAAAAACTTGGTTAAGATTGAAGTATTATTCTTGTAAAATAAGGAATATTCTTTTTAAATATTTTTCTGAAATTGATAGAAAGTTTCTGTGTCAGTAGTTGACTTATCTGTCCATCTGCATCCAAAAATATATGTATCAATAAACATTTTATGTGTTTTATGTTATTCTATACGAAAACATTAAAAAACTTTAATCAGATGCAACTTTTATATTTATCGAATATTTTTCGAATAAAACAAATATCTGTTTTGTTTTAGTTTCTTGCAGGTGTGACAAAAATTTGAAATGACTCGACAAAATTATGTAACAATTATATATTTTAAATTTCTAACGATTTGGTCGGGTAGCCTTTGCTCTATTATATGCGGATAGATGGATAGATGGACTGAACGATAACAAGGTGATACGTATTTGTATGATTACGATCGCACCTGAAAATCCTTCTGAGTGTACGAACCGTTTTACATTATTTGATGACTACAGTGCCATCTTCTAGATATATCTAACTATGTGTTCGTTATTCAACTAAAACAATGTTCTAATTTTTGGCAGTGGTAATTTTAACTATATCAGTTATATAATCTATCATATTAAATATTGATCTTTTAACCGCCACTTATAAATATAATTCTTCTAAATTAAATAAAATCTTACAATCGTTAGAAATGTTTTGATAAAAATATCTTAAAAATAGTGAAAAAATAATAATATTAATAAAATTAAAATAATTAACAGCCCACTCATTGACACCACACCAAAGTCTTTTAATCTTTTTCAAAAAAGTTGTATACCTCTGGTTTAATAAGATTTGCTGCAATCAGCCTGATTTTCTTTCTTGGTATTCAAGTAGTTTCTTTAAGTAAATCAGCATAAAAGCAAATTAAATCAAAGGGTATAATGAAAGGGTTGAATTCCCTGTGCAGTTTCGAAAAAGGAAAAATCATAAAAACCGTATAAAAATACAGAGAGGAGATGACATTTGTATTCCTTACTTCTTTAATATAATTTAAAAGAGTGGTGATGTTTCTAAAGTACCTTTTGTCTGGCCATTTATGTCGATAGTTTTAAGATGTATGGTAATTTTATTTAAAAGAGCAGTACATAAAAACTATTTGAAGCTTTGTAAACACGTATTGAAAGAAAGGAACTTGGTTGAGATAGAAGTATTATTCTCGCAAAATAAAGAATATTTTTTAAAAATATTTTCGCGGAATTGATTGAAAGTTCCTATGTCAGCAGTTGGCTTGCCTGTCCATCTGCATCCAATAATAATAATAATAATAATAATAATAATAATAATAATAATAATAATAATAATAATAATAATAATAATAATAATAATAATAATAATAATAATAATAAAGATATCAGTAAGCATATTCTGTGTTTTAAGTTATTCTATACGCCACCATTATAAAAACTTTAATCAGCTCCAGCTTTTAGATTTATCGATTTTTTTTTTCGAATAAAACAAATATGTGTTTCGTTTTAGTTTCTTGTATGTGTGACAAATATATCTTAAACCACATACCATTGTGTTTCAGCTGATTGCTCAGGATCAGTTAGATGCGAAATGCTCGTCGCTGCACAAGCACCCAATGTACAATTAAACTAAGAATAACTGAAAAAAAAAAATGCACAAAAATTGCTATTTCAGCGCTCCCGTCCGGTTGACTATCGCAATTTCAACTAAGACTTGTCGGCTATAGTGAAAAACATATATGTGAAGTTTAGTTTAATTCTATGCATATCTTCGTACACATTCCGGTTGTACAATAATGAAAATGCCATAAAAATCACTATTAACCCCCACCCCCTCCTCGAAATATTTCAAAATTCAACTGGTTTAACTAGATTTAACCAAAAACATATATATAAAATTTGATTCAATTAGATGCATAGCTTAATACACTTTTCGACGATACTATAATTAAAATGGCTCAAAAATTGCTATTACAGCGTCTTCTTCCATCGAAATGTTGCAAAATTCAAATGAGACCTGCAAAGCGTAGCCAAAAACATATGTACATGAAATTGGTTAAATTCTATGCATAATTTCATGTACTTTTCGATAGTACAATGACGACACATGGAAAAGTGAACATTTTGTATTAATATGTTTTTTGGTATCTCTAGTCTCTAAAACGTAAATCCGCCGAAAATTGTAAGACGAAAGAAATTGTGATTGCATAAAAGGTTAGACTTTATTCTGTAGAAGAGTAAAGTAAAAAATTTCTGTATTCTAAAAAAAGTAACTAAAGTTATCAGCACCGCTGTCAATGAATTTTTTGTGACCAGAGATATTTCTTCGTTAATATGAAGAAAACGATTGCATACTTGCAAAAATACCGTATTTACTCGTGTATACCGCGCACGCGTTTATAACGAGCACCTCTAACTTTAGAAGGAAAAATGACGATTTTTTAAAATCTCGTATATAACGCGCACCATAAATTTAATATGCAAATAAATTAATAGCCAAAAGAATTTAAGTAAAGAAATTCGAAACAAACATTTACGTTAGGCTAGGAAACAAGTAAAGTAGTCGTTGAAGGCCACCATAATTACCCATCATGGATATGGATAACATAATATATGAAAACATAACATATGTAAACAATTTATAAAATGCATTACAATTACAAAATAAAATATAAACGTATATTTAAGTATTTTTAACACATCATCATGCTCTATTAATGAATTTCTGATGAACCAATTTCGATAAATTGTATGAAACGCCAAACTATTCAAGTAGCACTGAATTGCATAAAAGAAACATCCTTATAACTTTAAAAATAATTATCATATTCACTAACGGTTGTTTGCATCGAATTAAGCGTCTCATTTGCAATTAAAAGATATCTTTGAGTTGAAATTTGAATGAAATACAGGGTCATGAAAAATCAAAGAATGTGAAAAACAGGATTAGAAATATCTCGACAACTAATTATTCGATCGACTTCGTTTTTTATGAAGAATTTGTGTTAATTTATTGCATTTTACGTCCACTCCTTAAAATAAAAAAAAAATCGAAAATTTTTATGTACCTTTCATCAGAGCGAATTTTCCGAGAGTCCGAAAAAAATAGTTCCGGATAATCGAGGTTACTGATATTAAATAGACTTCGTCCCATTGTTACATACTAAGCACATACAAAATTTCAAGTCTCTATCTCAATTTTTTTCGAGAGATAGAGCGGTTACAGACAGACAGACAGACAAACAGACAGACACCATCACAGACGGACGGACGGCAAATTTTTTTTTTCTAAAAATATGTTTTTCGGAATCTCCAGTGTCTGAAACGTGTAAATCCGTCAAAAAAAAAATTTCGATTTTCAAAACGATTGCAAGACTTACCCTATACTACGTATGATGGGTAAGTAAAAATACATTTTTAGACTTCGGGTAAAAAGTGAATGACGGGGGTTAGGAGTGAGTGACAATAATGAGAATTGCTAATTAGCATTTAAATAAGTCGCTAATGTTTTTGTATAAAAAAGTTCAAGTAGTAATATAAAGATGCATTAATGCTTCTATTAAGTAAGATTTTCCTAGTTTTAATGCCTTATTTGAACACATTTCTTAATTGATATGCATATCGTGTGATTACTTCAGGCAGTAAAAAATTATTCCGTGTATAACGCGCACCTATGAGTTTTGGCTAAATTTTTTTTAAAAAAAGTGCGCGTTATACTCAAGTAAATACGGTAGTTTAAATTAAAACAATATATTTACACGTGACACATTTATTTCACATTTCTAGATTATCTTTTAAACTAGTATTAATAAAATTCTAAAGCAGTGCAAATAAAAATATTTTGTTCCTAGCAACAAAAGTATTTTCACGTATATATAAAAAAAGAAAGTAAACGTTAAAATACAACAAATTTAATGTCCTTTAAAAGCTTTAAATGGAGAAATTACGCCATATTTCGAATGGCGAAATAATAATATTCCAAAACAGATTAAATCTAAAAATATATTTACACGAGGCATTTATTTCAAATTTTGATATGATCTTTTTAACTATTGTTGTAAGTTCTAAGACAGCTCAAATAATGTTTTTTTTTTTCTAACCAAACAAATGTATTTTTACGTGAATATTTAAAAAAGAAAGAAAACTTTGGTGAAAATTACGTCAGATGTAAAGCAATGTATTTAAAACAACTTTCTTATAACTTTGTTAGAATAAATATCGGGAAACAAAAACCTTGTTTATGTAATGCCTTATTTTAGTTTATTTTTTAATGTTTGACAAATCGTATTTAATCAACGCCAGAAACTGCCATGGGTTCTCTTAAGAGGCTACTTCAGTCAAATGAAAAGACCCGTTCGCTAATGCTAATCCTATGGACGAAATTTATAAAGATATCTCGGTTGTATTTACAATATTTTTAAATGATTTTTTTTTTTTTCATTGGTTAGCTGAGATTGGTCTGAATGCAGGCCGTTTTTTACTTTTTCGATTTTAGTTGCAAATATTTTTTATGAGGTGCTTTCGCTTTCCAAACCGGTTCCGAAAATGAAAGCGTCCTCATAAAAAATGTATGTAAATAATATCAAAAAAGTAAAAAACAGTCCGCATACAGATCAATCTCAGCTATCCAATGAAAAAAAATCATGTAAAAATATTAAAATGCAACTGAGATATCTTTATAAATTTCTTCCAATTTTTTTTTTTTTTTTTTTTTTTTTTTTTTTTTTTGCTATATTAGAACAACAGGATTAATATCAGTGAACGGGTCTTTTCATTTGAATGAAGTAGCCTCTTAATAACAGCTGATTCGACCTTAATATTAAAAAAAAAAATCGATTTGATTCGATCAAACAAAGTAAAATTAATGAAAACCCGTTTACAGGGAGATTGCTGCTGGTTTTTTAATTATAATTCAATCTTCGGTAATCTTTTTAAATCTGATTAAACTAACGAGTCTGCGGTGACTAAATGGAATTGGTGAGCGTACTCATAGGGGGTAGAGTCCTTTGGTTTCGTTACAAACGAACATTATATATCTGTATTATTGACTTTCAGAAAACCATGAACTTGAATTTTGTTTGTTTTTACAACAGTTAAAAAGATATTCAGTTTCTATTATTTAAAACACTTCATTGCCACCTTTTGCTAGTGACTAATCAAATAACAAATAAAATCTCGCTAAACCATGATTTTTTTTCTCTCTCTCTGAATAACTGAAATTTATTAATTTGGAACTGTGAATAGTTGTCCGCAAAGAAATCGGCATTGCATACTTTTTAATACATTAAATGTAAGAAATATCACTGCTAAATATTTCGAATTGTATAAACAAGAGGTTTGAAATTTCAAACTATATTTGGTTTTAATCCTTTTGGACTTTTTGGATTTTGAATACAACTTTCAAGTGAAACAATTCCGAATTAACAAATATTTTAATTTATCGAAATTCGAATTAAGAAGGTTGGTTGGTTGATTGATTTTTGTCGTCCGATTATCTACGCTAGGGATATAGGACCAGGGGGAGTGCCCTCAGTGGGGGTCTTTCTAAGGGAACCTAACCCGTATTTACGCAAGGTTCGAAGAAAACCACGGAAAACTCCAAACGGTTAGGCCGACAGCCGCGATTGGGTTCGAACCCAGCACCTGCCGTCTACCAGTTGAGAGGTCCCAACCTCTCGGCCACTGGTGGGGCCGAATTAAGAAGGTACGACTGTTTTTAAATATCATCTAAAAATGTATGATGCACAAAACGTTTGAAATTTTAGGCTTAGAGTACTACAAGATACTTGACTTTGACCTACTTTTTTAAGAAAAAAAAATTATTTTTTTTATATTTAATGATAACAATATATTTAATTTACTAATTGCAATGCACAATTAACACAACTTATTATCAAATGAGCCGCTCTATAAGTTTAAAACTACAACAGTTCAGATCATTTCACTTCATTTAAAAATAGTACAAAATCTCATCGCATTCGACCATGATTTCCTTTTTCAAAATATTGACACAGTTCTGTTAACCGGGTAAAAAACTGCGTTCTTTTTTTATTTCAATCGATACATCGCAAAAGTTGCGCAGTGATCCAAAACAAGCCCATGCGCATTAGCAGTGGAAAAAAAGTCGATTATTAAAACTAACATTTCCCAAGTTTCTCGCTTTCTGGGCCATCTTTTTTCCTTCCTCTTTAAAATTTTTATTTGTTTTGTTTTTATCGGATTTTTTTTTTTTTTCATTTATACACAACTCAATTCGACTCTTACTAATGAGTTGGATGATATTTAAAAACTAAAATAGAGTTCCTAAATTATCTTGTTCATTTATTTCTGTTTAATTTTAAATTCAAATGTAACTTTTTTTTCAGAGAGACACAGAGAGGTAATTAGTTTGTTGAAAAACATTGTTATTGAAAATCACAGTACAGTACGAAAATTGAAGATTTTTTTTTTTTTACTTAAATGTATGATTATTAAGTTTTGTTTTAATCAAAATTATGAAAGATTCCCCATTAGCAACATAACGGTAACTTTATTTAGTTGAAAAAGCATTGTTGTGTGCACTGCATACATTGTAAGTATATTAAATACTGTATGTATTGTGAAAAAAAAAATGTATGGTGCAGGATCTATCATTTAAAATGAATACAAGTAAGATGTGTGTGTGTGTGTTTACAATGCATTTAGCAAACAATACAAATTTTCAGATAATAACGTATTATCTTTCGCATCTCTATGAAACATTTATCATTTTATTATTTCTAGTTAAAAAATAACTCTGAACTTTTAATCGATCTACATATTTCTGGAAAAGTTAGATCGCAGACAGATAGGCAGACAAACAAAAGCAACAAACAATTTTTGAACAGTGTTGGAAAATGCTAATATTGTTCAAAATTCATTCACTGAGCTTATTATTTTAAATTAAACCAATACATCATTAATGAATGAGAATCTTAAATAATTTTACATCTCTTTTATGTCCCAAATTACTAATTCATGAAAAATTCACCTTCTAAAGCATTTTTCATGAAGTTTTGAAACTTTATTAGAAGATTTACACAATCATTTAAGAAATTTTAGAACGGTTTTTTCAATTAAAATTAATTAATTAAATTTTAGAACATACATTTTAAAAAAAAGAAAAGAAAAAAAGAAAAAAAAGAAAGAAAAAAGAAAAGAAAACTGTAACTCTAGTAATCTAAAGTCACCGAAATTCTGTATGCTTACAAAAATTTTATCTCCCCACATTAAAAAAAAAAAAAAAAAAAAAAAAAAAAAAAAAGAGAGAGTGAGAGATCAATCTACAAAATTTGTAAGCAAAGCTACAGAAAGCTCTAACATTACTAAACAATCAACTGAAATTTTGATAATCTTACTAAACTTTTATCTGCAATCCGGGTTACCGCTACTTTAAAAGTTTTAGGAATACGATTTTCTAAAAAATTTCTTAGTAACCTTAAATGTTTTTTTTTTTTAATTCTTAGTGCAAATCTGTATTTGTGACATAAAAAGTTCTTATAATACAATTTTCCTAGAAAATTTTTAATAATTTTCCTTTTTTTTTTTTTTTTTTTTTTTTTTAAGAGAGAGAAAATAGGGATTTCATGCAATGTTCCAAACTCCGCTCAAATCTTTTATTTAAAGTACTTTTTTTATTATTACTTACGGAATTAGGTAATGGACAAACATAATGCTTTTGCAATAGAAATGTATAAATATTTCCGAACTGAAACTTTTCCCTTACAATCTTTCAACGTCAAGAAAACTGAAAAGATGCAAACGAAAAAGAAATCATTCTTTTAAAAATATTTTCGTTTTGTGCAACCGATAATGCTTTTGAACTAAGATAAAGTAAAGTATCTATAATTCATTCTAAACTATATTACTAAAAATCGATTTATTAAATGAGTTTTATAACAAGTTATTTTAATAGTACTTTAAAGTACCTCCGGTGCTTGATGGGTTAAGAAATATTTATAACGCAATAATGCAAATGAGAGAGAACTTTTTACATGTCAATTTACTTGTGTTATGATACAATTTTAAATTGCTCAACATAGGGGGGGGGGGGGAAAGAAAAGAAAAAGAAAACCATGACCGAAAAATAAATAGTGAATCATCACGTGACACCCAAAATTAAAACAAATTATCTGAGCGAAATCCTTCATTTTATATTACAAAAGAGAGATGGAAAAAAATAGAAATAATTTAGTTCATTGCTTACAAAAAAGAAGAAGAAGAAGAAGATGTATAAATTAATTCAATTGGTTAAAGCTTCCTACTTTTAAACTTACCAACTGGTATAATAAAATTTAAAACATGACAAAGATTAAAAAAATAAATAACCATTCAAGTTCCAATATTTCTTGCGTACAGAGGGTTCCGCACAATAAAAATTTTAATTAGTAACTAAGCATTGCATTATACAAATATATCTTGTAAAATTGTTATCTAAACATTAGAAAACAATTTCTCCTAGAGTACACCACAATTGCCTTTATGTATGTCCAGACTGTCCGTGCTTTTAAGGACTCATATCTCGGCTAATTACCGACATTTTTTATTGTTAAAATAGTTATCAACCATCTTTTTATATTTCTGCGGTGATAAATATATTCAAAGCTTTTTAACTCCTTTGATGAACGCCCACAAATCTAAATTGTGTATCGAAATCGTCGTGTGTATTAAAAAAATGAGATTTTCTTTAAATAAAAAAAAAAAAAAAAAAAATGACTTAGTGTAATCACTAGGATTTTCCTGCAACGTTTACATTAACTATTACTTTCTCTAGTTTTTTGATAATTTTAGTTTCAATATATTAGGAAATAGGAAGTATTACATTTTTCACGATTTCGCTAAAAAATAATGCCTAAATTAAAAATTATATATTTTAAAATTTGGCGTTACGAATACTTTCGCACACGATTTACAAAGAAAAGTTTTCTTTTCCTTTCAAGTAACTTAATTAGGTCCTCTATATTTTCCTAAATTATATTTTTGAATGGTTAATAATCTATAAATATGTGGTCCAATAGTCTTTATTAATTCAACCAATTTGAACTTTCCACTATCCGTATTTTATGAATAAAATGGTCGTGGCATACGGAAAGACAAAAAAAGGGTTAATTTTATAATGGTTATTTATTTATTTACTACGGAATCCCAAAAAGGTGTAAAAGAATTTTAAAAAAAGAAAAGAAAAAGAAAGAAAAAAAGAAATAGTCTGCACTGACTAGAATATCCTGAAATCTTTCCTCAAATGAAAATCAAATATAAAACAAATTATATCAATGGCGAATATTTTCATATTTATAGAAGAAGCAGAAAAAAATAATCAAATTAATTTACGATAATTCTTTACTTAGTGAAAATGTAAGTAACAATGTGCAATTGGCTAAGCCCTGTATAACTTTATGGACTTTTATCATGAAATCTCAAACGACTCTTAAAGTGCAGATTAATTAATTAACTAGTTACTACTGCATTGAAATATTTTGAAATATTTTCATCAAATGATGCCAAAACATATAATAGCATCAAATATAAAATAAATGAAATCTTTCCCATCTATGGCAACAGCGGAAGAACGAAACAGTTGAATTAATTCATTGCTTACATTTCACACACGTTGTGTGATGCAAATTTATCAATAATATTTTAAATAAATATTTGCAGCGAGAAAAAAAAAATGACAACTGCGCTATATTATTCTGAAGTCTTTCCATGAAATAACTCATACATAAAAGGAATTATCCCTGCAGTGAAGTCTTGTCTATGGAAATAGAAGAATAAAATAAAATTCGAATTTATGCGAATTCGTTTCTTAGAGAAAAAAATACGAAGTAAACGGTAGTGCAAATGGATAAAAAAAATGTAAATTTGTCAACTTTTATAACAAAATTTAAAACAAATCGTAGCTTTAAAAAATTCCAGAAAGAAATAAAAAAAAAAAATAATGATCTTTATTTATTAGAATATTCTAAATTTTTTTTCAGATATGACACAAAATAATAATAATAATAATAATAATAATAATAAAATAAGCGAAGTCTTTCACGTCTATAACAACAAGAAGGAAAAAAAAAGTCAAATTAATTCACAGTATTGTTTACATTTTGCTCATATGATTTGGTATAAATTTACCCATAAAATTTTCATTAAATCGCTGCATAGAGAGAAATCTAATAACATCGGCTCTGTAATATTCTAAATAATAATTATATTAACTAATAGTTTACTGCGTCAGATTAAGCGTCTCGTTTCCATTTAAAATATATCTTTGAATTGAAATTTGAATGAAATACATGTTCATGAAAAATCGAAGAATGTGGAAAACAGGATTACAAATATCTCGGCAACAATTAATCCGATCAACTACAACAATTAATACAATAACTACTACTTTTGCTAATTTATTTTTAATGTTTTGCTGCTTGAAAAATTGAAGTTAGCACTAAGTTTTCGGTCAAAATATTTAGCGTATTTTTAATGCTAATTGCAATATATTGTTTTTACTTTTTTTACTTTCCTTTGGCAAGTTTCTAAAAGAGTTGTTAACCCGTAAATGCCTTTTTTTTTTTTATCAATTTAAAAATGTCTTTCGGTTTCCATAAACTAATCAGAATTTGAAACTCACAGAAAAATTCGAAACAAATCAAAGCTGAAAATAAATAAATAAATAAAAAGGTCTTTTTGCAGTCGAATATTCTGAATTTTTTTTGTCTTATATGACACCCCAAAATAAAATAAATGAATTCTTTCACGTCTATGGCAACAGCAAAAAGAAAAAAAAAAAGTCAATTTAATTCGAACTATAATTGGTTTGTTTACTTTCTCGCACATGTGGTGTAGCAAAAATTCATGAATAATATTTTAAATAAACCGCTGCTGAGAAAGAAAAAATAATAACCTCTCCACTGTTAATATTCTGAAGTCTTTTCATGAAATGACACCCAGACATAAAATAAATTATCTCCAGCGAAGTCTTTCATGTCTATGGCGACCGAAGGAAAAAGAAAAAGTCGAATTAATTTACGGTAATTCCTTGCTTACTTTTTCGCACAGGTAACAAGTGCTGTGATTGATGGTTACAAGAAAAAGTGAATGATGGATCATTTAGCCCCGAAGACATTTTGTACTTACAATTTCAGTCATTTCAGACTTGGATTTTGCGTCTCTCCTCTCTCCTTCCTTATAATCATTGCACGAATGCGTGTTGAATTCAAAAATATCCCTCACCCATTATTAGGATTGTTACATTGTATATTTTGTAGCGAATGTGGCTCTGGAAGTAGATTAAATTGATTTTTGGAGCTAAACGATCCGCTAAGAAAGATATTAATTTAAAAGATAAAACAGCATTACTAATTTATATTTAATATTTTGCTGTTTGAAAATTTGAAGTTAGTTTCCGGCCTAAATATGTAGTGTACTTTTATGCTATTGACCTTACATTGTTTTTACTTTCTTTTGGCAACTTTCCCAAAACTGATGTTAACCCTTAAATGCTCCTTTTTTAATCAATTTAAAAATATAATTTCGGTTTTCAATACTTAATTAAATCATAAGAAAGATACTTTTAAAAAATTGTTTTAAGTATGGCATATACGGGTAGAAGACAGATTGTTGTCAAACCGCAACACTGCGCCTGAATTGAAGAAACAATTTCCCTTGATAAAATTGTATAATATTAAACAAATCGTACCAAAAAAAAAAAAAAAAATCAGAAAAATAAATGATTTTTTGTACTAGAATATATTGAATTCATTTCGTCTTACATGACACCCTAACATAAAATAAATGAATTCTTTCACGTCTATATCAAAAGATGCAAAAAAATCAATTTAATTTATACTGTATAATTGGTTTGTTTAATTTTTCGCACATGTGATGTAATATAAATTTATGAATATATTTTAAAAACCGCAACGACCTCTCTCCTGTCTAAAGTCTTTTCATGAAATGACACCCAGACATAAAATAAATTATCTGCAGCGAAGTCTTTCATGTCTATAGCAACAGAAGGAAAAAGAAAAAAGTCGAATTAATTCACGGTAATTCCTTGCTTACTTTTTCGCACAGGTAACAAGCGCTGTGATTGATGGGTACAAGAAAAAGGGAATGATGGATCGTTTAGCCCCGAAGACATTTTGTACTTACAATTTCAGTCATTTCAGACTTGGATTTTGCATCTCCCCTCTCTCCTTCCTTATAATCATTGCACGAATGCGTGCTGAATTCAAAAGTATCCCTCACCTATTATTAGGCTTGTTACATTGTATATATTTTGTAGCAAATGTGGCTCTGGAAGTAGTTTAAATTGATTTTTACAGCTAAACGATCTGCGAAAAAAATATATTAATTTAAAATAAAAAAAAGTTTGCTGATAAAACAGCATTGCTAATGTATTTTTAATCTTTTGAAGCTTGAAAATGTAAAGTTAGTACTGAATTTTCGGCCTAAATATTTAGTGTAATTTTATACTTATTGCAGTATATTGTTTTTTCTTTCCTTTGTCAAGTTTCTAAAACTGGTGTTAACCCGTAAATGCCTGAGTTTTTTAAAAAATCGATTTAAAAAGGTCTTTTCGATTTTCATTTCTTAAATAAATCATGAGAAAAATACATCATATTTTGATTTAAATATGATACCCGGCCAAAGAACAAGTTATTGCCAATTAGCTTGGCAATTAGCTGCGCTTTAATAGAAAAAATAATTTTCCTTGATAAAATTGCATAAAATTAAATATCCACTAATTTCAACAACTATGACAAGGATTAAATTTTACTTACTCACTCCAGAACAAAATAGTATTTTTTGCAAGCTTCCAAGCAAAACAGAAAGCACATATAATAACAACTGAAAAAGTAAATCTAGCTTTATTCTAAAGTAACATTATTACTGCCACCTGCATGTTGCAAATTGATTTAGTAGTATTTTCAGTATGTATTTTATTGGCAACATTAGGCATTAATATAATTCTAATATTTTTTTTATTAGACTAAATTGGATACATTGCCGAAAAGCAACACACGGCATTTAAAGGTTAAATTTCGCTAAAAAAAAAAAAAAAAAAAAAAAAAAAATAGCAAGCATGATAAAAGAAGAAAAAAAAACTTTGGGAATTTTTTTCAATTTTTTTTAAAAGAAATCTTTATATTTTTAAGAATAGGCGTGCTTTTCTTAGATAAAGACGTTTTTCATAAAATAAACACATTTTTCATAAATAAACAAATATATTTTGGAGTACCGATCTAGACATCTACTACAATTGTTTGATGTGTACTTTAATTTATTCCACTTATATGTATTTCTATTTATATATTCGTTTTAGATTTGCGATCGAAAAAAAAATAGATAATTATTTAAACTATATCGCTTCTGAGCTCTGAGTTTATGGAAATGGGTTGCACTTTGATTATGGAAAAGAAAATCACATCTTGCTTTCCATAAAATTCCATTTTGTTAAGCGAAATGAAATTCATAATTTTGCTGTTTCAAATACTCAATTTATTTATCATATTTCTTCAAGTATACTATGTGATTCTTTTTTTTTTTTTTTTTTTTTTTTTTTTTTTTTTTAATGATGATGCAACAATTTATTTTTCTTCTAATATTATAAATTTTGAAATCAACGCGAATTTTGGAAGAGATTAATTTATTTTAAAATATTTTGTAACGGAAATAAAAGTAACTCATTAATTTTTTCCATTTTCCGACAGATTAAAAGTGAAGTCAGCATCGATTTTTCAGTTTGCCATGGAAAATAATGTTGCCCTCCCTCCACTCCGTTTCTAGTTTAATTTGATTAAAAATGAAAAGAAGGGTAGTGTTTTTGATCAAGCTGTGGGTAACTAAGTAAAATTCTTACTGGTATTTAAAAATATTTTACCTAGTTATTAAAAATCAAGAAACATGTTTGTGAGTAATGTTAACATCATATTGACGCTGATGATGACCTAAATAATTAATTTTGACTTTATCTGAAATTTATTAGCACATCCAACTTCTTCAAATTATACATCATCAAATCGGAGGAAAGTTTTTTATTTAAATACAATTTGTCCAAAATATATTTGTTAATTCATACCTATAAATTGTAGTCCAATTCCAGTTGATTAATTCAATTACATTTAAAACAATATAAATAGTATAGCATTTGTTTCCGGCTACTATTCCTTAATGAAATTAATAATTCATCAATAAATAAATAAAACAATATAAGTAAAAGATAAACTTAACAGTGCTAGGACATTTTATGTCTAGTGAAGGAAGACCGAGATCTTTCGAAATGCTTTTCTAATAATGAGATTCTAATTTTTAGGGTTCCGCGCTTAAGAAGTTAAAACGAAAATAATAAAAGATCAATCCTGGATCTGTCTGTCTGTCACAACCATTTTGCTCGTACACTATGGAATAATGTAAATTCAAATTCACCGAAGAAAAAAATGCTATTGATCCACATATTTACAGATTATTAGCCATTCACAAATATTTTGGGTCAGAAATGTAGAGGAGCTAATTAAGTTACTTGAAAAAAAAAACCACTTTTCTTTCTGTTATCATGTGGGGTATCATGTGAAAGTTTTTGTAACGTTGAAATCAAAAATGCATTTGTTTTCATTTTAAGTATTATATTTTCCGAGATATCGTCTGATATCCAATACAAAAATATACCCCTCCCCCTCCTCTCCTCTATTTTCGAATCTATTGAAGCTGAAACTGTGAAAAAATTAGCAAAAGTTAACCCTTCACTGTACCGTTACCACACCTAGCTCATCATAATCACTATATTTCTTAATATGAGCCATGAATTTTACCAATATAATCGCTGTAATTGATTAAAAAAAATAAATAAATAAAAAATAAAATAGTCCGAAGAATGGAATAACAATTCTTTTGGCTATGTCAGATGGCTGCATTTAACAAAAACATATAATTTGTTCTTCTGGAAAAAAAAGAAAAAAAAAATCGATAGCATGGCTATTGTGAAAATTGTGAATAATGCAGCATAGTAGCGCCTCCTGTTGAGCGATATACATCAAATCAGATGTAGTTTACTAATAAGATTTATTTTATCAGATCTAGTTAACTAATCAGATCTAGTTTATATCAAGGTCTAACAGAATTTAAAGTTTTGTGAAATTCCGTGCATTAGTTTTTGAGATAAAGTGCCCATAAAATTTTTGTCACATACAGACAAACTGACGGACTAATAGACAGACATTTTGTGAAAACATGTTTTTCGGTTTCTCTGACTCCTAAAACGTGTAAATCCGTAGAAAACCGTATTTCGAAAATGTTCATGAATCCGATAATTTCTTCTTGTAAAGATAGAAGAAAGTAATAAAAGCATTATAAAATTTAAAAAATAAATAAAAGTCCTAATACCCTTGAGATTAGTACTTTACAAATACTACATTACAGCAATCCTCTATTATTTCTCCTGAATTATCATTTAAATAACGACATATTTAAGAATGAAATGTTGGATTATTCTATACTTAATAAACAACCTTACCTGCAACAGGCTGGTGCGTAAAAATAATCGAAAGAAGTGAGACAAGGAGAGAGAAATGGAAACAAAGTTTCGTGAAGAAGCCACGCATTGGTGACAGACTTAATCCAAGAGAGGAGAACAGTTTAATCCGCTTAGAAACAAAGCTTCTCTCTTGTAACTGAATCGGTTATCCTACGATTCTCGACACCTTAACTGTGAAATTGCACTTCTCTCATAATGGCAATTTGTATTCAGCATCTTAATCTAATAATTTGCTCATTTTCCAATGATTTAAAGCAACTTGTTCAAATAAGTAAAGTGGTTGAAAAGAATTTTGTATTATTTGGGAATTGGATGCTATTGAATAAATAGTTAGGTAGGGTAAGTCAGCGATAGTTGTCCCCCTTAAGGGTCTCCTAATTTTAATTTTTTTTTTTTCTGTCATTATAGTATTGGTTTATGACAGAGTATTCTAGGCACAGGCACAGGGCTTCTGTAAATTGGGTGCTCTCAAACGTTGCTGAAAGTTTTTCAATTATTGTCCAAAATCTGATGTAGTTTTACCATGTGATGGCATGTTACATTTTATCTACATTCTATTGTGTTCGTATCGTATTTTTTATAAAACCTTTTATTTTGTCTGAAACATGGATTTTAAATTATTTTATGATAGTGAAGTATTTTTTTTTTATCTTTATCATTTTTAAATATATTGCATCTTTAACTCTTATTTAAGTCTGCTCCTGTTCTCATCAGATTATTCAAAGATTGTTGAGCTTAACTTGTAAGTGGTAGAGCCTTCTAATATTTTAAATAATTATAGATTACTATTGCGGAAAATTTATTATTAGTTGTTGTATACTTTATCAGTGATCCAGATATATAGCTTTTCATAGGAGAAAATAATCAACACTACAAAACTTGTTATAAAATAACTACTCATTTAAATTTCATAAAGTGAAATGATTATTTAAAAGTAAATTAATGATTATCAAATTTAATTTTTTAATGAATATTTTAAAATAATTATTGAAGTCTCAATAGGGGTTGTCTTTGTAAAAGGCCTTTTCAAAATATTTATTTATTTATTTAATAGGTCCTCTTTCAAACATTGATACAAAAGGACCCGTACATTTGCAAATCGGTCTCAGCTTATAGTAACTATTTTTGTAATGCGCATTTAACTTATCTATTCTAAATTTTGCGTAGAACTTCATTAAAAAATATTACTGTAAGATAAATCCCAGATATAATAAGATTTTTATCAACAAAACATATTTAATGATTTGGCCACCTATTCCGAACCTTAGAATTTCACACCCCCCACTGGATAGGAATAGTTCTTCAGCTAATAGTTCTGCAAGTAGGAAGAAATATGACTGTAACCTATAAATTAGCATATATCGGTTTCAACAGCATTCACAAAATATTTCATGAAAAACTTCTAATAGAAAATACATTATATTCCATTTGCTAATATCGCTAACTTATGAGAACAAACAATGAAAGCTCAAATTATCTTCTTTTTTTATGAAATTAAATTTTATTTGAACAACTGTACTTCTCTTAGTATGCTTTTTTATAACGACTGGCAGTAGAAGAGCGTCACTAGCTGTGTCACATGTTCCATAGTTGAAATGCAATGATTGGAACAACTAACCCGGATTTACTCTAATTTAATTGCAACTTATTTAATTCACGAACAAACATTTTTCGTCATTTCAGATTGGGTGCAATCGTATTTGAAATATGCGAGTTTTAAGAACTGTTTCCTTGGAAACTACCTGACCGATTTTTATGCAATTTGGAATCCATATTCACCTAATTATGCTCAAGGCTTAAGGTAGACATTTCTCTTTCTGCAACTAAAACTTTCTATTTTAGAGCAATAACAATGCTTCAAAATTTTTCCATCTTTCAGATTTTTGTTTCTGAAACTAATTACTTTTTTATAGCTGCCTGCCACATAAATTATTTTTATTTTTATACTACCATAAAAAAAAGTTGAATCGAAATCGCACGAGTACTTAAGGAATTAATGGGGTTTTTAGTACAATTTTGGAACATTTAATTAAACTTAGTTTAATTGAAATTAAATTAAATTTTAATTAAACTTACACATTTCTAACATGTGTAAAGCTCGAGTACAATTTTATAAAGTACGTGAATATTAAAGTACAAATAAACTCTTGGGTAAAATTTAGCTAAATATGATAAATGAGATAAAATATTAGAGTAAAATTAATGTAAATGGACGTGATGTCATAGCTTTGTCTTACTTTAAATGATAAAATTATATGATATCCGCAAATTTACAAGAACCATATGTAATATATGTATCGTACATAGTTTTCCAATATTGAAGGTAGGGAGGTTTACAAGCACGCTCCATTAGTAAATATATGGTAGGAATCGGTGGCAAATATCATGACACCTGCTGAGTTGTTTACGTTTGTATGCATCCCACCTGTCTCCGTTTTTCTTGGAGACACCACTAATGTTGTCCTTTAAGGGGGCTCAGGGTTGAAAACTTAAAAAAAAAAAAAAAAAAAAAAAAAAAAGAATCGATTTTTTTTTATGATCTAGTTTGATTATTCAATTAATTCTGAACTTAATTCTCAACTGCATAAAAATATTTGCATTTTTAACGGAGTTATAAGCATTTATATATCAACACTTTCAAAGCCGCACCCATATAATTTCAACTTTAAGTTGCTTTTTCTCAAAACTTGATTTTTGACGACTAACACCAAGATTTAAAAAAACTATTTGATGAAATGGCTTAATTTTTTTTTTCATGCATATGACATCATTATCTATAGAATGAATTAATATATTTTAGATAGTTTAATATTTTGAGTATTTTTTAATTGAAAAAAAAGTTGTATTTTTAGGGGGGTTTTAATTTTCAAATTTAAAAGTTTTTTCAATTTTTTTTTTTTTTTTTTTTTTTTTGAGTGATAGTTATATTTTTAATTTATTCTATAGAGTAAAGTTTCCTGATCATTTTAAAGCAAAAAGTAGGTTCTTATGTCAATTCAACGATAAGATATCTTGATGTTGGTGATATAACATACATATATATATATATATATATATATATATATGAAAATTGTGTTACATAAATTTTGCTATATTTTTATTATATTACCTTGAAGTGCTTCATTTTGTAATTTTATAAGACTACAAACATACCTTTAAAATATCATAAAGTTTAAATTAATTACATCGAATACTTCTTTTTTATATGGACTTGAAGCAAGAGCTCTGTTTACATGTTTTTCCGTATCGATCAAGTCCTGAACCCCCTTAAAATAACAAGGTAGAACCCGTCAAATTTTGGCGAAAGAAAATGATTCAGAAGTAATTATTTCATTGATTTATAATAAACCTAAAAAATTAGTTATAATTAAAAATGCACCTTATACTGGTAATTCTAACTTTTAAACAAAAGCTATTTAAACTAAAGTTAGCAAAATACCATTTCTATAAAATCAGTTGTAGAATTTGTTAAAATTAAGCTTTAGTCGTACATGTAAGCAGTAAAAAATAATAAACATGTGTTATTATGATAAAGTTATCAATTAACGCTCTTTTGCTAGTATAACAAATTAAAAAAAAATCAATTGTGACTCAATTATTTTTTCTCCGTGAAATCTAAACCTGACATAATTTTCACTACATCAAAATTTACATATGCACATTTCATATCTGTATCTGGATTCAACTTTTCAAAAAAATTGAATCTTTAATTTGATTATTTAGATTGAAAATTTGACACAGCATGTATTTAAATTTCATTTTTTTCCTTTTAATGAGAAAATGGCAACATAAAGACACAGTAATATTTTTTTCCCTTTTTTCCTTTACTTTTAATAGAAATGTTGCCACAATTAACAAAACGGTATTAAAAACTACAAAAAAATAATATTTCAAAAACAATTAAAGATACATTTTTCAAATAAATTACATTTGAAATACATGTTTTTCCCTATAAGACGGTGTAAAAATTGAAAATGTACAATTTTTAAAAGTTAAAAATTTGCAGTAGCAAAAAAATGGATAACCGAAATTTCTTTTAAAATTTGAATTTGTCCATTCGCAAAATAACGTATGCGTTACGCACAGATACGTTTGGTCTTTATAATATAGACTCTCCAGTAGGGTCAATCCATTTCAAGTGGTCCAGAAAATATTTTTTTGGTCTCTCGAACATTTTTAAAAAATCTGAAATTTTTTGTACAACAACCCTAACATGAAGGATGTTCAAAATGACCGTTATTTTAATTTTTTCTTTTTTTTGTTTGTGCATGGCGGTCATCTTTGTTTCATCGTGTTCAACAATTTTCTCAGATACTAGGATACACAAAATTGCAAATAGCTCGTCTTTTATTTTCCCAATTGAAATGGGGTTTGCAGCATTTTGTTCAGAATAAAATAGGCTAAACGCTTTTCAAACAAACGTATTAATGAACATAAAAATTATATTAAGAAAGAAGAAATCAATAAATCGTCTATTGCTAAACATTGCTGGAAGATGAACCATACTTTCGATTTCGGTTCAGTGAAAATAATTTCCAAAACCTACCTCCATTCATGAACTTAACTTCCTTGAAGCTTTTCACATTTATAAAAATTTTGACGAAATTGTCAATTGTGAATTCGCTATCCCCCTTCTTTTGAATTGCTGGAAATATTATATTAAAACCTCTATTTCGTAATGCTTAATATTATTTTTTTCCGCTCCTTTTTGTCCTTTTTCTCTCCCCTCCGGTCCCTTTCCACGTGCGCTCTCCGATTGGCCCTTACTTGCAGTTGCCTTCAATCCTTCGTCTCTACTATGAGCAGATATATGAGCAGATTTCTACCTCCGCTAGCACTGGCGACGGTACGCTAAATGCTACCGAAACCGGTCTGCTGCTTATATATAATATTTGGTGCTTTTTAACGTTGCTAGTTTCGTATTCCATTGCATTGCACCAAGCTCTATCTGATTACTAATTTTTTAAATGAGTTATTAATTTATACACCTTTTTTTTATGATGATGATGATACTTTTGATATAAAAGTTATTGCATACTAGAATCCATATTTTCACTTTATATTATTTCAAACATGATTTTTTTTAAAAATGGAAATATTAACATATTTTTACATTTTGAAGTTGCATGAATCTGTTTTCGCTATCTTTATATTGATTCACTATGCATGGCTATATGCTTATACATTAAATATTTAAAGTTTGTATTGGGTGGTTTATCGATGATGCCTGCATGTATATGTGAACCTAAATCTACTTTCGCCTGAGTTTCCATTTAATGAATGTGTTACATGTTACAGGCTACTGTCGCAAAAACTGTATTCATTTTCAATAAAACCGGGCAAAAATTTGGATTTGAATATTTTTTTTCAATCATTTTGCAACGATAACTGATAAACATTTCTTCTTAAACTTCAATTATTATTATTATTATTATTATTATTATTATTATTATTATTACTATTTTGTTGTTATTATTTAGCTGGGACTAACTGAATTTGAAGTTTTAGAAAATTTCGTGCATTATTTCTTAAGATAGAGTTATTGTGATACTCACGAATAATGCACCATGGCAGCATCCCCTGTTGAGTGATTTGCACCAAAACTTAATCAGCACCATGTTATTTCGAGTACTAGCTAAATCTAAAGTTTTATAAAAATCCACGCAATAGTTCCTGAATTATGGCTATTGTAGAAATTGTGAATAATGTAGCCTGGCAGCATCAATTGTTGAGTGATATGCACCAAAAAACAGTCAAATCTAGTTTATATCAAGGTCTAACAGAATCTAAAGTTTTGTGAAATTCCGTGCATTAGTTCTTGAGTTAGAACGCCCACAAAATTTTTGTCACATACAGACAGATTGACAGATTCACACACTCACAGATTCACAGACAGACGTTTTGTAAAAACATGTTTTTCGAGTTGTCTGACCCCTAAAACGTGTAAATACGTTAAAAACTGGATTTCTAAAATTTTTGTGAATCCAATACTTTCTTCTTGAAGAAAGTAGAAATAAAAAGACATTCATCTACGCTTGAATTAAGTAGGCGAAAAGTTTTCCTCTAATATGTATAAAATTTGAAAATAGTTCCCATTTTTAAGTGCGTTCGTAATTATATAAATAAGTAGCTCCTATAGTCGTCATTTGGTCCGTTCGTCTGTCCGCAAATGACAGTGCAAAAACTACCTAGCCGAATGGTTTGAAATGTAATATAATTTAATTGTTACAGAACTATACAGAATTGTTCCGGAATTTTGTCGAGTTATTTCAAAATTTATGAAAATCGAATCAAAACTTAAAAAGACATTAATAAAAGTTCTCTTCATTTTATTAAATCCTATCATAAGTAATTAATTCAATGATATCCCATGATAGGTCATGATTATAGGTTGCCATGGTGATGACATCCTACTTAAGATGGAGTCCTGATATTTCCGTATTATTGAATTTAATATGCATATGTAATCGTAATAAATTTTGCATTCGTTCATTTTTGTATAAAAGTGCTGCAACTGTATTGCACAAAGATATGAATTTTATCGAACTAGTTATAGTACGAACGCACATCATTTACCACGTTTGACACACAATTTCCGATTTGTACTTTACACATATACCATTCATTCCAAGTTCTCTTCATCCCTAGTGATTTTTTGTTTATTTGTGTGTTTGAATACTGTTTTTCAATACATGATTTTCGAAACTATTAAAATCATTTTCGTTTATCGTAAAATCACTCCGATTTTCTTTTTTGAACTGAATATTGTTTCTAGTTCAGCCCTCTGTCTGTAAATCCATTTTCCAGCATACATAGTATCGTTGCAAGGGAAAAACATTCTCAGAATAATCGTTCCGTAACGGGTTTGAATGATTTAAAATGCTTTGCCGATACTGTTCGTTTTTCCACAAAAATAGTATTAAATGCCTAAAGGCAGCATTTAAAAAGATAAAAAAAATATTACATCGGTGTATATATTATAAAGCACTTTCCAATGCTAACAGAATATTACTGTGAAATTTCATTTATTCATATAATGAAATCAGTCTTTGAATCATCCCTGTAATCGAATTATTTTGAGCACCTCTGTAAATTAATATAAATGCTACGTGGTCCTTAGGATACATGATACATTTTTTAGTACTGTTGAGTATTTCTTCTTGATTCCATTATGTTTGAAATGTCATAATAGCAGGAAAATGCATTGCAAATTATTTTCCCCTATATAACATCATCCCATTGAATTCTTTTGTGCAATCTGTAGAAAAATTATAAATATTATTTATTTTATACTCCTTGAAAAACATTTTGAAAAGCATATCCCTGATGCATATCAATTTCGTTATGTTTGAAGTACTGTAACATCATAAAAATATATCGGACTTTTCCCCCCATAGACCATAACATATCGGAATTCTTTTATGTGTCGTTGATATAATTTATAAATACTATAAACTTCACTTTCAATACGATCATTCTACAATAATTCTAGCATAAAAAAAAATTATATGACAATCCACGAATATTTGCTAGAGTTAGAGCGCGGTTACACAGACAAACCCAATTCATAAATACTTTTCAGGTTTACATAAATACTTTTCAGGTCCAATACTTTTTTGAACAGTGTTAAAAACTGCGTAGCATGCATGGTTAAAAGATACGGTATAGAATATTATCTTATATTATTATGTTATTTATTTGCTATAACTTTGTTATAGAGTAATTAAATAATATAACCTACTGTATCACTTAAATTCACATTACTTAATATGGGAAAAAGATTAAAAATCCTGTATTGGAGACATTTTTTAATTCATACTTAATGAAATGTGCTTTGAATATTAATGAGTTTTAAAATTCAAATGTCAAAACGGAAATCGCGATTTTTTTTTTTTTTTTTTTTTTTTTTTTTTTTTTTTTAATAATTAAAATAAAGCTTAAGTAAGGGTAGCCGCAAATATAAGGTCTTTGAAAACGAAAGATAAATATCGTTTATTTTTATTATTTTAAAAAATATGTATAAATGGGCCGTTTATTCCAATAAAAGAACTTTATATTAAAAATTATTTCAACGCAAGGGCTTTTTCTTAATTTAGTTATTTTTATCGTGTTTGTGTTTTTAGAATGTTATATATTAGCCTCTGTGTTGAATATTTGTTATTGACAATACATATTCTTTGAACTGTGACGATAAAATAACTATTAAATAGTTTTAGAGTAAAATGTAAAATATAACTTTGCAAAATATATGTACAAAAAATAATCAACATAAATATAGTAAATTAAGGTTAAATAATCGCATGCATGTACCAAACAAAAAATAATACTCATAATAAACATAATAAATTAAGTAAGAAAATGTATTTTTTTTTTTTAACAACAAACATAATAATAAAATAAAAAATAAACAATTAAATGAATTGAAAAACAAGGTGTCCACAAAATGTATTTGCAATTTCAAGCTTTTATTGAAACACAAATTCTCAGATACATGAATGGAAAATAGTTCATTATTAGAAATAAAGTTTTTTCTAAAGTTAATAAACTTCTGTATGTACATTATTGGCACTTCAAGTTAATAATTGTCGTTGCGATCCTGTTATATTCATTTTTGCCCACACCTTGCTCTACCCAATATTTATCCGGTCTCAATAAATTTCTTGTACCCATAGCCATAAATACGTGAGTGGCACAAAAAATTCAAGAGGAAAGCGCAGTATTGGGTAAAGTAAGATGTAGAAGAAAACGATTATGAAAGGAAAACGTCAACGACTATCACCTTGGTGAGTTTCGTGCAACCAATGTGAACACACGGAGGTTCGTTAATTGATAATTAAAAAATATATATCCTAATTATATACTTCTAATATTGTATTATTTTCCACATATGTATCTCTTCATTTGTGCTTGTAATAAAAGCTTGAAATTGTAGCGAGATTTTGTGAGCTCCTGTATTTGAAAAATAATGTAAAAAAATGTAGACTGATATTTGAGTGGACATAATCAACATTCTTTTTGGACTTTTGTCAATATATATGTCGTTGCATATTTTTTAAAATATATATTTACCTGTAAATTCTTATTTTCACTTTTTTAGAATTAAAAGCATTTCGTTGTTGCAGTTTGCCAATTGGCCTCTTTTGGCGAGTGTAGTTTGGCACATCATTAAATCCATTGCTGTTGTAACTCATATACAATTGTAAAGTTAAAAAAAAAAACATTTCGCGATTTATCAACTGGAAAAATACATTAAAATTAATTTATTAATTTGTCATTAAGTTCTGAAAATATTTAAATGTTGTAATGTCATCGTAAACGCACCCAACATAATTTTAAAAGCTGCAAAGAACAGTTAATTATGATCTTTTTAAATAACCAGTCTACATTTTAATGTATATGTTTAAAAATATGCTGTGATAAACAACACGTAAAACCAGTGTAAAGAAAAGCACAAATGTCCATAAATATCCAGAGTGCCAGGATTTTAATTCTTCAAAAAGGAGTATTCTTCTTCACGACAAAAATTTATGAGGAAAAAACAACAGCAGACATGCATGCATGCTTTGTAAAGAACATTAATATCAACCGAATTAAACATGGAAGACACTTTGAAACAATTGCGGTTAATCTTTATTCTAGTTATTTGTACTTTTCTTTACCTTTGATTTTACAAGCTACGTATTCATCAACCTGTATTTATATTTTTAAAGTAATTTTATAAATTTTCCTCTTTACCGAGGTATAAATTTTAATTATGGTAATTCAAATTAATCTGTACCTCGAAATTGCAGGGAAAGGATCTTTCACTCTCGTTTTTAACTTTATTTCCAGAAATATCTGGCCAGCCTTTGGCCAAGAAATTAACACTGCTGAACATGAGGGATATGGGTGATGGGTAGGTAGAGAAGGATTCTATTCGGTCGCGTAGAGCCGGGGTGATTATGCAGTTTTTGAAGGTTTTCTTCAAGTGTTACGCGAATATTAGTAAATATCCAAAGAAAGTCCGCTCTTTGAGGCATACCTCCCTACTTGAAGAACACTTCCGATTTCTTGGTTAAAAAGGTTTTCCATTCATAGACAGCTATAAGGGAATTATACAAAAAATTGCAGCAAGAAGTAATAGTAATATGGCACAGAATACAGAAACATAAAATAAAAATAAGTAAAATTTAAAAAAATAAAACATTAAATGAAATAAATAAAATCATAGGATGAAATGCAAAATTAAACCTCGAGTTATGCATAAAAATAGCATGAATATTAAAAGGTAAAACGGAGAACCTATAATACCCCGCTATATAACCTCCCGTTTTATGAAAAGATAATTGGCAACGCTAAACGTTGCTGTAAAATTTGTATCCGTGCGCACAAGCAAAATTCTACATTTTTTCGACTGTTAAACAGAACTCTATCATCTGGTGGATTTAAAGTCTTTAGTGGGTGAAGTTCTATTGTTGTAATATCATCTTTCTGTTTGGTTATGGCGGCATCTTACGTCGCGTCGATACGAAGTTTGAATTGAAGTATTAGTGGAATTGTTTTCTGTGATCTGAAGCACAAATAAATTTGTTTTTTAAAAAAGGGCGTCGTCTATGTTTCATTTGAGTGGGAAATATTCCAAGAAATTCATGTTTTACTTTACCACTGTGTGTCACATGACTGCTAATACTGCGATTGAGTGCTCTTGGTAAATGGCCTATCAAGCATTAGCCATTACTTATTGTAAGGTTTAGAGTAGAATTTTGCATATATATATATATATAAATCGTACATATTTGCAATAAAACAGCAAAAATCCATATTTGAATTAAAAAAAAAAAAAACCTTATTTAATTAAATTTTTTTCACTGCATTACATATGCTAATTATTACGGGTTTTCTTAATTACGCAGCTCTTTCTTCTAAGGAAAAAAATGAAGATATAATCGATTTTTTCTCAATATTTTCTCTAAAATATAAAAATGTGAGACAGTAGAATGAAAGTTAGTTTTGCCTTTAACAATGAAAAAATAACACGTACGTTTTTAAATCGCAATATTTATATCATTACATCACATAGATATTTTTAAATATTTTATTTTTTCATATTTTTTAACCATAAAAATGCAACTGGAATTCTTTTATAGGGTTACTTTAAAAAAAAAAAAAACAGCAAAATCTTCATTTTTTTCTTAAAATTTAAAAAGTTAAAAGAATTAGTACTATTAATTAATTATTCTTTAACGCAGTTTTCCTAACCCATAAAATTTATATCATGTTGATATACTTACTATGCCTCATAAATAATTGATATTCTTGCATGTTGTTAGCGAATACATAGAAAAGTTGAGTATGTTATTACACTTTTATGCTGCCTTGGCGGTGAGTAATGTTTATAAACTATATTTTTAATATTTAATATGCAGTAAGCATATCATTCATTATTATTTAATACAAGAGAAATTAAGCATCAAAATCTCAGATGAGCAATAAATATATATATAAATAATACGCAGGAAGCACTTTATTTAGGAATAGTTGTATGAGTAGATTAGGGGATATAGACGTATAGACCTAACAAGGAGGTTCTGCTTTTGCCCTCCTCACAAAAAATTTGAAAATACTGATTTACATCTCGTTTCTGAAAAATACTGATAGAAACTTATTTTTTAAATGTATAATATTTGTTAATTGTCAAATTTTGGAATTGCTTTTTATGTTGCTATGTTTTAAATTTTTCTTTGCAAAAAGGGAGAGGGGGAATTCTAGCAAAATATTCTTAGTGCGGCTTAAATTATTTATTTGTATTTCCCATATTAAAAAGTGTTTCAGATTATAGACTTGTTACGAAGCACATTGCTTATAAAATCATAACCTAAATAGATTTTGTTTTGATGCCCATGTCAGTAATTTTAATTTAAGGTGAGAGAAATCAAAGAAATACCCTCTCAGATGTGTAATAAATATGTATAAATAAAACACAGAGCGCACTTTATTTGGGAATGTTGTATAAGCACATCAGGAGACATAGACGTATTTAAGACCAAAAAAAAACCTTTGTCAGGACTCTGCTCCTGCCCTCCTGATGAAAAATTAGAAAATGCTGTTCTACAACTCGTTTCTGAAAAATACTGGTAGAAACTTATTTTTAAGATGCATAATATTTCTTAATTGTTAAATTTCTGAATTGCTTTTTATGTTGATATGTTTTAAATATTTCTTTGTAAGGGGAAGGGGAAGGATTCTTGCAAAATATTCTTAGTTTCTCTTATTTTATTTGTTTGTATTTTCCATGTTAAATGTGTTTTATATTATAGACTTGTTATGAAGCACATTGGTTATAAAATCATGAATTAAATGGATTTCGTTTTCATGCCTATGTCATTAATTATTATTTAACGTGAGAGAAACCAAAGAAACAACTTCTCAGATGTGTAATAAATAAGTATGAATAATGTATTTGAGGCATTACATTTATTTAAATCTGTATGAATACGGATACATGGATGCTTTTTATTAATACAATTCGTCAACGCAAAATCTTTCACAGCAGAAAGACTAGATGATAGCTACTGAAATAAGCTAGTTATTCGTGATTTTAATTGAAATATGAATTAATTAATTAGCAAAATCCTGAAAATTGAAATCCAAATTCGATGTCAAATCTTTTTTTAGCTATAAATTAATAACTATAGATCAAAATAATAATAACAATAATAGATTAAAATAATGATATCTTTTTTTTTAATTAATGAAAAAATTAAGAACACTCAGTCTAAACAGACCTTTTACTCCTAGTACAGAAAGACATATCGAAATTCTTGACTTTTGATCTTACTAAGCCATATAGGTGAAAACTGGAGATTTGAGTTAGTATCCAGTGGCTGGTAGACTCAGCTTCATTAGTGGCCACTTTATAAAGTTAGTGGCCACTGTAATGTTTCTGCACATCTAGATAAATTATAATCGTTGTATACATACATAATTTTTCTCCAAGTCAGAGATTTTTTATCAGCCAATTATTCATGATGGAAGCTGCCAAACTTCAAGAAAATTATTTTAAATTACAAAATCCGTTGTCACATTAATTTTTTAGAATATATTTTTGGATAACTTGTATATGTTTAAAAACATACGATTATCAATCAAATTACCATTACTTTATATTTAAAAAATAAATAAATAAAACAGCTAAATGTATACAATTAAAAATAAAATACACTGTTAAAATTTTGAACCATTTGCTGCAGCGTCACTACACCGCTTTTATAGAAAACGACTAATTTACTGTGTTATGGAGCATTCTCATTGGTCATAAAAGAGATATGATATAAAAGCTGTGGAGTGATGTTGCAGCAAATTTGTCAAATTTTAAACAGTGTAAAATAAAATAAAACACAATAAATTTCATTGTTATTCACAGGATTATTCAGTATCTCTTAAGAAAAATAATCGAACATATAGGGTAGATGTGCCAGTAATCCCCTTAAGGGATTACTTAAAAAAAAATAATTTTTTATTAATAGTTATAATTATTATATTCATTTTTTTCATATTATATTAAAATTTCAACAATATTTAACTAATCTTATAGTTACATTTCCCAATAGAAATAAAAATTTAATTTTAAATAATAAAAATACATCTAAACACCCAAAAGCCCAGTAATGGACCGCCTATGTTCGAGTAATGGACCATCCTACATTCCAGTAATGGGCCACCCTACAAAAAATAACAGATAATTGTTTTTTCAATTGTATTTTGCTCCAGAACTTAATGAAAGCATACTAATAAAACAAAAAATTAAAACTTAAGTTAGAAATTCATTACATTAAAGGATTTATAGTGAAAAAACAAAAAACAAAATATTTAAATTTAAGTTATGAATTTATTATAATCACTTTATTATTATAATGTGGATATAAAACAAAATATTAGTGATATTATTAAAAGTTTATTACATTAAAGGATTTATATTGTAAAGACGTAAAACAAAATATTTAAATTTAACGGATTTATAAGATAAAGACAATGTTTTTGTGAAATCAAGTTTAGATAAAATAAGGCAATAAAAAAAGTCTCCAATCTTCATTCATATCATTATCTATATAATGTGCTGTGCAAATATGGAATATAAATAAAACATCTTCAATTTTATCATCACTTTCCGGTAGTCCAAACTATTCAATACGAAATTTTAGAATGCATTTAAAATGATAAATGTTCTTGCACTATCCAACCATTTTCAGATAATCATATAGCCCATCAATTTGGCACAAATTGATTCCACAATTTTCCTTGAGAGATGCTTGTATGGATATATTATTACCAATGGAACAATTTCTCTATTTGCTGATAAACATCCCATAACAGTGATTTGTTCTTTTTTCGTTATTCGGTACTATATAATACACAGATTTAACTGATTTTGGTCCCAAAATTTTCCCTGTTTTAAGAGCACAAAAGCAGTGCCAAAACTAGCCTTTTTTTGTGCCCGGGGCAAACATGGATTTTGGAGCCCCCCCCCCCCCCCCCCACACACACACACACACATATGCATTATTTATATCAAGCACAACAAACAAAATCTTAATTTGGCTTCACCTTCTGTTCTGATGGTGCCCAGGGCACTGCCCCCTCTGCCCCCTTCTAGTTTCGACCCTGCACAAAAGAAACAGTTTTAACTGCATTGAAAACTGTATGCTTTAGAATTTGGAAGAAGATATTAGTAATATCTTCTTCCAAATATGATTCTACATTTCTGAACCAACTTAAAACAATTTATTTGTAACGGCACATCTAGATTTTGTCAAATGTTCTGCTTGTTTTTTGTACCAATTTTGGATGTCTTCTTAAAAACAACTATTTCTAAAGAAATTGCCCTTATCAAATTCTAGTAGGTAAAATTTAAATATTAAATTTGATTATTTAGCTTTTCAGTTAAATCAAAATATTTTATCCTTACCGAAATTACACTTTTAGTACTGGTCACTTGGGTGGTCCATTACTGGAAAATCACGAAATAAGCAATCCAGTAATGGACCACCCCTCCTAAAATCTTAAAAATAAATAAAATTTTGTAAATGAACATTGGTATATGAATTTCAGAGTTTCATATTACTATTCAAACAAAAACATTCAATTTTTACAGGAAAATAAAGAAGATATAAATTAAGTAAGTAAAGTCAGCTCTTAGCATGTTTATTAAGATTTTCAGTAAAACTGCGAAACTTTATTTTCTGCTTTCTAATTGCTTTGATGAAAATTGTAAAAAAAATAATCCATATTATAGAGCATGCAAGGGGGAGCTAAGAAAATAATAATAAAAACTTAACTATCATTTATTATTTTTTATAAACTAAAAACTACGAGGTGGCCCATTACTGGAAGGTGGTCCATTACTGGCACATCTACCCTATATCGAATAAGCATGTGGCAGAATTCGAAATATTAATTCATTTTTTATTTATTCATTTTTTAAGCTCTGCAGTAACTTATGTAATTAACTTTTGTTTTGATAGTTATATTTTTATATTTTTTTTTATGATGTAAATAAAAATTTTAGTAGCATTAATTGTTACCTTTTTTTTAAACAATTGAAATGTAAAAAATATATATATTGAAAAATAAATTTAAACACGACCTTCATAAAGAGACCACCTCTCAGAACGAGGAATTTTTATTAGAATGGAACGTGGTCGCTTTAGGAAGGTTTTACTGTACTTTCATGTATTCAAAAGTTATTAATAAAATCATGGATATATTGCCTTTTGGATCACACGGTAATATAAATAAACATTTGTATGGAGTGTGACTTTGAAGCCTGGGGGTTGGGGGTCATGATTTAATGTAAGACAAACCAAGCAAGAAACTCTTAGCTATGTAATAAATATGTATAAACAACGCGCAAGGCCGCACTTTATTTAAAGCAGTACGAGTACAGAGACGTTGATTATTCTTCTATACACAATTCATCAATACAAAATCTTCCACTGCAGAAAGAACGAATGATAACTATTCAAGTGCAGTTATTGATTCGTGATTTCAATTGAAATATGAATGAATCACTTGATAAACAAAATCCTGAAATTTCCAAGTCTTTCATCTTGGAATCTAGGCGGTGGAATTGTAAAGGCTAGAATATTCAGAATGACACAAAGACAGTCGCTTTCTCTGCCGTACCGGAAAGTTTTTGCACAAATGATCTTCTCTAGTGTTGCGTTTATTAATTGAATCCCTAAATGCGATGAAGAGCAGTATAAGAGAGAGAGAGAGATTTATAACAAAGTTATGAATTCTTGTCTTCGCTGATTTTCAAAAGTTACGTCAGAAGTATAGTTTTGAAGATTTCGTTGCAAACGATTAAGATATGAAAATTATTTTCCTTTTGCATTGATACTGCCTGTATTTGAAAATATCGAAACAAAAGAACTTATTTGCAGTGTAAACAAGTGCTGAAGAAGGATTCGATTTCTTTGTGTGTCTTGTGAATCATGATAATAAGAAAGCTCAAACTCTTATTATCATTATAACAAAGAACGGATGTTAACGCATAGAAGATCAGTTGATCTCAGTCTACTTGATTAATATAGTTTTAATTATTAAAATCTTAAGGATTATTTTCAATAAATACACTTTTACTCGTTCAAATATAATATATTATTATCTCAGTTTTACAATACAGCACAACACATTTTAAAACTTGCTAAAAATTGTAACACTATCAACTGAGTATGTCTTGAAAATTATTATAATCAGAAAATTGTGAAAACGTTTTCAACCAATACAGATAAATTTTAAAAGAAAGTAAAGAAACTATAGGACAGTTAGTAAAAATAAAGTCCACAATAAGAATAATGACAAAATAATGTTATTTATCATTATAGATTTCAAAAGATAAGAAGTATATTCTTTGAAGATTTGATCGAAGTGAATTAAGATGTAAACACACTTCTTTTCGTCTTAACACTGCCCATTCTTGAACATACCAGAACAATAGGCTTTATTTGCAATGTAAACAAGTGATGAAGAGGCTTTAATTTCTTTTAGATATTTTTAACCATTACAATGAACTGAAATGTATTTTGCAATTTCGTAAAGAACATCATAAGAACGTAGAGGATTCAAGCATAGTTTTTACAAATTATAACAAATATTCACTTCACAGAAATTATTCCTGTTGCAAAACTTATTGTATAGATTATATTAAAATGGATTTTAGTTTCTATCACCAGAAAATAATACCTTATCATATGATTGGAAAGTATGTTAAATATTAATAATAACTAATAAAAAAATTTATAATGTATGGTATTTAGATTAACAAAAGTCAGAAAATACTAATCTAAAACCTAACAAATTGAGATTGGTGTGAAAGATTGCTTCAAAGGCCAAAATATAGTTTTGAACATATCCAAAATATAATTTTGAAGATTTCGATAGAAACGATTAAGATATAAGATATTTTCCTTTTGAAATAATATTGTTTGTTCTTGGAAGTATCGGAACAAAAGGACTTATTTACAATGTAAACAGGTGTTGATTTCTTTTGTATGTTCTATTACTTATGCTAATACAAAATCTCGAACAGATTCGTCATTATAACTGTATCAAAGGGATAATGTTACCAGAACAGATAATGTTGATCTACTTGTTTAGTACAACTTTATTATCACAATCTTAAGGATAATTTTAAACAAACATATTTCTTGAACGTTGATATCGAATATATTATCTATTTTAATCATGCTTAAATTTATATTTTTCATTTAGCCACAAAAATTTCAAAAAAAAAAAAAAATAAAATAAAATAAACAGCATCTAATATGTGTAATGATATTTCGAAAACAAGATGATTGCAATTCGAATATAGGAAAGACTTTTTGCAACTTATGGAGATTAAATGCGATAATTTTTTTAAGTTGCTAAAAAAAGAAAAAAAAATGCAACATATTCTGTTAAAATTAAAGGTATGATAATCATAACCGTATATTGTTGTTTATAGTTAGTGATTTCAGAAAATAAGAAGTATGGTTTCAAGATTTTCTTGAAGAGAAGATGCGAAATTATTCTCCTTTTGCTTTCATAATTTCGCTCTTTGATGACATCAGAATAAGGAAGTTTATTTGTAATGTAAACCACACATGAAGGAATAATGATTTCATGTAGTGATTGATAATATTTTGTCAAAGATACAATGATACAGTCTTTCGTTGATAATAAGAAAATGGTTTTACAAAAGAGCTTAGTCGAACTCAGTCTTCATAGATCACAATAACATGAAATATTTTTTAATCATTTACTTCAAGTAAATTATCCTTATCACAAAATTTACTACATGCACGTTATACATGTATTTGCATGTAATATTATTTAACTTTTTTTTTTTTTTTTTTTTCAATAAAGAACAGAACATGAAAATGGAAATACAAAAAAATAATTTCATTCATTTGAAAATTATAAACATGTGTAATTGGTTATAATAAGAAAGTCTTTTCAGATAATATTTATCTAACATAACATCAAGTTAAACTACTATGCAACTATAAATGCTCTAACTTTTTTTAAAGGCTTGAAGATATAAAATACATTCCTTTTGTAGTTAAGTAAAAATAAAATAATAAACTGCAGATTAAATAATTTTCAACCTAAACGTATACCCAAAAATAAAATATAAAACTTAAAAGCATTTAAAAAAATTAACTGAAAAAGTCCACACAGGATTTGTTTTGTAACATAGAACCACACTGAAATTCTATCACAAGAATTGCCCATTTTAGCATTCTACATCCTCAATTTTACTCAAAACATGAACCAAGAAAAGATGTATAATTCAAAAGAGTTATTTAAAGGCTAATTGTAATAAAACTGTTTTATTATTATCATTGTTGTTGTTGTTACTATTATTATTAATGTAAAATTTGGAGTAGCAATGTACAATATAAAAAGAAAAACTTAAGAAAAAATAACAATCCAGTACATGCCTTCCAATAAAACGCAAAATAAGAACAAACAAACAAAAAAAAAATCTGCGAAGTCTACTTAGTATTTATTTCATACAATAGAATCTCGATGCGATCCTACCACATGAGACATCCTTATTATCAAATTCAAAAGATGATCCAAGAAATGATCCGTAATATTAAACAAAACATATGTATTGAATTATGGATAATAATAATAAGTCTGTTTTATTATTATTGTAAAATGTAGAGTAGCAATGTGCAATATGAAAAGAAAAACCTAATGGAAAATTATAATTCATCATATACCTTCAAATAAGATGAAAAAATAAGCACAACTAAAAAGAAAAATCTGCGAAGTCCACGTAGTATGTATTTTATACAATAGAATCTAAATGCAATTCCACCACAAGAGTCTTATGTTAGCACTATCTTTGCTGAATTCCTTTGAAAAAACGATCCAAAGAATGACCGGTAACATTAAACAGAACACATGGATAATAATAATAATAAGACTGCTTGTTTTTATTATTATTATTGCAAACGATGGAGCAGCAATCTGCAATATAAAAAGAAAAATTTAAGAAAAAATAACAATCCTGTATATCCCTTCCAATAAAAAGAAAAATAAGAACAAACAAAAACAAAAAAAATCTGCGAAGTCCACTTAGAATATATTTCATACATTACAACCTCGATGCAGTTCTACCACAAGAGACGTCCATGATAGTACCATCCTTCCTGAATTCCACCCAAAACACGATACAAAAAATGAACGATGCTTGTTCTTTCCATCTCTTCATCTGGAACGTCCTCTCTTCGAGGATGGAAGCATAAAATTAAACAGAACACATGGTTTGACTTACGGATAATAATAATAAGACTGTTTGACTATTATTGTAAAATGTAGAGGAGCAATGCGCAGTATAAAAAGAAAACCGAACGAAAAATTACTATCCCGCATAACCTTCCAATAAAATGCAAAATAAGCACAAATAAAAAGAAAAATCTGCGAAGTCCACTTAGTATGTATTTTATACAATAGAATCTCAATGCGATTTTGCCACAAGAGACATCCATGTTAGCACTGTCCTTCCTGAATACCTTACAAACAACGATCCAAAAAATGACCGGTAACATAAAACAGAACACATGGATAATAATAACAATGTTGTTTATTATTATTATTACTATCATTATTGCAAAATGATAGAGTAGCAATGTGCAATATAAAAAGAAAAGCTTAAGAAAAAATAACAATACTGTAGTACATGCCTTTCAATAAAACGAAAAATAAGAACAAATAAAAAGAAAAATCTGCGAAGTCCATTTAGTATGTATTTTATTCTACCACAAGCGACGTCCATGTTAGCACTATCCTTCCTGAGTTCCACTCAAAACACGATCCGAAAAATGAACGAGCTGTGTTCTTTCCATCTCTTCATCTGGAACGTCCACCCTCCGAGGATGGAAAAGCATACACAAAGAGGAGGAAGAAGAGGGAAGGGAAAAGGCCAGTACAAATTCTTCTCTTATCGACACACGTGGCCTCTCTCTCTCCCTGCTTCTTCATTATTCCTCGCGCAACCCTTTTACTCCTCTTTTGGTCATTTAAAAGGATTATCAAACGAATTGCATCAAAGTCTCCGCTTCTGCATAATTACGAAAGCCCTGCCTACTACTAGTAGTAGAGGTGATGGGGGGGGGGGAGGAAATATTCTCTCCACTTGCACGGAAAGAATATTAGATGCTATGGCCGTTAATTTTTCTCATTAATTTGTTTAAAGCGTTTGCAGAAACCTAAACTAATCATTGAAATTCCAAAGAAATAGCTCGCATGAAATTGTATTGGATTACGTAAACAGTTTGTTTGAAATTTTGCTGTAATTTAAGGAGTTAGAGTTTGAAGTGATAATTTTACGTATTACATTGTTAAGATATACAGTTAATCAAAAAACATAACTAATAGTCTCAAGCAAGAAAAATGGAATGTGACGATTTTAAATGGGTATAATGCTGTGAGGGAGATCTAATCGTTGAATTCCTTGATAAGCAACTCGCATGAAATTGTACTGGATTACGTAAAAAGTTTGAAATTTTCTATATTTTGAGAAACTCGCACAGATGATTTATACATTATATGTGTAAGAAATACAATCAATCAAAACAAAGCAGATATTGGTCATAATCAAAAAAATTGTCCAGGTTCTAATAGAACAAGGCACTTTGAGCATAATCTAGTCATTGAAATTCCAGGGGGAGTTGAAGCTCAAATAAAATTGTACTGGATTGCGTAAATAGATAGTAGACCTTTTTTATTCTTAATTTGACACTAATTTAGGTAATAAAGTTTGAAATGATGATTTACAAGCTATATCAGAAATAAAACACAATCAATTCGAACAAAACAAATAGTTTGAACAACCATTGCTACTGTTGAAAAACATTCCCTTTGCCCCTCATACACCACCATGCAACGACTTTTGATTTTCAAGCTGTTAAAAATGTAGATTTTTTTTTTTTTTTTTTTTTTTTTTTGAGCATACAAATTACTTAAACACTGAAAGAAAAAAGATCTTTTTCAATAAAAAATATTTCTTTTAACTATTTTTTTTTTTTTTTGTTTCTTATTTTGTAATAAAAAAAAAACGAAAGACAGGAAAAGAAAGAAAAAGAATTTGTTTATTTAAACTCGTTCTATCAAGAAAAAAAAAAAAATCACTTCACGTTTTACAATTAATTTTGTTAGAGCTTATATCACAAGTAGAAAAAAATGTGGAGCTTTTGAAGACCTATCGCACTTTGAACAAAATTTAGTCATTCAAACTTTGACGAAATAGCTCTCATGAAATTGCATTACACTTAATTAGTTAAAAGACAACTAACTACTTTTGCAAAACAACTACTTTGGATTATTTAAAGTGCACCAAAAAAAACTTAAACTAGTCACTGAAATCCCGAATAAATAGTTTGCATGATATTGTCTTCGATTACGGAAACAGTTAGTTTGAATTATTCAGTAATTTGGAAGTTAACGTTAGAGTTACGGGGTTTGTCCGGAAAGTATTAGGACTGATTTTATTCCGCCGCGACTGTACTTCGGAGCGTGCGCTCACCGACTGGATTCGGTAGAGGGCGCTCCTAGCTAACGAACGAGCGGCTGTTCCGTTGTCTCCGAGCACCTGGAGAGTCAGGACAGGCATTTTCGCGCGACATATTTCTGTGAGTGGTGCAAGCCGAAAAATGCAGCGTTCGTTAGAGCAGAGGTATGCGATTAAATTCTGTGTAAAACTCGATAAATCTGCCATAGAGACGTTTGATATGATCAAGCAGGCTTACCCAAAGGTTGTTTTAGCAAGAAGTGGTGTGTTTCCGTGGCACCAGGCCATTTTGGAGGGCCGGGAAGAGGTCGCCGATGAAAATCGTGCTGGAAGACCTTCAACTTCGACAAACACCGACTATGTGACTCATGTGCGCAAAGTTTTGAACTCAGTATACCGTCGACTAAGTATTCGTTTAATTGCCCGGATGGTAAATTTACCAAAATCTGTAGTTCATGATATTGTGAGGGAGCATTCGAACATGCGCAAGGTGTGCGCGGCTCACACCGCCTTTCTTGTGAACAGCTACCTGACCAAGGCCAGCATCCCAACGCTTCCGCAGCCGCCCTACAGCCCAGATGTGGCTCCTCCGGGTTTTCTTTTGTTTCCTCGCCTGAAAAGGCCGATGAAAGGCAAGCATTTTGAGACGACAGGGGGGATCCAAGCAGCATGCACGGCGGCTCTCAAGTCTATTCCGGAGAATGCCTTCCGTGACGTCTTCAGTGATTGGAAATCGCGCTGGCAGCGATGCATCGACGTAGAAGGAGCCTATTTTAAAAGTTTTTAAAGAATTGCCATGATTGGCTCAATAAATTTTTTAAATCGACTCAGTCCTATTACTTTTTGGACAAACCCTGTATAATTTACCCACTGCACTAAGAAAAAAAATATACGCCTTCACCTAAAATGAATAATTAAAAAATTTTTAAATCCCTAAATTAGAATTTTCGAATTATACGAATGGGATAAACAACCAAGCTGAATAGACCAAATGAGCTAGAATTTCTAATATTTTGTTTTCTAAGTGACGAAAAGATACTGAATCGTTTTCGTAACTAAAAATTATCGCTTGATTTCTGAAATAGTTTCATAAACTAGAATTATAGTTACAAAAACTAACCTCTTGTGTACGCATCTATTTGCAGATATTTTTAAATAAGTTTGACCACGAGAATACAGGAAAATGCTCTTGAATTCTAGTAGGAGACTCTAGAACTCTTTAGAAAAGAGAACTAGAATTTATAGGGATGAAATGGAATTATTTTTGCTACAATGTTAAAAAAAATCTGTGACATTACTGAGAATTTACAATTAATCCACTACTTAAGTGAAATTACAGAGATTAGAAAAACAGAGATCCTGTTAAATAATAGAGCAATTATTTGGCAAATTTACAATAGACTGTAAATAATATGCACTTTATTGTGTGAAATTTGCTCGTTTTATAATGTAAATTTATCGCTAAATTTAATAAATGTAATTTTTTTATTAAAAGAAAAAATTGATTTTGAATGTCACAAAATCTTACGTAAGCAAAAAAGGGGGAGGTCTAGCATTTGCTTATGTATCCTTACAAGGGGGAGGCGGAGGGGGTTACAAAGTAACTAAAAATATATTTAATTAATACTTTAACAACCCCTGTAGTCGATCAATCATCAGAAAAACTATTTGAGATTTTTAATAAATGTTTTATATTGGCCTTTTTGTGTCGGAAGATAAACAATGTTTGAAACATGAAATTAGTGAATGGCGACTTAATATTTGTATGCTGCATCTTCAGTTCACAAATTTCCAAACAAACATTCTTCCGAAATCTCAATGCACAACACGAGCCTCAGAATAATTCGATTTCCCTCCTTTTGCTTTGTTATGTTTGTAAGTTTCCCATCTATAGGGAAAAATGCCCAAAATTTTTAAATGACCTTTTTATGGAGATATTATAATCGCCTTTAAAATTCTAAATAGCAGGGTCGAAAAAAAGAAGGGGCGTGTGCCCAGGGCACTAAGCAAAGGAGCCGCCAAATGAAGATTTTATTTGTCGCTTTTTCTCATGTTTGTTTAGCACATGTTGATAAAATGATCCTGTATGGGATATGCCATAGCATTGAAGAATCTAAGGATGATATAGTACTATAAGGATCTTGCATAAAGCGGAATCTTTTCCGATTCTTTTCGATTCCGTTTACAGGGTTTTAGTAAATTTATATTTGACAAAGCTGATTACGAAGTTCAGTGAAACATATTTTATGATTGTGCTTTTTAAATGTCAGCTATTTGAAACTTAGTAAAATTTTCTTTGTAAATTTGATTTGTATAAGTGGGGGCGGGGGGGGGGGGGGAGGTTTGCCAAAATCCATGTTTGTTACGGGTGCAAAAAAGACTAGTTTCGTCCCTGTAAATAGTGTTAGAAAAAACATGTCTTGTAAATATCCAGAAATGTAATAAAACTATACTTTTTCAATTATGGAAATTTTCTTCAGTATAAAATGTAGATCAACATACATATAGAAGAACATAAAGTTATAAAACATTTGTACTACTATGGTCGATCAAACAGCAGCAAAACTGTTTTGAATTTTAAGCAAATATTTTATACCGGCCTTTTTGTGTCGGAAGATAAACAAAGTTAGAAACATGAAATTAGTGAATGGCGACTTAATATTTGAACGCTAACATCTTGACTTCACAAATTTCCATACAAGCCTTTTCCCGAAAATCTCAACGCACAGCACGAGCCTCAGAATAAATTCAATTTCCTGCCTTTTCATCTGGACATCCATCCTGCTTCATCATGCATGTAAGTGCTCAAGAAAAAGCAGAAGGAAGTTGCGGAAAAGGACAGCAGCGTGTGCATTCATCGTCCTATCGTCGAAGGGGACTTGCATATCTCCCTTTTGCCAAGCTTTCTCATTACTTCTGATTCAACCCTTACATTTCTCTTTGGTCATTTAAAAGGATTATCAAACGAATTGCATCAAAGTCTCCGCTCCCGCATAATGATGTTTAAGAAAGGCGAAGCTACTGTAGGTGACTTTGGGGAAGGTGGGGGAGGGCGGAATTAAAAAGGGAGGGCTATGCTGGTCTCGCCGCTCATACGAAATGACTATTAGATGCAATCGTAGTTAATTTTTCCTCATTAATTCGTTTAAATCGTTTGCTGTTTTAAAGAAAATCTAAACGAGTCATTTATTTTAATTAATATACGAATGGTAGAGCGAGATCTAATGGGGGGAGCAGTTAAGATACCAGGCGGAAGTTTGGGTTATATATCAAAGAGGTTTCAGTACCTTTGAAAAAAAAAATGTGTAAAGATGGGCACATAACTGCTTAACGCGTTACTTAAATGATATTAAAAATAAAATAATTAATCGAAGTATTTTAGGTAATCTAAATTCATCATTTTTTAATACATATTTTCTTTTAAGTATTTTAAGCAGATTTATTATTATTATTATTATGAAACATTAATGTTTTCACAATAACTCAGGAATCGATCCAACTGTAATTAGAGGAAAATTTTTGACTCTTACACAAAAATATATTTAATAATATAGGATCCATAACAAAATTATTTTTTTAAAAAAACGAATTCCTTCACAAAATTTCTCTTTATAAAATTAGGCCCCTTCACAATATTGTGTTCCATAAAAACACATTGTTCATTAATTATTTTTATTTTACTATATTTTAAAATGTGTATTTTGCAATCAAAACAAAGTTACCAAGAAGGAAGACTTCAGCAGATGAAATTAAAGAAATGATTATTAATAAATGCTTGGTTCGAAACTGGGTAGCTGTAATTAATCTTTAGTCTAAAAATGTAATTTTTCCAAAAATATAATAAGTTTTGCAAAAAAAAAAAAAAAAAAAAAAAAAAAAAAAAACTTGTTTTTTACAAATTCATCTCCGCGGGGGAAAAAAACTCTGCATTGATCTCTGTAATTAGTACAATACTTTACCTATTTTTTCTGGTTATTTATTTCTTTTGCTTTAATTAATTGCAAACTACGGAAGAAAAAAACATCATAATGAATAAATGTTTGGCTAATAACGTAATATTTTTTTCTTCTTTTCCAATCTAACGAATTTTAGGACTAATACATATTACTAATTACACTGTTTTTATTTAACTCAACCTCATTTTTGTATTTAAAGATGTAATTTTGCAATCAATATTTAACTCGCTCCGTAAGAGGCTGCTAGAATTATAAAAATTACATTCACATAAGTTTTTCCGATGGCAATACAACATTTCAATATTTTTATAACATTAATTATAAGTTAATGGATTAATTTCAATGCTTTTCTCCGTTATTCTGCCATACATGGTAAATAGTCGAATATTCTCTACGAATTGTAATAACTACGGGTTTAATGATGGGCAAAAAGTGCTCGCCAAAATGTGCCAAATGGTTGTGAAATTACAACAATAAATCATTTTAAAAGCTAAAAAGAAGAAAATAAATTATAATTGAAAAAACGAATTGTGTAATATGTTAAAATCTATAGTTTATCATTAGAAATTAATATTTTATCTAGTTTAATATTAATTTATTTACAATTATGCACTGAGAAATCAATTTAAAAATACTAAAAAATGTATTTAAATGTTTCTTCTTTCTTTCCGGTTCTTTCAACTTTTAACGAGCGTGAAAAAAAAGGAATTTTCCATAATCGAGTTCGGTGACCACGCCAAATTAATATTTTGTAACGGAAATTTTCGTGGAAAAAAATACGAATTACACTCAAAACATTACGTATGATTTTGAAGATGAATATTGAATGATTTTAAAAGAGTGTTTTTAGAAACTATTATTGTTATTATTATTTTACGTATTTCAGTTTTACCTTTAGAAACAAGTGCTAAACCATAATGAGTACAACAAACATTATCTAAAAATATAGATATGTGGCATGAGCTAAAAATGTAATCAAGCATGTGCATTAAAAGGGTGAGAAAAGCATTTGCAGTAAAATGCTAAAGAGGTATTTGCAAACACAAAATGTAGTGAGGCTCAATTTTTGCAGGCAGCAAAATGCTTTCAAATGCTTTTAAAATTTACTCTTAAATGCTTCGCAAATATTTGTTATTTCATCACTTAGTAATGAATTAAACAGCCATAATATGTTTTTCCCTATGTTGTATTGATAAAATGCATTATCTCACCCTCGCTCTTTTTGTTTTTGTTTTTTTCTTTAAGATACACTAGCTGAAAGTAGCTTATTTTAAGACACACATCTTTTCCCGGCAAACTACGTTTTAAATGTAACTACGTCTTTCTGAAATAATGTTTTCTTCTTACATTATTAAAAAAAAAAAAAGGCGAAGTTATTAAGAATTTTTTCGGAAATTAGGAAGCCTAGAACTTATTATGTCATAACAACAAAATCCATGCAATAGGTACACTTCGCACTGTAAATCAAAAAATCTGTAAGGTTACTAAGAATTTTAATACTTTTCGGTTAGAAGGGCGACAGTGTTGGATATACATATGTATGTCTATATACATATATATACTTATGTATACATATACATATCTGTGGATATATACGTACAGAATTTTCTATGAAACTCTGGATGCCAAAGAACTCTTTATGTAACAGCAGCACGGGTTACAGATAAAATTTTAGTAGGATTTCTGTAGTTTTAGTGGATTCTCTAGTAAATCTACAGATTTTTGTAGTTTTACAAAAAAATGTTTTTTGTAGATATGATACATATTTTTTCGTACAGTGTACGAATACAATTTTAGTAAGAGTACAGATTTCTCTAACTTTCCATCTGTAAAAATAAGATTTTTTTTCTTTTTTTTTACAGTGTAGAAAAAGCGGATTGTTATTTGCCTTGTCTATTACACTGTAAAGAAAAATCTGCAAAGTTACTAAACTTTTTATAGGAAACTGGGATTTCTGAAACTTTTCATGTAATGGTAACAGCAAAAATTCATGTAACAGAATCGGTTACATGAATTTTTTCTGTTATCATTACATGAAAAGTTCTAGTAATCCGAGTTTCCTAGAATATATTTAATAAGTTTATAGATTTTTTTTTCAATGTAGTTTAAATTTGTAGTTTTTATGTGTGAATTAATTTTAAAAAATCGTTAATTTCAGATGAACTATTACATTAAAGTATATTGCATTGTATAATGTGCTTTAATATAACATTCGAACATAATTATTAAGTAAAAATGCATTTAACTATATTAATTAGTTTAAATTTTATTCAAAATTAACGAATTAATTTTTACTGCAAATATTTTTTTATATTTCCTTCATTACTTTGGAGCAAAAAAATATTTTCTCCAATCCGACAAAAAAATTAAAATATCGAAATCAAGTGTGCTTTTCGATCTTTAATAATGATTCCTTTGTAAAAATAATTCCGTTCATTTTCTAATAACAATTCAGATTCATCTTTATTCGCAATTAAAAAAAATATATATTAAGTTCAAATTAAAATATAAAATACAGTTGCATGTAATTGAGAAAAAATAAATATAAATAAAAAGTAAATATATACTGCGTTGCGAAAAATTACTTTTTCTTCCTGTTTTCGCTGCGTGATATCTATTGCTTGCATTACAAATACTTATTTTCTAAAATAAAATGTAAAAAATAAATTATATGTTTTCAATAAGTGAATAAAATAGTTTTTTAACAGCACTTTCTTCGAGCTTGCTAATTTAAATTTGTATGGTAAATAATAATGAACTGAATTTACGAAACGTAGCGATATGAACAAAGCAAAAAAGTATTTTGGGGAAACAAAGTACTAAATAATATTTCCTCTCTAATATATTTTCAAATAATTGCTCATTTCTCAAAATGTATTATTATTATTTTTTTTTCCTAATATTTCATCGAAATAAATTCAAGCTTAAATAATCACATCCCATAATGCCTTAAACAATAAAACTCAAATATAGTTTGAACTAACGATAAAATATTTACATTTATTTAAAATAATACACAGATATTTAAATTAAAAACACGACATTTTCCTTTATTTTATACTGTGATAATTAACAATTACTTTCTCTTATTCGCAAATGTTTATTTTCTTCTAAAATACCGCATAGTTTGCGTTTTTTTTAATTAAAAAAAAGTTGAGCAGTTTTTTTTCCTCCGTGTAATAAAAAACTTTTACTCTCGTTACCCACTTTTTTTTTTCTTTCCTCCCTGGCAGCTATTTAGTAATCAGCCATAATGACAACCCCGAAGCCATAACAACGATGTAACTCAACAAATTTTTCTATGTAGTTAATCTCACTTTTTGAGTGTTGTAAGCGCACTCTTTTTACTTTGATAATAATTGCCATCATTATCATTATCATCATTTTCTTTATCCCGGAAAGTAAATGATGCAAATTTTTATTTTAAGGCTCGTAAAATAATAGAGTTGCTAAATCTGAAAGGACATTTATAAGCTGCGTAATAGAACAGAGTGTGCTCATTTTTCGGTCATTAAACATAACTATTTTTATGAGAAAAACATGAATTAGGCGACTCAATAAAATGCATAGATTTTGTTGCCAGCATGGGTGCATTAAATAGGGAATACATTCATCAAAGCATGCTGGCCAACTTCTAAAATTACAACGCGTCTTGTTTCACATATTTTATATTTTAGACGAATTAGAAGAAGATATCGTATCCAAGATGTCTCAAAGAATGCTTTTTTTTATTGTTTAATATGTTTGTTTGCTTGCTCATTTTAATTATTGATATTTTTTATATACTTTAAAAATATTTAAGTTTTTAAAAAAATATAAGTATTATATTTAATAAAAAAAATATAAGTATGCACAGATTTTGTATACCTAGTGTTTATTGTGCGATATTTAAAATCACTCGTTTTTATAAATAAAATATTTGAAGCAAGTAAGGTGGGACGGAGGATAGTGGGGGGAATTTCTGATTTCCTAATGTTATTTGATGTTATTCATCTAAATCAGTCAGCATGTTGTAAATTAATACAGGTATTATAAATGTAATTACTATATAATTTATTCTTTTTTCAAAATGTGATTTAGTAGATCGTCGTTGATAGGTAAAACAACAAAGGTTGTACCAGCGAAGTAGAAGTTTTTAATAAATATTTAAAAGAAATACAAATAAATGATAATTCAAATAAATGGAAACATCATATCTCATAATTATTATCAAATAAAATTATGAACAAAATTTGAAATTTGGATAATTTCACAGAAAAAATATTCCACTTCTTATTTTTTAAAATTTCTTTTACCACCACAAAATTAATATAAAATATAACATAAATTTCTGGTTCTCATTTAGAAACTTTTTTTCTGGGGAAATTCGGCGTCGCAAAATGCACAATTTAAAACATTGGGGTTGCACATGCATAGAAATTTTATAAAAAGCAAGAAAATATATCAGTGTACTTCAGCTAGTTATAAAGAAAAACTCGATATAGCATAATAAGGAAGAAGAATGATAAATAAATATAAGAGAAAGAAACTTTAAGTTGAACGGTGTTGTAATGAATATGTAAACAAAAATAAATGACAAATGGCACAGACACAAAAGAAGAAAAAAACTGCCCGCTTGGTTTACAGGCGCAGGTAGATTTCGAAGTACTAATTTCGAAAATACACAAGGCCATGTGGTGACTGTTTCATTAAGTAAATCACTCATTATATTTTAAATTCTGAGGGGGTGGGGGTCTTCTTTTTTTTCCTTTTGAAACATGCGCGTTTAATAATACAATCCTATATAGAGCAACTCTGAGGGTTGTCAAAATGTTTCATCACGCCAATGATCTTTTTATCGCCTTAGTGGCAGATTAATGGATGTAACCTTTTTCTTTTTTACAACACCCTTTTTTTCTTCAAGAGTTGATTCTATCAAAAATATGCCGGTATAAAAGTTGTAAATAATATTAAGTAGATTTATGAAAAAATTAAGCGGATTTGATATTTTGTGAATTAACATAGTTACGAAATTTTTTTTCTTCTAAAACTTCTATTTTTTCACCTATTAAGGCCATATTTATTTACGTTAAAATCTGTCATACGTTAATTTTTAGCCCTTTTCCTAGAAGCGTTAGAAACTTCAAATTCATACGATATGTATCATAACTAAGAAGTTGTGAGTTTTTTCTGTTTTCACGTTTCCAACCTCTTGGTCCGATTTTGTCCATTAACGGACTTGACGCAGATTTTCTGCTTTTTTATCTACGTTTAAGTTTGGAAAAGATTTATCCAGAATTATGGAAGTTATCGTGTATATTATAAAGTGATATAGATAGCTAGATTTATACATGTACATGTATATAGTTTTGAATTGGAGGGTCTAAAGGTCGTGATCTGTGTAGAACTGCATAAAAATTCAGAAATTTTAACACAGAGAAGAATGTAACTGGATGTATTTATATTTCTTACGAAATCTATCAACAATAAAATAAAACGTATATATTTGTTTTATTTAAACGGGGAAAGCATCAAGCTAATCTGCCTTGTCTATCTTTGAAACAATCATACTTAATCTATAAATTCATTATTACTATGAAACGATTTAAGCAGAAGGGTACAGGTATTTCTGGAATTTTAAGAAGTTATTATTTAAGTCTTTTCTAAATCCAGCCACGGTATTGTTTGCATTATCCAAAATACTAATTTACGAATGATGAACTCCGACGGGTCCTGATAAAATCAAACGGAAATTTCTTAAGCGTAAGCGAGCAAATAATTAAACAAGTCTTGTTTACATGAATGGGTACACAGCGAAAAGAATAAGGATTATTCAGATGAAAATCAGTTTCCTGGTAATTCCGAAACAACACTTGATGAGCGTTATTCGTTACAGTAGGTTAGGTTCCTGGAAAAAGTCAAGGGGAAAAGAAATAGAGATATATCTCCTGAAAAATGAAAGACATCAATCTCAATCTCAGCATCCTTCTTTAGAGATTTATCTCATCTTTCTATCTTTCTTCCTTTTTCATTTTCATTTTTTTTTTTTTCTCGCAAAATCAAGAATATGAAAACAAAGAATGATGATATTAGCAGAAAAAGGTTTTTTTATTTATTTTAATAAATTAAGTTTTTCAGTTTTAGCATTAATGTACAGTCGAGCCTCGTTAACATGAATCTTAAGGGGAATCAAAATTTTGTCCCTGTTAACAGTAATTCATGTTATCAGCGTCATATCTTTGTAATCGTCTTTATAGAGGACTGTGAAAACAATTCATGTTAAAAGTAATTTATGTTAATCGTGTTCATGTTAACGAGTTTTGACTGTCATGAGTTTCCTTGCATTTTTCAATGCATTAACAACAAATATCTTCAATCCCCCCCCCCCCCAAAGAAAAAAAATGTCTGTTCATTCTTATTAGCTAATTAGTACTAAATAATTAATTGAAACTTAGTGTTAATTATATTATTTTTTTAATTTAGTTGTATTCCTAATTAAAAAGTAACCACATAAAAAGAATAGAATAAACGAAGAAAAATACCGGAGTTTAATCATAGATTGTCAACTAATAATTTTGAAATTTATAATTTTTCTGTTTTAAGATTTAATTAAAATGTGTACAACATGTAATATGTTTTAAAAAAAGACATGGTAATTTTGTACGTAAAATATATCCTTTAAAACTAATGTATGATAAAGAAAATTTAAAAATGCTCCTTGCAAAATCAAAAGACCCGAAGCATCGAACCGTGTTAGCAACATTATACATAATTACGATTAGTTTTTTTCTCATTTCTCTCTCTCTGGAACTGTCGGACCCTCAAAATAAGTTTAAGAAGCGATCTTTTACAACATTTTTCCGAAAGATTATTTGCTTTTGAAAAAAATGGGCAAACTCCGTTCGATTTTTGCGAATGGGAATAGATTGTGGAAATTTCTTAACGTAGCTGCAAATTATATGCACTTACGAATGAAAATGGTTTCTCGAATGTGTCATAAATTAGCCATTTTGGAGTTGCCGAGAAAAATAATTTATAAAACTGCTCATGAAAATATGGAATTTTCCTCACTACCTCTACACGCAATGGCAAGTCGGAAATTGTTCGTAAAATGTCTCCAAATTCTCCATGTTTCAATACTTTTGGGTGCAGGAAAGCACAATGGTATACCTACGAATGAACCGCTAAAATACGTGCTTTCCACCAAGATATGACTTGACAGACAGATTGCGAATCGAAATTTAACTAATCCCAGATTTTCATTCGTGAACTCGATGAGGTGATTGCCTGTGCTGCCGCCTCCTGGTCTAATATGTTGAATTTCAGTAATACAAAAATAATAGAACTCCACCTTAAATAGGACGTATTCACCATGGCACAGCCTAGAATTATTACCTATCACGGGATATCATTTAATTTATTCGCTATGATTGGATTTAATAGAATGAAGAAAACTCGTATTAATATCTTTTAAAGTTCTGATTCAATCTTCATAAAATTTAAAAGGACTCGACAAAATTCTGCAAAGATTATATATATTAAATTTCAAACGATTTGGTTAAGAAATTTGTGTTCTGTTATATGCGGATAAGCCAGACGACCAACGTGTTTATATTACAATAAGACCACATCTAAAAAGGTCATCAGAGCCCTCTAAATAGAAGTTTGGATCCAGCCTTGCCCAATATGCATATTATTTTTTTATAACTAAACAAACCAAAGAAATTTTTGCCTAAGAAACCATAAACAGCTCACTATTTCCCTACCTTCATCCAAGTACAAATTTATAAAAATAAGGAAATAATACTAAATATTAAAAGCTGGAATTTCAACATAAAAATCCTCGTTCACTTATCAACTTAGCTTTTTCTTTAATTAAAAATATTTTGAATAAGTATCTTCACTAAGAAAAAAAATAAGGTAGAAAAAAGAGCCAGAGGCATATCATTATATTCTTATTCTTGGTCAGCACTGTGTAATCGTAATTGTTGGGATTCATTTAATCCTTTGAATCCAGATTATCCGATAACACCAAAAAGAAAACAAGAAAAAAAAAAGTTTCCAGCGATTACCAGAAAAAAAAAATCTTCAGAGCACCTGTCAGTGTTGTACAAAAGGGAAAAAAATGGAATCTAACGTTTATGCAACCAGCACTGATTTTTACAGATAAAAATATCAAGGAGGATTAAAAAAAAAAGAGAACGTATATTGTTGATTGATAATGAGTTTTTGAGATAATTTTATAATTTTACTGTTGCGGTATTTCCATCAGTTAATAAAGATAGCTTGAAAAAAATTATTTCATTATTTATTTTTTTTATATGGTTTTTTTTTTATTTACTTATTTATTTATTTTTAAGTAAGAAAATTTTTCTTCAAATCATATGAATGATTTTGGTTGTTTCTGCTCTTCCTTTGCGCGTATATTAAAGTCTGAACCCGAGCCCGAAATATTCAAGTTCGAACTAGATGTGAATAAAATCTAATGCATATTTTAATACAATTCTAGAAAAGTAGTTTATAATTATGTCTATAACACAATTTCATTGTTTATTTGTAAAAATGAATACACACATACACATATGTATAAGTGTGTATGTGTGTAAGGGGGGGGGGGGGATCAGAGCAAACCGAACCAAAATTCAAGCGGAAACTGAAGCATTTTTGAAAATTATTCATGACTTTCTTTTGCAATATTATCATTTTTATTCAAAATTCAAGTCGAAACTGAAACATTTTTGAAAATTATTCGTGACTTTTTTTTTAGAATATCAAGTCAACCCGAATCAAAATTTCAAGCCGAAACTAAAGCATTTTTTGAAAATTATTTATGACTTTATTTTAAAATATCGAGTCAACTGGAATCATAAATTCAAGCCGAAACTAAAACATTTTTAAAAAAAATTATTCATTATTTTATTTTGAAATATCAAGTCAAACCGAATCAAAATTTCAAGCTGAAACTAATACATTTTTGAAAATTATTCATGGCTTTATTTTGAAATATCGAGTCAACCCGAATCAAAATTCAAGCTGAAACTAAAAAAAAAAAAAAAAAAAAAAAAAAATCCAAATTATTTATGACTTTATTTTGAAATATCGAGTTAACTCGATTCAAAATGCAAGCTAAAACCGAAACATTTACTACAATTAAACAGACTCAAAGAAAAAAAAATGTCAACCCGGTTTAAAACCACGGGCGTCGGATCGGGTAAAATAGGATTATCCAACCTCATACAAGACTCTAACACCTATCCATTCAAGATACACAGAAAATTATATGAATTATAATTAAAGCATTTCATAATAAAAAGAAACATCTGTCTTATACGTGAAAGAGAGATTATACAAATTTTATATTCATCATACCTCATAGCTTTTGCTTCCGTATAAGAAAAGAAAAAGAAAATATTAACCTGACTTTAGTCATTATGAGAAGCTAATGCACCTTACAGAGAGAGAGGAAAAAAAACCTACGCCCATTCTTTTGAAGCCTGAGAGTAAAAATCCCAGGCTCACCTTTGATCCCAGGTTTCCCACTTCTTCCTAATGTGCCTCATACGTGGGATCGTCTTTAAATTGCGTTTAGTTTAAAGAGGGAGCACAGTAATAGATATTTCATAATGTTAAGTTTAAGGAGGGTCAATTTAAAAATTTAATTTTCTTTTTCGGGGATGATTTTTAAAGATAAAATAATAAAATTTATTATTTTCAATTGCTATTAAATAATTAAACTTTCAGGAAAAGAATACGATATCTTAATTTATATTTGTTATTATTTTTATTATTATATGTAATCAGATAGCTCTATCCACCTGGACTCCTTCCTTATACGTAAAGTCAATTTCCAGTTCTGTTTTCCTTTTACATTCATTTGTTTCAAATATATCTTGAACGGGGATTCAGAAAGAATCACACACACACACACGTACCTCTAACGAAAAAAGAAATTATAGTACAATCTTCTTATCTATATTTTAAATGAAATAATAAATTATCTATGATGAAATCTATAATAAATTATCTATAATAAATTATCTATGATGAAAATATATTTTCTGTGCATTTACAATCTGTTAATTATTATTAATTAATTAATTAATTTATAATGATATGTTTTAAAAATTATTTTACCATATTGCATTTACTCCAATTTTTTAATCAATAAAAATAATTAAATTAACCAATATATCATATAACCATCAAATCCCATACGCAAAATAAATACATAAACATATGTACACGCATATACAGGGTGTCCCTAAACAAATGGTATATACGCCAGGGGGTGATAGAACACATCAAGACGAGTAATAGTAAATAGGAAACCAAGGGTCCCAAACGTTTTCCAAAGGAGATAGCCGCCATTAAAGTTTGGGGTCCAAAATTTCAAATACACATAAAAAACAGAAAAATTGGTCGATTGATTTGCGGTTTTCACTAAAATTATTCTTTATGTTGGTATTTTCTTGAAAAAAAATTATAAAGATAAATTTCAAAAAATGCCGATAGAGGGCGCTTTAGACTTTGAAGAAATGAAAAACTATTTTTTGCCGTGATTTTTTGTATCTCATTAAATGGTTTCGTAAGCTTAGACTTAAACTTAAATTTTGAGCTCTAAATCTGAATAGTTGGAAGCGGTTAAGTAGCACAAACTTAACTGTGTTCAGAGGGTTTAAATTTCAAATGATTATAAAAAACGGAAAAATTGGTCGATTGATTTGCGGTTTTCACTAAAATTATTCTTTGTGTTGGTATTTTATTGAAAATGAATTATAAAGATAAATTTCAAAAAATGCCGATAGAGGGCGCTTTAAACTTTGGCGTAACGAACAACTACTTGTTACGTTATTTTTTGCATCTGATTAAATGTTTTCATAAACTTAGACTTAAACTTAAATTTTGAGCTCAAAATCTGAATAGTTGGGAGTAGTTAAGTAGCACAAACTGAACTGTGTTCAAAGGGCTCAAATTTCAAATGATAATAAAAAACGGAAAAATTGGTCGATTCGTTTGCGGTTTAAAATAAAACTATTCTTTAAGTCAGTATCTTCTTGAAAATGAATTTTACAGATAAATTTCAAAAAATTCCGTTAGAGGGCGCCTTAAACTTCAGAGAAACCAACAACAAATTTTAACCGTTATTTTTTGTATCTAATTAAATGCTTTCCAAAACTTGTTAAATGTTTTCTAAATCTTAGATTTAAACTTAAATTTTGAACTCAAATTCTGAATCGTTGAGAGGGGTTAAGAAGCGCAAACTGAAGTGTGTTCAGGAGTTAAAATTTAACCCCCCTCCCCTCGAACACAGTTCACTTTTGCGCTATTTAAACACTCGCAACGACTCAGAATTTGATCTCAAAATTTAAATCTAAGCATTTGAAAGCATTTAATGAGATTTAAAAAAAATAACGGTTAAAAAATAGTTGTACGCTACTCCAATGTCTAAGGCGCCCTCTATCGGCATTTTATGAAATTTATCTTTAAAATTTTTTTTCAAGAAAACACTGATTTAAAGAGTAGTTTTAGCAAAAACCTCAAACGAATCGACTAATTTTCCGTTTTTTTTATAGTTTTCCGTTTCGTTTGAAATTTAAACCCTCTGAACACAGTTCAGTTTGTGCTACTTAACCACTCCCAACTATTCAGATTTTGAGCTCAAAATTTAAGTTTAAATCTAAGCCTACGAAACCATTTAATGATATGCAAAAAATAACGGCAAAAAATAGTATTAAGATGGATTTCGTTAATCCAAAGTCTAAAACGCCCTCTATCGGTATTTTTTTTAATTTATCTTTATAATTCATTTTCAATAAAATACCGACATAAAGAATAGTTTTAGTGAAAAGTGCAAATCAATCGACCAATTTTTCCGTTTTTTATAATCATTTGAAATTTAAACCCTATGAACACAGTTAAGTTTGTGCTACTTAACCGCTTCCAACTATTAAGATTTTGAGCTCAAAATTTAAGTTTAAGTCTAAGCTTACGAAACCATTTAATGAGATGCAAAAAATCACTGCAAAAAATAGTTTTTCATTACTTCAAAGTCTAAAGCGCCCTCTATCGGGATTTTTCGAAATTTATCTTTATAATTTATTTTCAAGAAAATACCAACATAAAGAATAATTTTAGTGAAAACCGCAAATCAATCGACCAATTTTTCCGTTTTTTATGTGTATTTGAAATTTTGGACCCCAAACTTTCATGGCGGCTATCTCCTTTGGAAAACGTTTGGGACCCTTGGTTTCCTATTTACTATTACTCGTCTTGATGTGTTCTATGACCCCCTAGCATATATACCATTTGTTTAGGGACACCCTGTATAAATGCATATAAGCGCGCGCATACAACTGCAAACTGATAATAAAATAAGACAAGAAGACGAAAGAAGATTTATATTGAACCTTATTTAGAACAAACTATTCAACAATTAAATTACAAGAGCAACAAGTAGTTAAAATGAGGAAATACGCAAAGCTTGAGATCAATAATCACAAGAAGGTTGCATTTACCCTGTCATAAAAAAGATCCTCTTGTTTTTCTTCAAAATCACGATTGATTGGCAGTTCTATTCAGTTCTCTCAAAATGTCATACTTTTAAATAAATATTCACCGTCTTTAAATAAGCGCCAGAGAAGAAAATAGCATCTCCATTTTTAACCACGTAAAACTGTGGATTAAAAATATTATATTCCCTGCAATTTTTAAGAAAAAATATCCGCTATGTATTTTTTTTTTTTTTTTTCTATTTAATATAAGTTTTGGTTGAAAAAATGGATTTCTCCATTAAAACTTTAAAAAATCTCTTGATTTTTGATTAACAATAAACACACTAAATTTCTTGTTCTACGATTAGCATTCTAGTAATTATTTCTTTTATGAAATCAAATACTAATCCACACAACAATCATGCAATATCAATTTTAACAATTAATATCTTCAATTAAAAAAAAAAAAGAGGACGATTTTACGGAGATTGTACTGGTAATCGGGACGCCAATACAATTTACTATTTTTTAACGGAAAAATTCCCTTAAATTTTAGTAAAAAAAACGAAACATTTTCTGGCATTTACGGGAAATTTTCAGTTAATAAGCAGTGAATGGTACTGGTGTCCCGATTACCAATACAATTTCTGTAAAATCGTCCATTTTTTATTTTATTTTATTTTTAATTTATTTATTTTACAGTGTGATTTTAGTTTTAAAAATAAATTCATTTTAGCCTTTATTCATTATTTAAAAATTTCAATTTTAGCCTTTTGTCCTTTCTCGCAAATAATCTAAGCAAAGGCTACAAAACAGAAAATCTGTGTATTATGCTGGGGCACTCTGAGTGGAATCCTTCTTTATTCAGAAATTCCAAATCCATACCAGAAATTATGAACAATATATTTTTTTTTTATTTAAAGATAATTGAACAGTTTAGGAAGATTACGGGCTTCCTATTTAACGTCAATTTTATGCCCTAACTAAAAATTGTTGTGTTTCTAAATCTTAGAAATTTCGTGATTATGTAAGGCAAAAATCTTCTTTCGAAATTTTCACTATGAACACCGATTTCTTAGTAGAAAAATAAGTCAAAACACGGCAAATCTGTGCTAAGCATATGTTGCCTGAAAAAATCCTTATAAATACATTGTATTATATTCCGTTATGTTAAGTTAGTTTCATCTAATGAATCATTTTCCATATTTCAAATACGGAGTTAAACTTTGAAAATGCATACCATAGTTTAAAATTCACCCTTCAGCAATTTTCCATTAATAAGGTGAATGAATTCTTTTGTGCAACCTTTTATACGAGATATAGAATCTATGCACAAGTGCCATGCAAAAATTAATCAGCTAAATTTAAAAGAACATGCCGAAATTGATTAAATACTTCCGACTATTATTGTGCAAAGACAGTACTGTAATCTATTTGTCTTGTGTGTCCCTGTAAATTAACAGTAAATGCCATAAATGCCTTTTTCAATAGTAATAATCTTGCAATAATATTCTGTAATTTGTATCAATTTCAATGAGTTTGAAATACCATAATATCGTTAAAATATATTGCAAATGATCTTTCCTCTTTAACCGTAATGTTACGAATTGTTTTGAGTACGCCTGTAAGTCAACTATTAGTGCTACGCACTTCATATTCAAGACTAAACATTAAATATGCCATATTAAACATCATTAAGAAATATTAATTGCATGAAAATTTGAGGATATTGATGTGAGTAAAAACTGAACAGACAGACAGACAAACCAAATTCCTAAGCCCTTTAAAACTATGTTGACAAGTGCTAAAAATCATTATATTATAAATAAAATATTTCAACATGAAAAAAATCATTAACACATATTAATTTCACGAAAAACCGAGTATACTGATGTGAGTTAAACCCGGACTAACAAACCGAATTCATAAGCATTTTCAACTATGTTGAAAAGTTAAAAGTCATTACATTATAAATAAAACATTTGAATATAGAAAAATGAATAATTTTAGATTTTTCATGATTTATATGGATTGAAGTTCAAAGAAATTAATAATAAAAATTGTAAAGAATAAAAAAGATTAAAAGCCTATACAGTTAAACATAACTTTTACACTAAATATAAAATATTTTCAGAAAAATAATTTCATAAAAGATATTCTGCAATATAAAATTAAATAAATTTTATAATTTTTTTATATAGATGATTTATTAAATATAATATTTAAAAAGCAGGTCCTCAAAAAGCCAAACCTAAAACGAGTAAAGATATTGAAATATTAGCAAATGCTATAATTTCACTTGCTTTTTAATACAACTTAAACTCTAAAGCTCTTCTTTTTACCTCATTTAATATTATTAATATCGTTATCAAATTTTTATTACTGAAACTTTTTATGTAAACTTTCATTTAAAATTTTAGCTTGATTAATTTTTACATATTAGTTTATATTAAAACATTATAAAGCAATGAAAGTAAGCTAAAGAGGAAGAAAAAAATAACAATACGGATAATAAAATTTTATGTTACTTTTTTAAAGATAGAAATTCGAATATATTTTACTTTTAGATCAATTTATTGATTTTAATCACTTCTTTTCAAGGAACGTTTGAATACTTCCTTAGTACTTTATAAAAATTAATTTAAAAGAATTTTTCCAAAAAGCACATTTTGACAAACCTACATTTTATTTTTAATTCACATATTGCAACTTAAAGAGGATCCGGTGTTTGAAACTATAGATTAAATTATATCTTCCATTCTAGGAAAAAAGATATTTTATCTAATGCTAAATATAGAATTGTGATTTTTGTGTCTGCAATAAAGCTGCATCGCACTTAAATTATCCAAAATTATTTACATATGTATGAGTGAAAAGACATAAGTAAAGTCCAAACAAACTCCAAAAGTTTCAGAAGACATAAAGTCTAAGATTTGAATTTTTCAAACAATTCTTTCCAGAATATATTTCATATTTCCAATATCTCTTTCCATTTTTGCATTGGTTCAAAGAACACTGAAAATTGTTTTTAAAAAAAAGGTAAATTCTACCTTTTGCAGCAACTCTGGCATGCCTTATTATAAAAATAACGCAAACATTTAAATTTTAAAACTATAAAATATATTCAGCAACACTTGTATCTTAAATATGCCTTATAGAAAAGAAATGTAAATAATAATAATCTCGATATATTAAATATTTAACTTACAATAAAAGTATGTAGTAACAATAGTTATACCGCATTCAAAAAATATTTTTAAAAAATTGTTATAACAAAAAGTCAGAGTCAGAAGAATATTTTACATCGAGGAAATTTAATTTATTAATAAAATAAATTAAAAATATAATAATATAATTATATAATAAATTAAATTTAAAACAAAAGTTCTTTAAACATTATTCTTTAAAAGCCATTCTTCTTGAAATTCATTCAGATTAATTAAGAAAAAATGCACATATAAATTATCACAACTTAAAATTCACTAATTTTTAATCAAAATTTAGCTAATTTTAAAATCAAAAGCATTATGAAAACTTTATTTTTTAAGTTGCAGATCCCATAGATTTTTATTATTTTCAATCAATTATAAATAATTAATTCCGGAATATTAAATAATTTTTAATAAAATCAGTGTTGACGTAAAGTTTAGACATTTTATTTGCATGATAAAAAGAAGTTGTTAAATTGAATCAAAAGTGTAAGCTAATTAAAAGCTATTGAAGGCATAAGTTTCCAATTAAATGTGTCCAAAATAATTTGGTTAAAGAAATGATATAAAAAAAAGAATTACATTTTAAACTGAAACAAATATTTTAATTTTTATTGTTAAAAATTAAAAATGCAATGTTAGTATGGAAAAAAAATTATATTTTAGAGATTAATGTTTAAAAAAATAATGTTTATGGGGATAGGGGGGGGGAGTATTATTAAAAAATTAAATACAAATGTGATAAATTATAAAATTTGTAACACGCATCTTATTAAATACAAATATTTTATTATTTGAAAATAAAGATATTTTATTTTAAGAAAAAATGTTTCAATTTGATGATTATAAAATGAAATTAAAACATGTAATTTAAAATTCTTAAGCTATTAAATTTTTTCGTTATGGAAAGAAAAAACAACAGCAGGTACACTAAAAGTGATTTACAAATAAAATACATATTAAAATTCAACTTTGGGTAACTGATATTTCTTTAATCATAATTTAAAAAAAAATAAATGTTAAAAAATATTTCATTGATAAGAAAACATGTTCTACATTACAAAATTAATTAATTTTTCAAAAAAAAAAAAAAAAAAAAAAATACAATTCGAAACTGAAAAAAAAAACCCTTTATTATTAAATAAAAATATTTTTGTATAACTAAAAAATTAAATTTCTTTATAGTAAAATTTATCATATTTTCAAACAATAAAATATTTTTAAACATTTTATTAACGTATAAAGAATTATAAATGAAGAATCAAAATATATTTTCGAAAACTATATTTTCACACTAAAATAATTGTCATTTTAAAACTATAAAACGCTTTTAATATGAAGAAAAATTAAGCATTAATTCTTTTCGGAAAAATTTATTTAAAAATGAGTTAAAATCACAATAAATTAACGACAATAATTTCCCCAGTGTAATTTTTTTGTTGATTTAATTAATGAAAAAGTAAAAATAATTCATAGTACAAAAATAAAATATTAATATTAAAACTGTAAATGCAACAAAATTGCTTTTAAAATAAATTATTCATCAATGAAAAATTTATCGTTCAACATTTTAAAATTTATTTCCAAGAATTAAAAATAAATAATACTAATAAATGTCAAAACTTTTGAATTAAAAATATTTTATTAATGTCGGAAACAATTTTACTCTATCGTTTCATTCCGAAAAGTGCACTTAAAAATGAATTTTAAACTGTAAATAATTCGATTAAAAGTATTGTGTAACGTTAAAAAAGTAGACCGAGAGTGCTTTTAAATAATGCATACATAATGTCAATTAAGTTTATAAAATAAAAGAAACTTTAGTTGAAGAACGGAACCTCTTATGAAATATTCACAAGAAAATTACTTTAATGTAAAACCAAATTCCGCAAGAAAGAAAAGAAAAGAAAAACTTATAATAACATGCTTTCCAAATTTGATTTACTTAAGTTAAAGTCAGTGTCATTCGATATTCTCTCATAACGTGACACACAAAATAAAGGATTATTCACTTAACATTAACTTATTGCCTTAAACAAATTCATCGTTCATTCTGGAGTTACACCGGAAATATTTTTACAAAGTGCAAAGTTGTATGGATAAATATAAATGTATGTATATATATATACATATTCCGAGAGAGCTTGTAAATTTTATCCGGAGACAACAGAATTCCCATTTAAAATCATTAGTGGTAGCTTCCCCTCCCCCCCCCCCCTTATGTTCAATTAGTGAATCACTAATTCTTTCTAATCAGATGAATGCCGAGAATTTTCCCTTTGAACACCGGCAGCATTTTCTCTGGAAAACGCTAATTTATTCCATTAGCGTGGAAACGAGGGGGGAAAAGGAGTAAAAAAAGTGTTTTCTTACCTTCCAGTTGCAGAATTCATGCGAGCCGGCTTAATTGCATTTTCACAATCCTTCACTGCTGCTCTTGAAACACGTGGTCCTTCATTAGCGTCAATTGGGGGAGGGAGAAAAAAATGCTTTTAATTACTCAGCTATACCGCCAGAGAGCGTGCATAGCCGTAGCGCCAAAAACACACACATACACACACACGCACACCACAATTATTATTCCCGCACAGTGGAAGAAGATGGTCGGTTCAGTTACGGAAGAGATGATGATGCTTTTGTTTAAAAAAATGGCCGAGTGCGTGAGGCCATTTTTTTCTTCCTTTTCTAGCCTTCCTCCTTCTTGTCTTTTCCTCCAGTAAAACGTTTCTTGTTTAATCAGTTAAATTTTTGGTGGTCCAGGCAAAACTTTTTGACACCTCATTAAGGAGTTAATTAGTCAGTTTTTTTGAAAAAAAAATTTTTTTTTTTACTTTTTCTTCTGGGGAAAAAAGGGGGACGTTTTTGGAAGTAGTCGGGGATTTTTTAGGGTCGTCGACGCGGTAACGTTCGCGACGGCACTCCATCCATTTCTGCGAGAGAGAAGATGTCGGTACGGAAAGAAAAGAACGTTGGGACACGGGCAAAAAAGGCCCCTCCTCCTCTCCTCCCCAGGCTCAGCTAGAGAACGCAGGTTGCGCCTCCAATCAATAAAGTAGAGGTTAGGGGGAAAAAGAGAACGAAGAGATGAAAAAAAAAAGCAGAAAAAGAAAAAAAATCCGAGTCGGGGGGCCGTTCGAATTGAGGAGGGGAGCAGACTGCAGACTTAGAGATGGGGGGGAGAAGAGATCTGCGCGTCTGGGAAAAAAAGGGGGACAGGGTGGTGGAGATATTGACTGGCGGGCTGTTGCTGCTGCAGAGAAGAAGAGAGAACCTCGCGCTAGACGGATCGATGAAAAAAGTCGCCTTGCTCTACAAAAAAAGGGAGAGACGCCACTTTCTGAACCTTCTTCCGCGAGAATTTTTTTCGAGGGGATGGCCAGCGCGTCTTGCTTATTTATTTATTCATCTCTCGCACATCATCGGTGAAATCCTTTCGGTTTGCAGTGATAAGTCCGATTGCCGAAGTAAACAATGAAATGAAGGAGGGGAAAGGAAACGCGAGATCTTGTAGAGGGGGGGGGGGGTTGTTTTGCCTTGTATATCTCAGACCCAGGGACGAGAGGTGGGGAGAAGAAAAAGTGAAAAAAAAAAGCAGTGACAAACGAACGTTTTTTATCAACGGAGGTCAATAACCGAACACTCCGTCGGCCAGACTTTTTTCGTCTGAAAAAGTGGGGGATGCTAGTAGCAGTGATGTCGGGCTATCGTCTTCCCTTCTCCGGAAGATGCAAACACACGGAATCGAAATAAGGTATCACACTTTGCGAAAAAGGTATCTTACGGATCCCCGGGAATTTTTTGTCTTCGGTTTGTTTCTATCTGCATGCAGATCACGTGGCGTCTGCTTTCCGCAGACGACGTTTTGCGTGGGTTGGAAGTGGGGGCAGACGATGACAGGAAAGGGGGGAAGGTGTTTGTTCCGTTCGAGCGACGTTCTAGAACAATAGAGTAATGCGCTAATAATGTAAATCCGGCGGCAGGTGATATAATTAATCTTTGTGAGTCATTAAGACCGTCTTCGTAGTTTATGGATCTATGGTTTTGGCGTTATCATTTGTCAACCACCGATGGAGGATGATTTTTAGCATCTTGTAGATCGGAAATAAAGATCGAACGTTTTTTCTACCGCACCGCACCGAGGCTATTAGTTCCTTCTTCACGGATAGTGCGGAAGTTTTTTTCTCCGCTGAGTCGGGCAGAGCGCGATTCGAAGCAAGTGTTTTCTTCATCGGTAATTCCACTTATGTTTAAAACTTTAATTTTCTTTAAAAAAAATTAAATTTTGGGAAATAAAAGATTAAATATTTGCGCATAAGACATTCAATATATATATTTTTTTCTTTTTAATTCTTTCTGTTTTTCACCTTTTTTTTTTTCTTTTAGCATTTGTAAATTGAATATGAGAAATAATTTTAGAATCTTATATATCGGAAATTAATCGTGAATATGTACAAAGGTATGTACATGTATCGTGAATATGTACAGCTTTCTCCACCATATCATCCATCGAGCATAGAAACAGTGGAAGTTTTTTTCCCCTCCATTAACTCGAGTTTTGAAGAAAAACTAGATTCAAATCCGTATTTAGTTTGCTAGTAATTCAACTTTTAAAACTACCCTAATTTATTATTGTATTTAATTTTAAATTTTAGTGAATCAGAAATGAAAAGACTGAAAAAATTGTAGTTAAAATCTTTAATCTTTATAATTATTTTTCTTCTAAATATTTGTCAACTGAATGCAGGAAACTATTTTAGAATATTATATATCAGAAGTTAATTGTGAATATATATTCCTTACTCCTCCATATCTTTTATCGGTCATAAAGAGGATAGAGGTTTTTAATTTTTTTCCCTCCTTTAACTCGACTTTCGAGGAAGAAAAAAAAATTCTCTATTCAAATCTGTATTCAGTTCGTTAATAATTCAACTTTTAAAATTATCCCAATTTTTTATTTTATTTTAAATTTTAGAGAAGCAAAGGGAACAAGACTGAGAATTTTTAATTAAAATTTTTAATTAAAATTTTTAATCTTTATCAGCCTCCGATACTATTTCTTTCAGACAAGCTAAAAAGTGTCGTGTCAAAAATTGTGGCCCACTTTACTTACCTATCATACGTAGTATAGGATAAGTCTTGCAATCGTTTTGAAACTCGGAAAAATTTTTTTGACGGAAATACACGTTTCAGATACTGGAGATTCCGAAAAACATATATATATATATTTTTTTTAATTGCCGTCCGTCTGTCTGTCTGTCTGTAAACGCTCTATCTCACGAATAAATAGAGATAGAGACTTGAAATTTTGTATATACCTAGTAAGTAAGAATAGGACGAAGCTGATTTAATATCAGTAACCTCGATTATTCGGAACTATTTTTTCGGACTCTCGAAAAATTCGTTCTGATGAAATGTATATAAAAATTTTCTATTTTTATTATTTTAAGGAAAGGACGTAAAAGGCAATAAAATAACACAAATTTTGCATCAAGAACGAAGTCGGTCGGATTAATAGTTGCCGAGATATTTGTAATCTTGTTTTCCACATTTTTCGATTTTTCATGACCCTGTATTTTCTTCAAATTTCAATTGAAAGATATGTTTTAATTGGAAATGAGACGCTTACTCTGACGCAGTAAACTGTTAGTTAATATGATTATTGTTTTAGGAGTTATACGGATGTTTCTTTTACGCAATCCGGTACTACTTGTGTAGTTTGGTATTTTACATAAATTGTCGAAATGGGTTCATCAGCAATTCATTAATGGATCATTACTATGTATATTAAGAATATTTAAATATACGTTTAAATTTTGTTTTGGAATTGCAATAGATTTTAAAAATAGTTTTCACATATTTTATTTCCACATATTATATAATGCATATCCATGATGGGTAAGTGTTACGGTGGCCCCCAACGACTAGTTTCGTAATCTGGCCGTTAAAACGAGACATTCATACAATTTTATTGTTAAAATGCATTTCCTTTTTCTCAGAGTCCATAAAAAAGCGTTTAATCCGTTTTTGATAAATCTAGTCAACGAAGAAGTAGCACGTCAAATTGTATCTCTTTATTACTCCGCAATTCCAATGTCTCAGAGAGAAATTGATAATCATTTGGGTATTTCACGCCGTTCTGTTTGCTATTATATTGATAAACACAAGAAAAATGAAGTTAGTTCATTGCTTTCTAAACGGGGTCGCCCTTCTAAAAAACTTCTATCGATTTTTTTTTTTTTTTTTTAATCGGAGGTGAAATTGAATTCTGCAATGGCAGAATCTACATTCAACTTGTCATTTTTATTTCTTTCAGCTCGATTTCAGTCTCCCAGAAGTTATCCGATCTTAATAGTAAATTAATTAATTTTTAATTCTTAACTCTTAATTTCTTAGATTCAAAATTTAAACGTTTCTTGGCTTTCATGCTATCACTAGTAATTATCTTTTTTTCCGCGTTATCATTTCTTAATTATGGGTGGATGATTGTTTTAGCATCTTATAAATCAGAAAGAAAGAACGGTCTTTTTTTTCTTCTTTGGTTCAACCGCATCGAGGCTATTACTTATTTCTTTTTAGGTGCGTTCCTAATCATGTAAATACATAGCGCCTATAGTCGTCGTTCAGTCCGTCTGTCCGTATATACCAGAGCAAAAACTATCCAACCGAATCGTTTAAAATTTAAAATTTATAATTGTTGCGTAATTTTGTCGAGTCATTTCAAATTTCATGAAAATCGGATGTATAGTTTAATTACAGGGACAATCAAACTATTCCACATGACGACTAATGGGTCTAACGACTAAAGTGCATTTTAATGATGTTACACGCTTTCGAACATAATGAAATTGATATGCATACATCAAGTATATACTAATACATTCTGTGCAATCTATAGTAAAAAAAATATTTGTTATTAATTTACAGAGCCACACACAAACATTCCATTGAATAATGGTATAGGGGGAAACAGTGTTCGGGGCATGTTATAATTATATTGAACTGTTTCACATTTTATGAAATTGATATACGTTGCTAATGTTTACTAGAAGTTACTTTCTATATATTAGAAAGCAGACAGCGTTTACAGGGATGCACAAAAGATTTCGGATATTATTCTGTATCCAAAGTACAATATACTATTACACCAAGATCAGAATATTTTAAAAACTTCGTTATTGTACGGTCGCACCACATTTGATGTATGAACGTACTACGTTTAATGTGTAATTTCAAACTTTTTAGAAAATTTGGAAATTTTTTATGTCTCCATTCAATCTGATGCTCGATGATAGAGCGTTATTCAAACCAAGTTTTAACAACAGATGCAAATTTTCCAAGTGGGGGAAAAAATTATAACAAAATATATATAAATTAATTATGTGTGTTATAAATTAATCTAATGTAATTTCGTATGCAGCGATTTTCTTCAATCCCATATATTGACCTTCGATTTATTCTGTTGAGCTGATTTATACAGCACCAGATTCTGCAATCATTAAGGTTATTTGGATAAAATAGTCCTCCAGTGATCGTGTCTGGGATGGCTTAGTTGGAAAAACTTTGGCGGCTTCAGTCAATACATCCCTGGTTCGAATCCTGGCCCGGACTTTTTTCACCCACGTGGCAAATTTGCATCTGTTATAATTGATTTACCGATTGAATAATTGTGTTATAAATTAATTCAAGTTTGAATAGTCGATTTATAATTTATACATCGGCAGTTAAAAAAAAAAAAAAAAAAATTGCCAGCGTCTGCATTGTTGTTTTATCATGGAGATCGAGTACGATATTTTCCCTCTCTTAAACCACTTATGATTGGATTTTTGTTTTCTTAAATTTGTCGGTAAAGTCATTTAAAAATGTTAGAAAATTAACGGGAAAAAAAAATTACACTTTTTTTATGATAAAATGTAAAAGTACTAAACATTGGAATATGTGTAATATATAGTAGGATAGTATGCTTAATTGCATGTTGTGTTTAAATTTATGTAAAATAACCTTTTAAATTGCATATTACTCACTCTAATAAGTATTTTTATAAACAACTAAAAATATGTATTTATTTTTTTACGAAGACTAATTACATTATAAGCATTATTGATAATAAACTAAGAATAATCGTATTTGAGATTTTAAAACAATTTATGTAAAAATAATCTTAGATAGGACTGTTTGTAAATATTATCCCTTAGATAGCTTTTTTTTTTTTTTTTTTTTTAATGCCGCTTTATATTTTTTACGCAACGAAAATGAAAAAAAAAATGGCTTGAACCTGTAATTTCACAGTTTAAAAAAATACGTATTTGACAGAATTCTACAATTAAAAATTATGAATTATTAATCTGGTTCCTTGATAGAAATAATACAAATAGATCGCCAATTATCCAGACCGATCCGATTAATAAAAAATTCGGATAACTGGACAACTTAAAAAATGGCTATGGCAATGTTTTTTAGTTCAGGGGCTACTTCAGTCAAACAAAAAGACCCGTTCGCTAATGCTAATCCTATGGAAGAAATTTATAAAGATTGTATTTCAATATTTTCAAACGTTTTTTTCCATTGGATAGCTGAGATTGATTTAAATGTAGCCTCTTTTTTTTTTTTTTTTTTTTTTTTTTTTTTTTTTTTTTTTGTTACATCCATTTTTTATGAGGGTGCTTTCACTTTCCAAACCAGTTCCGAAAATGAAAGTGTCCCCATAAAAAATGTCTATAAACAAAATCATAAAAATATAAAACGGCCTGCATACAGATCAATCTCAATTATCTAATGCAAAAAGTAAAAAAAAAGTATTTGAAAATATTAAAATACAATCGAGATCTCTTTATTAATTTCTTCCGTAGGATTAATATTAGCCGATCGAGTCTTTTCATTTGAATGATGCAGCCTCTTAACATCCCTTCACACTTTTTCCATGTTTAGCACTAGCATTTCTAGTACTGTACATTTTAGCATATTATATATGACGCGTTTGGAATTTATTCTTTTAGTTTTTTTTAGCTCACAGGCTATCATAGCCTGAGAGCTTATGTGCCCGTCCGTTCTGTATGTACGTTCGTGAGTAACGCCATAACTCATGATAAAAATATCCGATCCACTTGAAATTTTGTATGTAGGTATATCCTGACAAGGCGCTTCCCTGATTAGTTTTTGGAGTTCATTCGATATGTATAAGAGGGGGAACGGGGAGCTCATGCCCCTCCCCTTAGTTGATATAAATGGGATTTTCATGCAGAATTAAGTTTTCGTTCAAAATTTAGATTAGGATCATTCTGATGAGGCGATTCCGTGACTGTTATTAGGTGTTCATTGAATAAGTATAAATAGGGGGAACAGGGGTTCTAATGCCCCCCCCCCCCCTTAATTTATATAAATGGGTTTCTCAAGCAGAATTTTCAGATTTCGTTCAAATCTCTGAATAGTTTTGGAAGTTTAATGGTTAAGCATAAAAGAGGGGGATAACTCCTTTTAAATTATATAAATGCTAAATGGGTTTTTATTAAGAATTATCTCATTTGCTCTGAATTTTGGATATAGATTTTTTATATGATAAAGCATGTCTTTGATAGTATAGGAGGTTCAATGATTAAGTATAAAAAAAAAGAGGAAAGGGGAGAGCTGTTTCCCCTTCTTAATTTTTTTCGAACGGAATTAACCCTTGAAAATATAAGGCTTTAATGTACAATTAGTATTTGTAGCTTGTGAGCTCAATGCCATCAGTTTAACTGGGCAGTATTCTTTATTATTATTATTTTTTTTTTTTAATTTTATTTTCTACAAAATTAGTGCAAAGTTATACATAGACATTATACACACAGACATAGACATATACAAATTATTACATGCATATATTCATACACCATACGAAAAGCAAGCGGAAATTGTGGGAGAGGGTCTCTCCTTCCGAAGACATGAAGGGATGAAAGAAACTAGTCGGGTAGGAGCATCGTAATACTTACCCATCATTGATATGCATAATATAAAATATGAAAATAAAACATGTGTAAACTATTTATAAAATGTATCGCAATTCCAAAATAAAATTTAAATGTATATTTAAATATTTTAAACATATAGTAATGCTTTATTAATGAATTGCTGATGAATCATTTTCGACAAATTATATAAAACGCCAAACTACTCAAGTAGTACCGAAAAGAAACATCCTTATAACTCCAAAAATAATAATCATATTAACTAACTGTTTACTGCATTGGATTAAGCGCCTCATATCCAATTAAAATCAAATTTTGAATTGAAATTTGAATGAAATACAGGGTTATGAAAAATCGAAGAGTGTTGAAAATAGAATTACAAATATCTCGGAAACTAATTATATTATTGACTTCGTTTTTCGTGCAAAATTTGTGTTATTTTATTATCCTTTATATCCATTCCTTAAAAAAAAAAAAAAAAAAAAAAAAAAAAAAAACTAAAATTTTTATATACCTTTTATCAGAACGAATATTTTCGAGAATACGAAAAAAAAAATAGTTTTGGATATAATCGAGATTACTGATATTAAATAGGCTTTCTGCCATTATTATATACTAAGTGCACACCAAATTTCAAGTCTTTATCTCAATTTGTTCGGGAGATAAAACGTTTAAAGACACACAGACAGACGGACGGCAATTTTTTTTTTTTTTTTTTTTTTTTTTTTATATATATATATATATGTTTTTCGGAGTTTCCAGTGTCTGAAGCATGTAAATTCGTCAAATAAAGAAAAAAAAATCGATTTCCAAAATGATTTCAAGAATTACCCTATATTACGTATGATGGGTAAGTAACAATTTTTGACATTATTCAGAGAAATTGAAAATTAAGAGAAATTTGTCTGGGCGAAAAAAATGTGTATGTGTGAGACTCTCATCTATCAGAAGTGAAAATTCTTGAGAAACAGTTGTTTTAATGCATTGCTCTTTTTGTTTTTGTTGGCGATTTTATTATTTCATCGTGACAACCAGCCGAATTTCCCTACCGCGTCCAAAGAAGCCTCACTTAAAAAAGTTTGTGCAGTGTTGATTTCAGGGGGTGGCCCGGGGAGTTGCAAAGTGATCCCCCCCCCCCCCGGAAGATTTGTGATTTTCTGCTTTTAATGGTAAAAAAGTGCAGCTTTCTCCCTGGAACTCTATAATGTCCCCTGTAATGTCCTCCTGTGTCCTCTGTAATGTATAATGAGAAAAGTGTCTGAATTCAACACTAAGTTTGTAGATAGCGGGAAAAAATATATGGCCCTTGATTGATCCGGTTAATTGGAAAATCCGGTTAATCGGTGTTCGGATATCGGCATTAAACTATTATATTTTTTACATTTCGCCATCTTGAAAAATGAAAAATTTATAAACTCAAAAAAAAGGCCTTCATTTAAAGAAATAAATAACCATCTTATGCTGTCCTTTTCCGATAACAGGTAAAGACAGTTATAGATAATTATTCCATACGGTTTTTTCATGTTATAAAAAATTAGAAAATTATACAATTTTATTAAAATTTGAAGCATCCCAAGAATGGGTTAGCTGATGTTTTGGCGGAAAAAGGCATAGAATTTTTGTAGTAATCAATTTTAGAGAAACAAAAGAAATAATATTTGCATTTGAGATCTTTATTAGTTTATAGAAATAGAACTTTTTGTATTATCATTTGTGAACTGAAGATGAAAGGAGATCGTATGTTTTTGTATAATCGGAAGTAAATCTTGAAAGAAGTGTCAGAATCGTTGCTCGCTCATGAAGAACACAGTGGTTTTTTCACCCTTAGATAGAGCTTTTTCGGAAAAGCGCAATTCAAAACAGCACTTTGTTAATCAATAACTCAATTTTAAAACTATTTCAATTTTATATAAAAAGGTTTATTTTAGAGAAATAATAAGGTTGAAAATTCGGAACTAAAAATCTTTGTAATGATTAATTTTAGCAAAACAAAAGAAATAATCTTTGTACTTGAGATCTTCATTAGTCTATGGAAATAGATCTTTTTTGTATTATCATTTGTGAACTGAGGATGAAAGAGAATCTTATGTTCTTATATGTCGGAAGTAAATCTTGAAGAAATTATCCGAATAGTTCTTTGCTCATGAAGATCGCGGAGATTTTTTTCACCCTTAGCTACTAGAGTTTTATAGGAAAAGCACAATTCAAAACAGCATTTCATTAATCAATAATTCAATTTTAAATCTATTTCAATTTTCTATAAAAATGTTTATTTTAGAAAAATAATAAGATTTAAGATTGTGAATTAAAAGATTTTGCACTAATTAATTTTAGCAAAGCAAGAGAAAGAATCATTGTTTTTGGGATTTTCATCAGTTTATAGAAATAGGCATTTTTTTTTATTATCATTTGTGAACTGAGGATGAAAGAGAATATTATGTTCTTGTATATCTGATGGAGAGATTTTTACATACCAAAAAATAATTCGTAATAATTATATTGCTTCCTTAGTACCTTCGATTTCTCTCCGAGGTTTCTCTCCCCAAAATTGTGCATCAATTTGATCAACCAATTTATTTATTTTATAATAATTATAATTAAATCTGTTAGTGATCGTATTATGTTTCTAGGATCTGATTAGCGAAAGGAATACTTTCTGCAGCCTAAGGAATAATAATAACAATTCTAATCAAAATGATAACATTCCTTACAAAATACTTCCAATTAAAATTTCTTACAAAAAAAATATTCTTATCCAAAATAATTTAGATTAATTTATGCGTTGTGTTTTTTTTTTGACGTTATCAGATCCTTATGAAACGTTGATCAGCATGCACCTAGAGTAATTTCAACACATACTCCATAAATCATTACCATGCTTTGTCATTTATAAAACAAAAACATTTATTTGTACAACACAGATCACACATAATACACTAAATATATACATGCACATAAATAAATTACAAAGATACAAAATAATCAAATCAAAATCTATTCATTTTTTTATGGCTGTTGGCTTTACTGCATAATTACATTTTATGCTTTGTAACACAATATTTTCAACATTGAAAATTGCTTTCATAAATTTATGAGTTATCATCACCATAATGAATTAATCTGCGGGACAATTGGCGTGCAAGTGTTTCACTCTTATTTAATTGTTTTTATCATACTCTAGAGTTGTGGGCAAAAGAAGGGGGAATAATTCGGTAAAAAGCATACCTTCTCTAAGGTTGTTGACATCATAGGCAAATGCATATCCAGACACATGAGTAGAAGTCCGGCACACTTTTATTGCTCATATTGGCGAAGATTATCACTCGAGCACGTTTGGTAGACTGACTGCCTGACTGACTCTTATTTCAAAAATTCTAGAATCAAATGTATACTAATTATTCTGTAGTCGAATATCCTTCGACCATTCACAGTTTTCTTTTTAACATATTTTTTTCCCCTTCCAGTCTCATTGGCTGTCCTTAAATTGACTATTAACTTGAACGCCCCCTAATTTTAATTTTCTAGGGGCTTCTACAGGCCTAGTCGTTAGAATGTCTATGTTGTTGATAATTATTACCCCACACGGAGATGAGATTTCCCCTTTTGCCCTGTCGTAAATACACAATAATGAAAATGTCTCTGTTTTGTCATTTATTTATGGGCGTCCGTCAGAGTCTTATTGCCGCTATAAATTTCTTGTCTGAGTTGTAAATCCACTGTCCTCTGTTCCTTTCTTTTTTTATAATTTATTTCCAATAGTTAGTTTTCTTTACAGAATTGTCTGGTTTGAGTGATGTGGGGGTTTTACACCCATCATCTATCCCCTGGGTCTAAAAAAAAATGAGGTCTGTAGACATCATTTTTGTGCACACCACACTGCCGCAACTGTTGTATCCATATTCATTGGAATTTTGATTCATTTCTGGTGAACACTTCCAAGGTCCGATTATCTTCACTTCTGTGTATTATTTCCCCATGCCCAAATTTTGATACAATAATTAAATTAATTCATTAAAATGCCAAATCATGCAATCAAAGCCAAGTATAAATTTGGAATAATTTTTTTCTACACTAAGGAAGAAAAAAAAATAACATGTGAAAGCTCCGAAAAATCTAAACCTGAATTTGAGATGTATTGGCACATTTTTTTGTTTATTTTAAATGCATCATATTTTCAACACATAAAGTAAAATAAATCCTTTCTATCATAAGACACATAAATACATAAAATTAAATAACAACCTTTCTTTTTTTTTTTTTCAATAGTGTAAACATATATATATATACACTTTTTTTTTTTGAAAAATGTGCCAATTATCTCAAACAAAAATACACTTGCATGCCAATGTCTCGGTTTAGTATCATATTCATAAAATTTATTATGTGAAAAAACAAATTTTTATTTATTTTATTATTTTACGTATATATACCAATTTTAACAACAACTCCTATTTTCTTATAATCAAAAGAGAATCTATCTTATCTCCAATCTAATTATCTCCTTTAACATGTATATTTGTCAGAATCATTCATTCATTTCATTATCATTTTTTTTTTTTCACAAAAGGAATTCAAGTAATCCCAAAATTAATTTTTTTTTCTTAAAAAAAAATTCAAATAATCACAATATTAATTAAATATTTACTTCTAATATGGCAGTAATAATATTTAAATTGGAACTAATTAATTTCTTGAAAAATAATTTGGTTCTTTAAAGTACTCAAATTAAAAGAAATTACAATACTACTGTATTATTAAAGTACTAAAATCAACCAAGTTCGTTCTTTTAATCATTTAAAATTAATACATAAAAATAAATAATTAAGGAACTGGTATCACGGCAACCAATTTTTTGGGGGGTTGAGATGATGGAGAGATTTTTACATACCAAAAAATAATTCGTAATAATTATATTGCTTCCTTAGTACCTTCGATTTCTCTCCGAGGTTTCTCTCCCCAAAATTGTGCATCAATTTGATCAACCAATTTATTTATTTTATAATAATTATAATTAAATCTGTTAGTGATCGTATTATGTTTCTAGGATCTGATTAGCGAAAGGAATACTTTCTGCAGCCTAAGGAATAATAATAACAATTCTAATCAAAATGATAACATTCCTTACAAAATACTTCCAATTAAAATTTCTTACAAAAAAAATATTCTTATCCAAAATAATTTAGATTAATTTATGCGTTGTGTTTTTTTTGACGTTATCAGATCCTTATGAAACGTTGATCAGCATGCACCTAGAGTAATTTCAACACATACTCCATAAATCATTACCATGCTTTGTCATTTATAAAACAAAAACATTTATTTGTACAACACAGATCACACATAATACACTAAATATATACATGCACATAAATAAATTACAAAGATACAAAATAATCAAATCAAAATCTATTCATTTTTTTATGGCTGTTGGCTTTACTGCATAATTACATTTTATGCTTTGTAACACAATATTTTCAACATTGAAAATTGCTTTCATAAATTTATGAGTTATCATCACCATAATGAATTAATCTGCGGGACAATTGGCGTGCAAGTGTTTCACTCTTATTTAATTGTTTTTATCATACTCTAGAGTTGTGGGCAAAAGAAGGGGGAATAATTCGGTAAAAAGCATACCTTCTCTAAGGTTGTTGACATCATAGGCAAATGCATATCCAGACACATGAGTAGAAGTCCGGCACACTTTTATTGCTCATATTGGCGAAGATTATCACTCGAGCACGTTTGGTAGTCTGACTGCCTGACTGACTCTTATTTCAAAAATTCTAGAATCAAATGTATACTAATTATTCTGTAGTCGAATATCCTTCGACCATTCACAGTTTTCTTTTTAACATATTTTTTTCCCCTTCCAGTCTCATTGGCTGTCCTTAAATTGACTATTAACTTGAACGCCCCCTAATTTTAATTTTCTAGGGGCTTCTACAGGCCTAGTCGTCAGAATGTCTATGTTGTTGATAATTACTACCACACACGGAGATGAGATTTCCCCTTTTGCCCTGTCGTAAATACACAATAATGAAAATGTCTCTGTTTTGTCATTTATTTATGGGCGTCCGTCACAGTCTTATTGCCGCTATAAATTTCTTGTCTGAGTTGTAAATCCACTGTCCTCTGTTCCTTTCTTTTTTTATAATTTATTTCCAATAGTTAGTTTTCTTTACAGAATTGTCTGGTTTGAGTGATGTGGGGGTTTTACACCCATCAATATCGGAAATAAATCATGAAAAAATTGTCAGAATCGTTTTTTGCTCATAAAGATCGCGGAGATTTGTTCACCCTTAGATAGAGCTTTTTCGGAAACGCGCAATTCAAAACAGCACTTTGTTAATCAATAACTCAATTTTAAAACTATTTCAATGTTCTATAAAAATGTTTTTTTAGAGAAATAATAAGATTGAAAATTCGGAATTAAAAATCTTTGTAATAATTAATTCTAGCGAAACAACAGAAAGAATCTTTGTATTTGAGATCTTCATTAGTTTACGGAAATAGGTCCTTTTGTAAGGACCTATTTCGTTTCTAAGGACCTATTGTCGTTTAGTCCTTTTTGTGTCCTTTTCTGAATTGTATTATCATAGGATGAAAGATCATCTTATATTCTTGTATACCAGAAGTAAATCTTGAAAAAATTGTCAGAATCGTTCTTTGCTCATGATGATCACGGAGTTTTTTTTTACCCTGAGTTTTGTCGGAAAAGCGCAATTCAAAACAGCATTTCGTTAATCAATAATTCAATGTTAAAATTATTTCTATTTTCTATAAAAATGTTTATTTTAGAGAAAGAATAAGATCGAAAATTTGGAATTAAATTGTGTCATTTGTTACTCATGGATGGAAAATCATTTTAGCATCTTTTGTGGTTCAGGATTATAGAACGAATATTTTTTCGATTCAGTGGTCGAAACTCGATCGATTTCCACCGAGGTTCCTTTTTTCAGAATTTTTTTTTCTGTATGTTCGATAAGAATCGCGCAATGCAAATGGGGTGTTTTGCATGTTAATAATTCAATTTAAGGGCGCTAGTCACTCAGCGGTTGAAACCCCCTGGGTAATGTTAAGTCTATTAGCACACCCAGAAATAAGTTTTGTTGAATCAACAAAAAATTGTTTTGTCCAACAAATCTTTTCACTTAAATATGTGTTAATAAAAATTTTGTGTTTAAAAAAAAAAAAAAAAAATTTTTTTTTTTTTTTTTTTTTTTTTTTTGTCTACAGTTTTCATTTGAAATGCATAATAACGTCATAATAACGTCATTAATACGTCTCAATTTGAAAAAAAAAACTATTATCCAAAAATTATGTTAATCCTTTATAGCTATATAAGACAATTAAACAAAATTAAGTGAGAGAGGTGTGGCTACTGCCCACTAATTTGAATTTTGCAAAAAAACAAAATTTTGTTGGAATTACAAACTGAAAATACAAGACTTTAGTAAGACTTAAATAAAAATGATAAAATTTTGTTACAATTTTATAAGAGTATTAATGATATATATTTTTTCCTTGTCTGAGCAACAAACCCGATTTTTTACTTTAACTAAAATTTTCGCTTAAAACAACAAAAATGTACTCAACAAAACATGTTTTGTAGTTTTAATCAATTCTTTTTTCCGGGTGCATTTGATGCATTTTTATATTCGAAATATCTTCTCGGGAAATTAATATTTTTTTTTTCTTTTTTCAGTATTTTCTTTTTAAAGGATATCTCTTTTTTTTCTTAATTCAAAATATTTCTAAAATCTAGGCATAAATTTATAATAAACACTAAAATTTTACTTCCAGTTCGTGAGTTATTAAAACATAAAATATTAAATTGAATTGATTAAATTGATTTTAGAAATATTTTGATTACTAAGGAAAAAAGTGGCATCCTTAAAGAAGCGACCACTGTAATAAGAACTTTAAAATATTAATTTCCCTAGAAGATATTTTGAATATAGAAATGCATCAAACGCCCAGAAATTTAACTTTACACAGAGGAATTTGACTGCTGAGTCGCTAGCACCCTTAAGGTGATAGTTATTTTCCTTATAATCTTTCACTGTCAACTTGAGCTGTTTCATTATTTTAGAACTTTGTATATAAGAAGTAAATATTGAATACGTTTTAGACTACTAACTCATCGAGTTTAAAGTTCTTGAATTGTATGAAGCAGAAAAAACACGCGTCCCTTTTCATTCAAATTTAGATGGAAAAGTTTAATCCAAAGTACTATTTCACCAGTCAACATTTCATTTTTAAATTAATTAATTAAGGGAATTTAATTTATACATACATGTGTGTGTATTTTATATTTTACTTTAAAGCTTTGCTAATTATAAATAATATTTGTAATCTGCTGATCGTAATGTACTTAGCCGTTTGTAGATTAAGAATAAACCTTGAGTAATTTCATCGTCGAGAAGGGCGCATATTTTTTTTTTTTTTTTTTTTTTTAATGTTATGTTATGTTCATTTTAGTTATGTTATTTTATTTTCATTTTCTTTCTATCCTTTCATTTGAATTTTGGCAGTGATGAAAGCAATGTTTTATTGAATAGTAATTAGATTTTAAAATACATTAGAATTTTCTTAATAAGCATTTTTAGTTTCAAAGAAAGTATGCTGTCTTAATTGTTTTTTCATATTTTTTATAAAAACGATTATTTGAAAGACCAAGCCAATACTTTTTATTTATTTCTCGTCATTTCTGTTCAAGAAATTATTTCAAATTTTACATATTTACACAAAATTTGAGTACGTTATTAATTTTCAATGAAAATAGAGAAGTTAGTTTTTAAGATTCAATTTTTAATACACCAAGATCATTTTCGTTACTGAGAACTATTAAATTGATTTTTTATACACATGCACACGCAGAGAGAGAATAAATATACACATATATATATAGATAGATCTTTAGTGGTAGTAATTTTTTTCTATCCGATTTCATCTTAAATTATATTTTAAGATGAATTTAGGATTTTATGATCTGTGATGATAATGATTTTATGATCTTTTTTTTACAATTTTTCCGGTTTTTATGTGTATTGGTAGCCCCAAATTCGTACATTTTTGCCTTTTCATGGCTACTAAGAGGTTGAAACCACACTCTTTATTTGTAGTGCTAAAGTATTTATGGGCCTGAAGATTCTATTTTGGTTCTTACTTATTTTGATTATATTCCTTTTAATTTTTTTCTATGTTTCAATGTGGTAATTTGTAATACATTTAATGTCTTTATATATATAATTAAGAACCATTATGAATTACCAACAAAAATTGTGAAATTATAAATAAAAAATAAATTTATTCATTGACAACATTTACAACATGGATTATAAAAACATAGTAAAAATAGAAGAAAAGGAATAATGGAAATTTCTAGAACCAAGACAGATTCATCAGATCCTAAATGTCTTGAGTTTTAGAAATAAAATGTGTGGTTTCATCATCGTATTAGCCATAAAAAAGATTTTAAAAAAATACGAATTTAGGACTACCACACCCAATAAATAGAGAAAAAAATATTGAAAACAAATAAGTCTAAAATAAAACATTATTAAAAAGGATTGAAAAATAAAAAGCGTATTAACAATTTGAAATCCTTTTTATCCAAGAAAAATGCAGTGAAAAAGAAAAATGTAAGTGATATTTTGGACATATATATATACAAATTTTTGAAGTGGTCCTTAGGTTTTATCAAATCCTTAGGTTTTATCAAAAATGCTGAAATTTCGGTGAAATTCTCTGTGATATCAGAGACCTTCAGCAGCGAAAGTTTTTACATTGTCTCAAAATAAAACTAAATAGGTAAAATAAAAAACTATCTTGCCCAGACTCAGTTTAAAAAGTTAAGAGTTCGGCCTATTTATTTTTTATCTTGCAATTTATGGTCTGACTTGCCGAAGAAAAAAAAATCATGCCCTACCTCTAGTGAATCCTTTCAATTTAATAAAAAAAAAATGGCAATATTTCTTAACTCACATGTAATCCTAAACTTCTTTGGGGAAATATTGAATGTACTTATATTGCTGGAAAAAAAATGCTTTTCAAATTATGTATTAGAAAGCCTTGTCGTCCGGAATTAGAGCAGTACAGACCACATTTAGGCATTTTTATTCAAATCAAGATTCGGTAAAAACTTTAATGTTGTTTAGAAAGCAAGATTGAGATATTAAAAATCATAATTGTGAAACTCTATAAAGAAACAAAAGTTAATTTAGTTTAAACGTTTCCCTTTAACTTATTAAATCAAAATACCTAACAAACTGTAACTGTAGATGTAAATCAAGGTGCAGATTGATCATTTGTTTCGTTTATAAAATGTAAAACATTAATTGTGCGTTTCCATTTATTTATTTTTGCAAACTTTATGTATCCTTTTATTTACAAAGTTTTAAAACTTTTATACATTGGTATCCATAAATTAAGGGATGGACACGATATTATAATTTTTGTACACAAAAGTTAATTGTGAATAGCAAAGGAAACAGATATAAAAAAGGTGTCCTAGGGTAACAACGCCAGAATGGGTAATAACGCCAAGTGCTAATATTACACGTAATTATGAAGGAATCTGTGAACTGGCACTGACGGGAGAGTACAGTTGTCTCTCTCTGAGTCATCTGAATCACAAACAACCGATAAAAGTTAATTTGTACCATTTGTAGTCCTTATCGCTGGAAGAAGTACATAAGAATCAACGACCGATTTGAGTATTTGAGAAGTGAGTTCTATGATTTGAAGACTATATATGTATCAGAAAATATTTTGTTTATTACATAATTTTGTAGTGTATTTCATACTTTCAAAACCTTGTGGAAGATTTTGAATGTATTCGCGAGGCAGTTTATAATTTAAAATACACTGCGCAATAAGTATACCAGGGTAATAATGCCATCATTTAGCGTTATAACTCCGGTTGATTCTTTTCAGTGCTAGAACTATATCTGAAAAGGACTTATTTCTTATTTTATATGCGAGAGAGCATAACAGTTATTGTTGAAAATCAAAAAAGATTTGAAGAAATTTGTCCCAAGTACCTAAGAACTATTTTTTCTTAGGCACTTAGGACAAATGGATAAATGCTGCAATTTTTTTCATATCAGAAAAAGAAAATATCAAATGATTATTACTGCATTCTAATATCGCAATTATAGATATTAAGTGAAATTTGTCAATTTCTAGGACTTTAGAGTTTATAACTATCTTTAGAGTTGGACAATATACATGTCTTTATTCCATTATATTTTATAGTTTTGTTTGTATGGTGATATTACCCAAGTGGGTAATAACGCCAAAAAGCATTGGTCAAGAAATCACGGAATTACATTTTATGAATACACATCCGCTAAAATATTCTTTCTCGTATACGCAGTCAATAAGTTGCTATATCAAATCCCATACTTGTTTGAAAAAAGAATGTAAAACTAATCCCTGAAATCTGGTAGAACATTAACGTGACGTTATTACCCCAGGAACCTAACAATGTTTAACAAATAGATATTATTCAAACAGCACAGCCAGTTGATGAAACGTCAAAATTGCTCACAACTATTACAGACAATATACAGACCAAAACTTAATATGTTTACAAATATGAATCTCATTTGACCATCACTTGAGAACCCATCACAAAGCAACGGCCATAGTAACTTCACAAATAAATCCCCGAGGTCGACAATAAAGACAAGCTGCCGCAATGCTGCTTTACGCGTATCTTTTTTTACAGACCACTGGAGTCACTTGATGCTCAAATGCACCAATGTACAAAAAGAGCACCACGTCACTCTAGCTGTTCGTTGAAAGAAAAAAGAAAACGGAAATTGCACGTTTAACGTAGCAAATGACATGCGTTTGTATTATAACGAAGTTTTAAAACTATTCAATTTTATCGATATCAAATATCAAATGTTGGTGTGATACAGTACTTTGGATACAGTATAGTAGCCGAAATCTTTTGTCCGTCCCTGTAAATACTATCTTCTTTCTATTATACAGGAAATAACTTCTAGTAAACCTCAGCAACGTATATCAATTTCATAAAATGTGAAATAGTTCGATGTAATTAAAACGCGTCCCAACTAGTGTTTCCTTCTATGCCATTAAGCAATGGAATATACTTCTGTGTGGCCCTGTAAATTATTAAATTTCTTCTCTTTTTTTGGCACCACAGATTTTACAGAATGTATATTTTAGTATATACTTCATAAATGCATATCAATTTTATTATTTTCGAAAGCACGTAACATCATTAAAATGCATTCAAATTATTCTTTCCCATTGAAGATAATGTAGTGAAATACTTTTGATTTTCCCTGTAATTAAACTATATGCATCAGATTTTCATAAAATTTTAAACGGTTAGACAAAATTATGCAACAATTATACATTTTAAATTTCAAACCATTCGGTTGAGTAGTTTTTCTCTGTTATATGTGGACAGACGGACGGACTGAACGACACGACTGTAAATGCTATGTATTTACATCATTACGAACGCACCTAAAGAGATACCTGTAATATGCACCTCGGTAGCTTATCTTTTTCGTTAACCTCGTAAATCCTTTAATGACGATCACTTGAGAGTAATTTGGTGACCTTACTGTAACATGAACTTGTGACACATCATAAACCAATGGCGTTGTGACTTCACAATGGAATCAACAAATAGTTTTTACAGGAAAGTCCTAATGAGACGGAAAAAGGGTTTAAGCTTTTGGTCATTGTAGTGCATGTTAGGATGGTAGAATTATCCTCATCCCCCCCCCCTCCCTTGGGCTTAGAGGTTTATCCTAGCCATAAGCCCAAAGCTGGTCCCCGGAGTAAGCGCCTACTGCCTACTACTGTATTGCATATAATACTTACGGCCATTTGTCATGTTACATCAATTTGATATGCTAAGTAATACTTAATTGCAGCCGCTTACATTACCTTTTTTTTGACGACTCACATTTCACTCTTGGATTAGCACAATATTATTTCAAAAACTCATAAATTTTCGTGTAGGCATAATTTGATTATTGTATTTGCTTATCACATGAGACATGCCAAATGTCCAATATTTTACATGCAGAAACGATTGTAATGTTTTTATCACAAATTTCGTAGATCCTCAACAAAGTTTTTATTTATTATTGCATTGCCGGCGGAAGCTTTTGCAGATTTTACGTGTCTTATCCGCCTTTTGCATCTATCAACTAATAACAATCAATTCATATTTACACCACATTGAGACATTAAAAACATTGTCCATCACTTAAACAAAAAAGAGAGAAAGAAAAATTCGCTGTAATCTGAATAACTTTCATGCCTAAAAGAATTCAAAATGTCCAGCGCGGGTCAGTACTCTTTTGATAATATCGCTTCCGTATTATGCAACATGTGCAAAATCTATGTTTTAACTTACATCATTTTAATTTACGCCGGCGGCATGTGAACCTTTTGCGACCCAGTTTCCAAGTATTATTGTAACTTCATTTCTAAAATTTCATCCAAAACTGTCAGCCTATCAAGAATGTCTCAAATAAATACTCAATTGGACAACCCTATCGGATTCCATTTGTAATGTAGTATACAAAAAAGGGAATACATTAAAAACAGCAACAGCAGGAAAAAGAAAAAAATATCATAAGAGTTAGGCCAATAACTATGAAAATACCGAAACTGGATCTAGGAAGGGTGGGAAATCTTATCGAATGAAATCTGGGTTCTTCTTACATCATCAGGTGGAAGGTCGAGATTCTGGCGTCAGATGCATGAATTTATGGTCAAGTCCTATTGCGTGCCAGACCTACGTACAAGTTGTTAGGCGCCATGCTGGTCCATGCAGTGGGTGCCTTTCGTATCAGCTAAAAGGAAAAGTTAGATAGAAGGGCTTAATTGACGGGCTTTATTCGTAAGTTGAGTTTGCATTTGAGTGGTTTTTAACTTAAGGAAGAATAATAAGATTAAAATCGTATCAATAAGAAAGCATGGTTGCGGGAACATTGTTGCGATTTCACTGCAAATCAGAAATTTCACACTTACAAATGTAAAGTAGCTGTACCGTCATAAAACGTCACGAATTGTATTCTGACTCTTGTAATAAATCACTAATAGACTGAAACATCACATTTGGGACAAAAATACGAACGGTAGGAAAAAAAAATATTTTTTCATCTGCTTGTATTTATATACATTTGAAAAATTTTGTAAACTTTTACTTTCCAAACACATTGCGAAAGCAAAGCAATATAATCAGGGATTATATGATGCGTACGCGTGAGTGAACACAATAATTCCTAAACAGTGTTTCTGATTAAGCTGTTATTTGGAGAATATCATTTCAACCACTGTGGTAAGAACCACAGTATGAAACCATTTATACGGAAACCAGTTAATTAGAAAACCTGTTATTCAGAACGATATTTCCAATAGACTTATTTCAGAATGATGAACCATACAGTGTCAGTTTGATATGTATGTCGCTTTAAACATTACAACATGCATGACATAACGAGATTCCAACAACTAATATTTGAAATGGAAGCATATTTAGTTCTATTCTATATTCAGCATTTTGGTTTATATACAAAGGAAACTAATCCGAGGAGTTTTGGGTAGCTTTCATTACAAAAAGTAGAAAACTACCTATTGCAGCAGTCCGGAGGAAAATTTTGGTATATTTTCAACGATCATGACCCCCAGACCCCAAAACCACCCTCCGTTCAAATGTTGACACACACACACACACACACACACACACACACACACACACACACACACACACACACACACACACACACATATATATATATATATATATATATATATATACCTGGTGTCTCAAAAATGACTGATGGATTTTAAAATTCAATAACTTGCAAACGGTGACAGCTAAAAAATTTTTGCAGGAGGGTTATGTATAATGTCAGGAGTTTTTTTACAGTATTTTCTGATTTTAATTTGAATTTCAAACAATAGGTGGCGCTGACGGCGATTGAAGGCCAAGTGATCAATGCTGAGTAACGTCAGTTTCGGTGACGACCTGGCCTTCAATCGCCGTCAGCGCCACCTATTGTTTGAAATTCGAACTAAAATCAGAAAATACGATAAAAAATCTCCTGACATTATACATAACCCTCCTGCAAAAAATTTTTAAATAGTTGTCACCGTTTGCAAATTATTGAATTTTAAAATCCATCAGTCATTTTTGGGACACCCGGTATATATATAACTATATATATGTCTGATTTTTGTCATGCTGTAACTAACGTATTTATGAACCGATTTGAATGAAACTTGGTATGTACATAGTACATACAAATGTCTCGACCGAGTTCGTTAGCCAGCATCATCCGCCATCTTGTTTCCAAATGGCGGCCATTTAAATTTTTAAAAAAAATTTTAAATTTAAAATTAAATGCGAAAAAATTAAAAGTTGAAAATTATTTTCCTTTTATGTGTTAGAATTTAAAACAACGATTCCAGAATACTTTTTATTTTGTCTATATCTTAAAAAATGATTGAGTTACAGCACTTTGAATTTTTCTAAAGGCTGACATTTTGAAACGATCTGATTTTTGTCACGTGATAACACGCATATTTATGAATCGATTTGGATGTAACTTGGTGTGTACATAGTAAGTAATGAGGCCTGGATCGAGTTCGTTAGCCAGTTCCATCCGCCATCTTGTTTCAAAATGGCAGCCATTTAATTTTTTTTTTTAATTTAAATTTAAAACAAAAAAGTGAGAAATTGAAAAAGATTTTTCTTTTATGCATTTTACTTGATACAAAGATTCCAGAGCATTTTTCAATTCGTCTGTATTTTTAAAAATGGCTGAGTTATAGCACTTTTAATTTCTAGTGTTGCTCACATTTTGAAATGATCTGATTTTCGTCACGTGATAACACGCGTATTTATAGACCGATTTGGATGAAACTTGGTGCGTACATAGTACATACCAATGTCTGGACCGAGTTCTTTGGCCAATTCCATCCATTAATTTAGAATTAAATTAAATTAGGCCATTTTGAAACAAAATGGCGGCCATTTAATTTTTTTTATTTATTTAAATTTTAAAATTAGGTGCAAAAAAGTAAGAAATTGAGGAAGGTTTTTCTCTTGTATGTTTGACCTTGATACAAAGATTCCAGAGCATTTTTTGTTTTATCTATATCTTGAAAAATGGCTGAGTTATAGTACTTTCAATTTCCAGTGTGGTTGACATTTTGAAATGGTCTACAATTGTATACACTTCATGATATTGTGGAATTTGGCGACTCTTTAAATCTCTGAAAATAAAACCAGGTTGAATAAAAGATGACTAATTTCTAAAAATTCCTATTAATATTCAGTATTGCCAAAAACTAGTATTAAATCTTATAAAATCGGGTTCCACTAATTTGATCTTCCTATGTTTTAATAATATAACTTAATTTAAAATAAATAAATATGTATATGAAAGCTACCTCTTCCTCCCGGCATTGCCGGAAGGACGTTTTGTTTCCCAAGTATCTATATTATAAAGGCCAAACGTATCTGTGCGTAACGCATACGTCATTTTGCGAATGGCAACACTTTCAAATTTTAAATGAAATTTCAGTATTCAATTTTTGCTACTACAAATTTTTAAATTTCTAAATATTCCACATTTTCAATTTTTACACCATCGTTTAGGGAAAACAATGCACTTCTAAATGAAAATTGTTTGAAAGCTGTGTCTTGATTTGTTTTTGAAATATTAAATTTTTTGTAGTTTTTAATACCGATTTTCTAATCGTGGCAACAGGAGTACTCCATTTCTATTAAAAGCAAAGGAAAAAAGGGAAGAAATCGATTACTGTATCTTTATGTTGCTATTTTCTCATTAAAAGGAAAAAAAAATTAATTTAAATATCTTCTGTTATAAAACCCGGTGAATTTTGATTTCATTTACAAAATTTGATTTACACGTAAAAGAATATCAACAGTTTAATATCTGTTTCAGCTAATAGCATTGAGACTTCAAGTTTTGAATCAAAATGACCAAATTAAAATGCGAATTTTTTCTGAAAAGGTGAATACAGATTCGAAATATGCATTTGTAAATTTTGAAATGATAAAATGATGCTGGGTTTAGATTTCACGGGAAAAAAAATTCTATGATTGAGTCAAAGTTGAATAAATTTTGCCAATTTTTCATTTTGGAATATTAGCATAAGAGCCTAAATTAATAACTTTATCGCAATAACAGATCTTTATTATTTTTTACTACTTACATGTACGATTAAAGTTTAACATTTTCTACAACTGTGTTTTATAGAAATTGTACTTTGTTAATTTGACGTTAAATATCGTTTGTTTTAGATTTAGACTTACCAATATAAAATGCATTTTTTTACTATAACTAATTTTGTAGGTTTATTATAAATCAATGAAACAGTTCCTTTTTAAACATTTTCTTTCGTCGAAATTCGACGGGTTCTACCTTGTTTCTATAAATTGCTTTATTTTAAACTGTGATTAATATCAGATCATCTTTGGAATGATTCAGGGCCGTAGCTAAAAGCGAACAATAGGGGAGGCTCGTAATATTTTTCTCTCTCTCTCTGACGCAGAAAGATAAATTAGTGCTTTATTTCATTGTAAGTGCTATGTTTCTTATTAAACTGTTGTAATAACTTCCTGTTATGCTAAGAAAAGAATATGAGGATGAGAATTTTGAGTGTATAACTGGCGCAAAATTAAACCCCATGTTAACTTCATATGTATAAATAAGATGAGGGAGTGTTGAAACACTTATTTTAGATACAATTTAGTAATTTTGCAAAACTCTGAGAAGGTCTCAAAACTAAATTAGATTTTTGAACAGAATTTCATTTGGATTTTTGGAAAAGAAATTCATTTAGTGACCTTGGAATCTTTTCTAGGGGGGTAGGGAGGGGGCTCAAAATATTTAATGGGGAGCTGAGCCGCCCTTAGCGCCCCCTTAGCTACGGCCCTGAAATGATTATTTCTGAGTAGCTTAATAATTAATTTGATATCAAAGCACTGTCACAGCCACATATCTTCTATAAATCTGCTTAAATAAATTTTGGTTTAATGCCCAACCATATTGTAAAAAAAAAATACGTTTGCACTCGTGACATCATAATTCACTTATGTGTTTTAACAGAGGCTACTATAATTTGCGACTCTTGCTATAGCCAGCATCAGCCAGCATGCACGTAAGGATAGATTGCCATTATCATAAACTTTTATACGCATGAAAGTTACCATGGTCCTCCATTGTAAAATTAGATAATTTTTGAAATTCAATATTTAATAAACGGCACAATTATTAGATTTGAAATTTATATCAGAAAAATACAATTTTTTACCTTTTTAACGCAGTTTATGAAACAATTTCCTGATAATTAGTTTAGGAGTTATTAATTGTTTCAGTAATTTCTAATGTTTCATTTTCTGAGATTAACCTGGGCCAACGATTCGCGAAAAGTCAGTCATCAGCGACATGCAGGAGCCTCGCTAAGGAGGAAGGGACAGGGGGGAGCCTCCTCCCCCAAACGTTTGCACATGCTATTACAGTTGGCAAATTTACAAACTAAACTGGCAAATTTGTTCAAAACTTTAATTTAAAAAAAAATAATAATAATAACTATACTTCTTCTTTTCTAATATAGTTGACGAAACTTACCAATATAATTAGAAATATTATTAAGCTTTTTAGAAATAAAAACTATATTATATTTTCTAATTGTGGTAACTTGGTAAAATTATAAAACTAGTTGACAAACGCCGAGAACTATTTATGTTTGCTTTTCACTGAGTTGGCAAAAAATGAATTTTGACTTGCCAATTTAAGGCTCTCTCCCCCACCAATAAAATGTCTTCACGAGGGTCCTGGTGACGCGTGGCTTTTTATTAAAGAGGACTTGCGAAGCTCTCAGTAATACACTATATGACCAAAGGTGACTGGCCACTTGCGATTTTAGCCATTTTGTTAAATATCTAAAAAAATACATAAGGAATTTTCCTGAAACTCTAGGTGTGTGATAACAATAGTACAGGTTATATATTATCGTGGAGATTTTTTCCTGAAACTCCATAGGAGATGGTCAATAAATTGAAAAAAGAACGAATATTTTTTGAATAACTTTGTCAAAACTAATGTAGCAAAAGCGTTCAAACTCTAGATTATAATTAAGTGGCTTATTGTAATAAACTTTGTTCATTTGTGTGTGGATAGCATGTATACTCGTAGATAAATTAAGGTTTTTATAAAAATAGTCCAAAATTTTTGCAAGTTTTTCGTTTAAATTTTCCAGAGTTTTTTAATATAAAATAATGTTATTTTCCGAAAATATGACAAAAATACTGTACACAATACCCTGTAATCTGAATTAAAAAATAATAAAAATTGTATGAAAAATGAACAGGTTCACTAGATAATTTTTCATTGCGCATGCGTAAAGGCTATCAGAAGTTCATTTGCATATTGTGTTAGCTAAATGTATGGAGTAAATTTTGTGAAAGTCTCAAAAATATGTCTTGAAAATTATGAAAGTGATCGTCGATAGAATAAGAACAAAATCCGTTGTTCCCAAAATGAAGCAAAAAAATGAGGAGTTATATCCAAATATAGTAGTACTTGCCATATTGTGTATTCTATATTGATGCTAATCAATGGCAAGATAGATACAGCTCCTCATCTTTTTGCTTTATTTTGGTAAAACGGATTTTGAGCTTATTCTATCGACGATAACTATCAGAATTTTTAATCTATGTTTTTGAGACATTCACAAAAGTTGCTCAATATATTTAGCTAACACAATATGCAAATGAAATTTTGATAGCCTTCACGCATGCGCAGTAAAAAAATTTTTAGTAAACTTGCTCATTTTTCATTCAATTTTTATTATTTTTTTATTCTGATCACAGGATATTGCGTACAGTGTTGTTTGTCATATTTTCGGAAAAGAACATTATTTTATATAAAGAACTCTGCAAATTATATGTAAAAAACTTATATATATATATATATATACAATTTCTTCAAATATTTTTATGAATTATTGATGTTTCAGTATCATATTGTGGCAGTACTCAGCAAATTTTTTGATACTGGTAAGATACACGATGCATCTTTGCAGTGTAGTGCCCGGTACAGGAACAATAATAAGGTTGTTCATGGATCGTCATCCAGTCACCAATTATATGCTCCTCCTCCATTATTGTTCCAGAAATTTTTAGAAGTTATATGTAAGACTTGTCCATTTGCTTCTCAGTCACAAATTGTTTCAGATCCATATATATCTACTTTTTGTAAGGCATTTAATGTAATTTATAGCATAAGGTGTAACATATGCAATTTGAAATATATAGGTGAAACATCTGGTCCATTACATAAACGTATAAATCAACATCGTTCAGATTCTAATAAAAATAAAGCAAAAAATAAACAGTCTACTGCTGAAATTCAGCACTTTCATAAACATAACTTTAAAAATACTACAATTGAAATAATATAAATTTAAAAAAATAAATCTGAACGTCTTTATTTGGAGTCTTCATATATGAAATATTATAATACAATTTATCCATATGGACTTAATAGTGAAGTATTCAAAAGATCTGTTAAAGTTTTTTCCTCCATAAACAACACTACTGATTATTCTCCTATTTATCATAGTTTAAATCATCAAATTAATCACAAAACTACACGGAACAAGAGAGGAAGACGTTCATCAAATTTAATTGCTTCCAAAAAATCTATAACTAAAGAAACAAGCAATCTGCATAATAATTATATAAAAAATTACAATTGGTTATTAATGCGAAAACATATATTTGCAATTAAAAAGAAACATACAGAACAATATTTAAATATATTTCTGAGTAAAACATACTCTGAGCATTTCTCAGATATTTTTTATGATCTAATTATGACTAGAGTGATCGTTTCAAAATTAATCTACTAAAAAAACCTAAAACTCAAATTACTAATACTCAAATGGTAATAACTTTTTCTAATCAAATATTCAATGCAATCAATATGAATTCTATAATAAATGAAAAAAACTGTAGTTTTCCTATTAATAATATTCAAATATCAAAAACTTTTAAATATCCAAGAAGTATTTGAAGACAGATATTTAACTACAATTCATTCTCAAAAAATACTTCTGCTAATAGCACTTTCCCCTGTAAATGCAATGACCCCTCTCTAAAAAAATACATTAATAATGATCATGGACATATTATCACTGGAAATCTAAATATTTTAGAAGATTTTACGTTAAGAAAATTAATGGGTTATGGTACTAAGTATAGAATTCCATCCACATTAAATAGTAATTCTATAATAAAACAATTTACATATGATATACAGAGGCGGTCAAAAGTTTCCGGCCAGCAAAAATTTTTCAGTCAATTTGTAAGTATATCCATATGAAGAGGAATCTCAAAGTGATACTTATACATTTTATTGACATAATAGTTAGGAACTTACTTATAGAAGAACGTGTAAATATCAATAAATTTATTTGATAAAATTAAGTATAAAAGAAAACGCATGTTCTCAAAAGTTTCCGGCCACCTTCACAAGTTTGTAAAAAAGTGATATTGTAATAGAAAATTACAGTGATCAACAATATTTATAATTAATATTTTATCGTATTACTATTTTATTAGCTTTAGTAATAAGTACTGCGGCGCAGCAACGTGGCATTTATACAATCAACGGTTAAAGATAGTTTATTGTACGTTTTTTCCACATTTCTATCAATTTTGGCGAAATTTCGGCTGATTTCGAATATTTATAGTTCCGCAGACTTTTACCAACTTCTTTCCAAAGATTTTCTATAGGATTCATGTTGTGAGTTTGGGCTGACCATTTCAAAAACTAAATTTTTTGTGCGAAAACCATCGCTTATCGAGGCTTGCATACATTATTTATGTCGTTAATATTTTAAGAAAAATGGTTGCGACCAAAATTTTTTCTCTAATAAGGCAGAAAATTTTCTTGCAAGATATCCTTATACATTGTATCATTCACCTGGCTGTGGATTTCAAATAAGAAACCGACACTTTTTGAAGAAAATACTCCCCACGGTATAACGTGTCCTCCGTTATGCTTCATTGTAGGAATAACATAGGTCGAATCATATCTTTTGTTGTGAGGTTATCGGACGTTGTGCCTGCCATCACTTCCAAAACTGTTTCGAATTCGATTGATGAAAAATAGTACTTTTGTCCACTTTTCGCTTGAAAAGACTTTGTATTTTTTGAAAAACGCCAGTCGGGTACGTTGATTTTTTTTCATTTTTGAACACCGATTCTTCCAAAACGTTCTGTATCACGTCAGCATCATGACACGGTAGACAAACTTATTTCAGCAATATTTTCATTCCGTAAATCGCAGTATATTGCAACGGAATTTTCATACGGATTATCAATTGTTTTTCTTCTGATAATTCTGTCCACAGGAATAGTAATTTTCCGAGGTCTCCTGGACCTCTGAAAATCCTGAAGGCCATGGCCATCTTTATATAATTTTTAAATATCGCTTACAGTCGATTTTACTGGTCGATAACTTTGCCGCAATATCTCGAGAGCTTTTTAGCGACAAACTAATCACTCATTTATGAACAATAATTGTTGAACTTTTCAATTTTGAATTCAAACTATGCTATACACGTTGATTCATTCAATTAAAAAACACTTTACCGATAGAAAAAAAAACTAAAGAATGATAAGTGGACGGAAACTTTTGCACACGCGAACTTAACTTCGAATTCTATCCCTTTGCATGAAACATCTTCAGTATCCAATCAAAATGATCACGTGGCCAGAGGTCATTCACATAATCCTAACTTTTGAAGCAATTGTGCTTCTTCTTCGCTGAAACCTTTTGGTAAATAAATCGAAGAAACTAACTGGCCGGAAACTTTTGACCGCCACTGTAGATATATTTATTTATAAAATTGCAATATATTACAACAAACCTATTGAATATTTCAATCAATGGAAAATTTTAGTTATTGATAAATTAACTAAGGCTTTAAAATACAATCTTTCATATCTGGATTATATAAATACAAAGCATCTTTTCCAGCAAATCACTAAATTGCAACACAATTTTGTAATCACTTATGTGGACAAATCTCTAATTATGCAATTATATGTAAATCCTATTATCACCAACTGCTTAACTCCAGTATATCTTCTAATAACACATTTCAAAAAACTAATGATGATATAATTGTAAGCAATCGTAAAATTAGATGTTTTTATAAATTATTAGAAATTAACTCTACTAACTTTAAATATCCATATCTAATTCTTATACCCAAATTTCATAAAAATCCAATTAAATTTTGAACAGTTACAATTGGTTGCAATACTTATAATAATACAGCTAATAAACTTCTATTAAAAATTCTTATCAAATATATACAATAACAAAAACCAGTGATAATACAGATTGTATAAAGAATAGCAATGAACTGGTCAATATTATGAAAAATCTTAAATGTATAAAAAATATAACAACATATGACTTCAAAGATCTTTTTAATAATATAGATTTATTAGATCTACATAACATAATAAATGCACTTTAAAAAAAATATCAACATGATTTGAATTTATCAACAAATATTGATGCTGATTATTTTCTTACTTTAACAAATTTCATTATCTCTATAATAATTTCAGAATGCAAGATAACATAATATATATACAAAAAGTCGGTATACCACAAGGTGGTTCTACATCTAGTATATTATCAGACTTATATCATTATGAACGTAAATAATCTATACATATAATAAAACAGTAGGACCCGGTGTGTCTGTACATTGAAGATAATTGACAAAAATGGAGTCAGGGCGATAAAAGAAAACCAATGAAACACAAAAAAAATTTTTTTGAATTTTTTGTCTGTCTGTCTGTCTGTCTGTTTGTTCGAGGTTATCTTCGTAACTACTGAATGGATTTTTATGCGGTTTTCACTAATGAAGAATGCACACTCCCGGGCAGTGTATAGGCTTTGTTTCATCAAAATCGGACAACAGACAAAAAAGTAACAAAAAGAAACAAAAGAAACTATTAGGTGCGCTGCTCACGTTTTTTAGTACATAACGTTTTTTAGTACATATAAAATCCAATAGATGTCACTGTGCGATTTTAAAACGCGCTATCGTTATGTTTTCGCCAGTCTACTTAAGTATGAGAAAGTTTCAAGCTGGCTGTCGTTCCATGTGGTTTAGTCGGTAGAACGTCAGTGCGCCATACTGATGGCCCGGGTTCGATTCCCAGCATGGAATTTTTTTTCACTATGTTGGCATTAACGCCTATAAGCAATTAAAAGAATTTGAAATATTGTATTCAAGGCGAATTTTCTCTCTGGGAAAATTTCCTTGCATTAATATGTCAGTGTAATTTTTTTTTCGATTTAATTTTTTTTTTCGAAACTTTGTTTTTCTTAAAAAATTACAGTAAATATTTGATATTTCCCAACGTTTTTTGAATGATCGACTTGCTTTTTTTTTTTTTTTAATGTATGTCTGAACCTTATCTAACTACTTCTTCAAGATTTCTTTAGATAAACCAACCAGCGTAGCGGGCGAAGGCCGCTAGTTTAATAATAAAATTCATTTATTTCGCTATATTGATGATATGGTTTTAATTGATACTGATAATACCAGTATATCTCAATTCCCAGTATATTATCCAGCTAATTTAGAAATTACAAAAAAGCCTGCTTTCTAATAATACCATTAACTTTTTAGATCTTAAAATTATATTAAAAGAAAACAAATTAATAATGATATATATGACAAACGGAATAAATTTAATTTTAAAGTTGACACCTTTACTTTTAAATCATATCATCATAATTCTGTGTATCGTAATATAATCCTTAATCATTTATATAGAATAAAATATTTATGTTCTTCTCATCTAATTAATGCGAACATTAAAAAGCTAATTTATAATGCACTAAATAATGGTTTTCCTAAAAAATTCATGTATTCTTTAAACTACAATTAGTCAATACATGATCTCAAAAATAATTAACACATTGAAAAATTATTAAAACATAAAAATAATAATAATAAATTAAAAATGTAAAAAAATAAAAAAAAAATGTATATAGTAGGATGGTGGGTAGATGTTAGAGTACGGAGGAGGGCGGTGTTGTCTGGATAATACGCAATGGTTAATTAATAATTATTAAAAAAATGGGAGTGGGAAATGCATTTGTTCAATTGAAAAACGAATTATAATGGATGTTTAATTGACACTAATGAATGGATAATTGTATAGTTACATCAATTAATTCTATTAAGGGTGTATTTCGATTCAAACTGATTATTTTACGATTTATTTTTGACTTCATTTTTACTCTCATATGCATCAAACTGGCAAATTGTCATATTTAGAAAGTACACAAGGTGCTGTAATTGTCAATTCTTTGATAAATGCAGAAAATATTGCAAAAAAGGCAATCAAAAACGGCATTTTGAACAGATTTTCCCCAAGCGGGAGATCTGTGAATGAAAAAAAGGGTCATACTGAGAAGATAATTGTTTATAAATCAAATTCTAATGAATTGAGCGTAAAAATACATCACACGGCACCTTGTACATCTCTTCAAAAATACCCTCAGCAAGTTTCATGTTTCTACGTTTAAAAATGTGTCTGAAATTGTATAGGAAAATTTCGAGCTGTTGAAGGTGAAAAAGCGTTTTTTCGAATACACCCTTAATATAATTTAATTAATTTACATGATTAAAATGTACCTAACTTTTAATAAATTGGAGACCTATAAAACAATTTCTAAGTGTACAGGGTTATTATACAGTAAAACCTCTAAATAACGGACACCTTCGGAGCGTGGAAACTGTCCGCTATTCGGAGGTGTCCGCTATTGGGAAAAACCTTAGAGACACAAAAATTGTTAAGAAATGCTTAAAGTTTCATTAATTGACTTTTATATGTCCTAAAACCTTCATTATATGATTAATCAAAAATTAAAATTATGTTTTTAAGTAATAAAATTGAAGTAAAATTACAAATACATTTTACTCACTGTTTATTACATTCTTATGAAAAAAAAATCTGTTACAAAAATTGTTTTTTTGCTTGCGATTACATGTAATTTGTTTTTCATTGTGAAGTTTCAATTCTGTCACTAGTTTTAATCCTTCTGAATCATCTTTTTTTTTAGAAGAACATTGTGTAATTGCTCACTGCATTTTGCTGCATCTTGGAAATTCTTGATATTGCAAGAAGCATCTTCACTTTCAATATCTGTTTCATACTCACTAATTGTCAGAATTTTGTCGAAAATTCTGAAGGAATATAACCGCACACATCAATTGATACTTCTTCAGTAGATAACTCATCATCAATAATAATGAAAATTTCGGTGGTTTCTTCACTCCTGATATAATTTCATTAATTCACTTATTTCGCTTAATTCTTTATTTGTGTCGGAAGTGTGTGTTTCACTTTTTTTAATATAAATCCGACTTTTCTGAAATATTGTCGTACACTTTCCAGTTTTATATTTTATACAGCTAAGGAAATCCAAATTGGAGCATCGGGAGCATTAACTAATTTTATGCAGTTATCAAGCGTATTCATGGAATCTAACTTTAAAAGAATGTCGCGAAATAATAGCTTTTTGTACCAGGCTTTAAAATTGTGTTATACGTCTTGAGCAAGTGGTTGGCATACTGAAGTTGTGTTAGCAGAAAAAAACACAATTTTAACAATGCCGAATTTTAATGTTTTGGATGAAAACTTGCATTGTCCAAAAGCAAGTTGTTTTTACATCTTATTAACAAAAGAAATTAACTATTCGATTTGTAAAGAATTGATCATCATCGCTTTTTGTTTCGACCTCTACACAATATGAAATTTATTAAATTGAATGTTCTTTGGAATGTGTCTCTTGAGACACCCACTGAATCCATCACCAGATGTAGGAGGAAGATCTTCCGCAGCCCACTCCTTACATTTATCTGCGATCACAAAATTTGTGACACATTGCCCTGATAAATTTAGAGGCATTTTGCTTTTTTTTCCATTTTTTTTTTCGCGTTAAAAAATAATTTTTCATCCTTTATCACCAAAATTACTGTCCGCTATTCGGAATGTCCGTTATTCGGAGGTTAAACATACAAAAATTTAGATTTTGGGAGTGGGGATTGGAAAACTGTCCGTTAAATAGAGGTGTCCGCTATTCGGGAGTGTCCGTTATGGAGGTTTTACTGTATTAATTATCTATTTTTAAATCTTAAATCATCTTATATTAAGATATTGAGTTTAGCTTAGTATAGTCAAATTAAATAATTTTGTTTTAAATCTTAATAGGATGTATGGTTAACATTTTTTTTTTTTTTTTTTTTTTTTTTTTTTTTTTTTTTTTTTTTTTGTTATCACATCACTCTGTTTTTAATTTATTTATTTATATATTATTATCATATTGACGATAGTTACTTTTATTTTTCCCTTTTCATTTTGCTATCCAATTTGGTAGTTTTGATGTGTCTTGTTTTTAATGTTTTTTCTTCATTTGGTTTTGGTTTTGTGTGTGTTGGTAGTCCCAAATTCGTATTGTTTTGCTTTTTTATGGCAAATACGAAGATGAAAACCACACACTTCATTTGTAGTTCCAAAGTATTTGACACCTGAAGATTCTGCTTTGGTTCTAGAAATTCCATTTGTATTCATATTATTTTTTTTATTTTATTTTTTCTTTCATGTTCATTTTTTTCATTTTCCTTCATCGTTTCCTTCATTTTCCTTCATGTTCAATGTTCTAAAGTTATTAAATTCAATGTTTCATATATTGTAATAGTATTAATGGTTATATATATATATATATACAGTAAAACCTCCATAATGGACACTCCCGAATAGCGGACACCTCTATTGAACGGACAGTTTTCAAATTCCCACTCCCAAAACTTTCATTTTTGTATTTTTAACTTCTGAATAACGGACATTCCGAATAGCGGACAGTAATTTTGGCAAAAAAAATGAAAAACTATTTTTTAACGAGGAAAAAAATAAAAATCCTCTAAATTTATCAGGGCAATGTATCACAAATTTTGTGATCTCAGTAAATGTGGGGATGAGTTGGAGAAAATCCCCTCTCCCCCTACATTTATCTGTGATCACAACCCCCCTCCCCTCCCTCCGATAATTTGAGATTGTATATGGTTTTAAGAAACAGAAAAATACAATAAACAGTTATACTTTTTTTTTTTTTTTTTTTTTTTTTTAAGAAAAAGATGATTCAAAAGGATTAAAACTACTGACAGAGATAAAACTTCACATTGAAAAACAAATTAAATGTAATCGCAAGTAAAAGCAAACTTTTGTAACAAATTTTTTAGTAAGAATATAATAAACAAAGGATAAAAGTATGCACAATTTTATTTCAGTTTTATTGCTTTAAAAATTATTTTATTTTCTGGTTAATCATATAATAGAGATTTTAGGACATTTTAAAATCGACTAATGAAACATTAAGCTTTCATTAACCATTTTTCTATCTTTCAGGTTTTTCCAATATCGGACAGTTTCTGTGCTCCCTAGGTGTCCGTTATTTAGAGGTTTTACTGTATATATATATACATTTTTTTATTTTTTATTTATTTATTTATTTGTTTGTTTTATTTTTTAACCATATTCTAGTAAAACAAAACTTACTATGTCTAGTTTAAAATATGAATGAACCTAGTATTGTCCCGATAGTATTTCACTATCGTAAAACGAACATCGTAAATCATTGGCTCTGAAAACTGGAAAATATTGCTGTCTACATACTAACAAAATGTTTTTTCCAGAATATCACAGACAAAATTATAAATAGACACACATTGCGTAAATTCTGTTACAAATGATGCATTTGAAAACGATCAAAAGTTAAATTCTCTGCATAATTTGTCTTGGTGGTATCTCCACACCAAACGTCCTATGGTTGGCCCCGCATAAATTTGTTGATTCTTAAATCGGAGGTTGTAATTCACATTTAAAAACTATGGGGCTGTCTGAAGCAGAAGTGGGCGATAAGGACCTCCATCGTAGATAATGCATGCCAAGTCCTTGTTTTAAAACTCGTTTTGGCGTTATCTTTGGTCTTTTCTCTTTATCTCTGATGCAACACATTACTTTGATAAAGTAGGAAAAATTTGTCAGTAAAAGCATTATGAGAGTATCATCACTCATGTCTATATTTCACTATTATAGAAAGAACATGGAATAAATTAGATGTTCCGTAAAAGCTGAACGTTAAAGCTGCAAATAATGATGATGTGCAGTAAAATGTTTTGGGGGCCCCAAAAGAGTCTTAGATCTAAATTACTTTGAAGATTGGATGATTAGCTTTATCTTTATTATTATTTTTTTTATCGATCCTCCCTTCAAAAACATGTAGTTTTATTTACACAGTAAGAAATAAAAAGTTGTATTTATCTGTAATATCAGCACCATAATTTTATCATATATTTAAGTTTCTTTTGAAGTACTGATGGATAAAAAATCAATAATTAAAAACTTCTCGTAAGAATGTTAAAAGAAAATGATAGTTTTTGAAAATTGAAAAAAGAATAATTTACATAATTTACTAAGATATGCTTTATCAGATCTTTTGCAAAAATTTAAATTCAAAACAACAAGAATTTTTTTATTATTAAATAATACTTTTCTGTATTAATTATTAATATAATTATTAAAATAGAAACTTATGTCTTTTTTTTCCATTTTAGAATTAGAAAAGTTGACAAAGAAAGAAAATTTTTGACATATCAATTACATGCATTCCTTAGAAAAAATATGATTTTCTTTAAACTTCTATTTAAACTAACATAACTTATATTTAATGGGCAATTTAGAAATCTATATTTAAGAACTATGGCAAAATGATTAACTATAATAGAGATGTTTATCTAATATAGCTAAATATATGGGTTTTTTTTTTTTGGGGGGGGGGGGATTGTTTATAATAATACCGAAATTATTGAAAAATAAGGCTAAAGTGATTTGAGTACCTTAAATCAAGATTTTTATTAAGTGAAAATATTTTTTATAATTTTTCATTACTCCGTGTATTTTTTTCCCCTAATGATTTTCCCAATTATCTGTTAGATGTATGAATTAAGTTCTTGCGTGAGAGCGATTACATCTGACCCGAATTCTAAAGCTCTATTTAAATTCAACCCGAATTCGAGAAAAAAATTTCTTCACCCTAAACCCGACCAGAACAAGATGCATTTCAATCCGAAACCAAACGCAAGACGAAATTTTTAAAAGAAAATCCAACCTGAGTCCGAAATTAAAGAAAATTTATTCATATTTTAATATAAATATGAAAAATCATAGTTATAACCGTAATTTCAATTTTATCTTCCATGTGGGAAAATGAACTAAATTATTTTCATTAATAGTTTTTTAAATAATTAGTTTTTACATCAAAAAATTATTCACTAGTCTCTGCTGAAAAATCGGGTCAAACTGAAACCGATCGGCAAGAATTAAAACCTAACTCATAATCAACGCACAACCAAAATATTTAGCGTCAACCCGAACCGAATTGCGGTTCATGCCGGATTTCGCCAAAAAAGATTACTTGACCGGATGGAGGTTCATTTAAAAATTAACTTAAAAATAAATTTTAATTAGTATGTGATTGAGCCATTTTTTAAATGCTCTGAGGGTGCTTAAAAATGCCTATAAGTAGGCAGTTACTTCTTAATTCTGCTTCTAAAGCAATTTTTCTTTTTTTCTCTTATTTTAATTTCTTTTATTTATTTAATTTTTAATTGAAAAAATAATTTTCTTTTTTGTATAGTATTTTTAAAAATTTCGCATCTTAACTGTTTTTTTTTTTTCAACCATTATCACCATTATAATTAAGAAATACTTTATTAAATATAGTATGATCGACTATGAAAATTAGCCATTAAATTTCAAATCATTTAAATATTCACTCCAAAAGGAAATTTAGTAAAAATATCACTACTATTAAATAATAATAATAATAATAATAATAATAATAATAATAATAATAATAATAATAATAATAATAATAATAATAATAATAACAATAAATAAGTAATATAAGAACTGTACTTATTTATTGATTAGACTAACTAATTCATGAATTTTAATTGATGAAACGTTATTATTGCTATTCTTTACATGTTGAACGTCACGCCAGTCACCGATAAGTGACAATGGACTTACTGTTTGGATGACTGATAATCTAAAATATGATATAAAACTAAAAAATATATATAGTATTAACTCTTTATCTATCGACGGCATTTATAAGTACCATTAAAATTACTTATTATAAAATTCTTTTAATACGTCGATTAGTTGTAATACTGTTTAAAATGAGTAACAGATACATTGTTTTATTTTGTTCCAAAAGCATTATTGGTTATACAAAACAAAAATATTTTTAAAAGGAGGATTTCTTTTGCCTTTTTATCTTTTTCAGTTTTCTTGGCGCCGAGGGAAGGGGGGGGGGGGTAGGGATTTTTTAATTCGGAAATATTTCTATATTTATATTGTAAGGACATCACATTTGTACATTTTATAATTCTATAAAATACTAAGAAAACAATTTAAAGTAAAATATTTGAATGGGGTTATAAATATTGCAGAAAATACCTGTAAATTCAAATTTAATTAATCCACCTAAATCCTCCAATCCTTCTAAAATCCTTCAAAAATGTATTAAATGATTATGTAAATATTTTAATTTAGTTTAAACAATTTAAGCAAAATGCTTTGGAATGTAAAATTTTCATGAATTCATAATTCGGTAGATAAAGGGTTAAACAATTACTGAAAATTACTTAACTTTTATTTATTACAGGATTATACTTTCTTAATATTTACATAAAACATTATAATTTTCTTAGCTTCAGTGTCAGTCACCGTGGCACTCAATGTGTTAAAGACACGTTATATGGTTATCATTTCTAACAGTTGTCGTTTAGATAGGTTTTTTTCAGCATTTTCCATCTCAACATAACATCTGCGGTACACTAATATTATAATTAGGAAGAAATATATGAAGAATCGCAAATCAAATTTCTTATATTCAATAACACAACTGAAATGCTCAAATACCCCCTCCCCAAAAACTTACGAATAAAATAATAAATAAATAAATAAATAAATAAATAAATAAATAAAATAATAATTATTATTATTATCATTATTATTATAATATTTGCAGTAAAAATATCATTAAAATTCTTTAAAAGTGCTTTTCTATTTTCCCTTTAATATTTATTAACATTTGCCAAACTATTTCAGATTGATTTTTTCTTTTTTTTCTTTTTCTTTTTTTTTCTTCTTATTTCCAGAATTCAACTTTCAGCCCATTGAAGTACATTTTGTATTATGCGACACAACGGTAGAAGAATATAGATTACACTACTGGCCATTAAAATTGCTACACCAGGAAGAAATGCAGATAACAAAATGATACTTATTGGACAAATATATTTTGATAGAAATAACAAATGATTAAATTTTCAAGAAATTTGGGTGCATAGATCCTGAGAAATCCGTACCAAAAAAACCCACCTCGGGCAGTAATAAAAGCACTGGGCATTGAGTCAAACAGAGATTGGATGGCGTGTATAGGTACAGATGCCCATGCAACTCCAACACGATGCCACAGTTCATCAACTGTAGTGACTGGCGTATGGTTGCGATCCAGTCGATCGGAAACCATTGATCAGAAGTGTTCTATTGGTGAGAAACCTGAGGCTGAGGAATGTGCTTTCAGGTCAAAAATCGAACATTTTTCCGTATCAAGGAAGGTCCGTACGATTCCGGAAACATGAAGTCGGGCATTATCCTGCTGAAACCTAAGGTTTCGCAGGTCTCCAATAAAGGTTAGAGCCACGGGTTTTAAAATATCAGAAATGTAACGTGAACTGTTCAAAGTGACGTCAATGCGAACAACATATGCGACAACAATGCGAGACGTGTATCCAATGGCACCCCATACTTTCACGCCAGATGATGAGCCAGTATAACGATGAGGAATGCACGCTGCCGAAGTGCGTTCACCACGATGGCGATGCCGCCAAATACGTATGCGACCATCATGATGTTGCAAAAGGAACTTGGATTCATCTTAAAAAATGAAGTCTCGCCATTCGTGAACTTCTAACTGTGAAGTGATAGTTCAACTGAGCGAGGATCTCTACGCATGTGCAATGCGTCACTCCAAAAGCAGACTGGTATTTATGTATTACGCATGTGCATAATAAAATTTGTGAACAAACAAATGTACGGTAACAAATCTGTGGCCAAATACCTTTCGTTTAAAAAAAGAATGGTGTGATTTGATGCAGTAGTTTGCTCTCACGGACTGTCGAAAGGAAATGCTTAGCGTTTTAAATATATAGATGTGTATTTATCATTATTTATAATCTACGTGTTTTAATAATAAAGAAACTCATTACACAAAATCTCATTAATGGAAACATTTTTATTCATAAATTGATCCAAGTTGCATTTTAAATCACAATGATCGCAGTTGATTCTGAAAACAGTGAAAAATAGTAAGCAGAGCTAAAAACATTGTTTAGACTCAAAACAAATACTTATGTGACACAGGCAAAATCAGTCGACTTCACTGATAAACTCTCGTCTGGTTCTCTTAATACCGGGTGTCCCAAAAATGACTGATGGATTTAAAAATTCAATAACTTGCAAACGGTGACAGCTATTTAAAAAAAATTTGCAGGAGGGTTATGTATAATGTCAGGAGTTTTTTTTACCGTAATTTTTTATTTTAGTTCGCATCTCAAACAATAGGTGGCGCTGACGGCGATTGAAGGCCAGATCGACGCTTCACTCAGCATTGATCACTTGGCCTTCAATCGCCGTCACCGCCACCTATTGTTTGAGATGCTAACTAAAATAAAAAGTTACGGTAAAAAAACTCCTGACATTATACATAACCCTCCTGCAAAAATTTTTTAAATAGCTGTCATCGTTTACAAGTTATTGAATTTTAAAATCCATCAGTCATTTTTGGGACACCCGGTATATAGATCCTGAACCAAAGTATCAGATCATTCATTATATCTATATATATTCTAGATTTCTTTTGATTACAGAAATGAAATGTATGTATTTCATAGGTAACAGTTTAGTAACAAATCTGTCTGTCAAAGTCATCAACTCATCAAGAAAATCCTGTTTATAAATGCGTTCGTAATTATGTAAATACATATCACACATAGTCGTTGTTCAGTCCGTCTGTCCGCTTATAACAGAGCAAAAATTACCCAACCGAATCATTTGAAATTTAAAATATATAATTATTACATAATTTTATCAAATGTTATTTCAAATGTTATGAAAATCGGATGTATAGTTCAATTACAGGAACAATCAAAAGTGTTCGGTTGCATTACGGTCAATGGAAAAAAAAGTTTCAAATGAATTTTAATGATTTTACACTCGTTCGAACATAATAAAATTCATATCGATCTATGAAATATATGCTGGTTCAAATAATATTTTTTATTATTTTACAGGGCCGCACAAAAGCATTCCTTTACATAATGGTATACAGGAAAACATTGTTTGGGACGCGTTTTTATTGCATTAAACTATTTCACATTTTAAGAAATTGATATATGTTGCTGAGGTTTACTATAAGTTAATTTTTGTATAATAGAAATCATATAATATTTACGGGACACGCAAAAGATTTCAGATACTGCACTGTATCCTAAGTTCTGTATATTTTAAAAACTTCGTTATAGTGCGAACGCACCTCATTTGCTACGTTTCATGTGCAATTTTTCGGCTTGTTAATCTCTAAATCCACTGCCTTTCTATTACTGTAAATCTACTTTCTCGGCATTAATAGCAACGTTGCCGAAAAAGAGTTTTTGACATTTCGATTTCATGTTATTTTTTTCATTTTCCTTTTTAACACCTTCTTATAAAATATTTTTAATGCAGATTTCTTAATTTTTAAACCAATACAATACGATTCGTATTTTATATTACGATTCATAGGCGGACATTACAATTCACAAACATAATACGACATCATATACTGTGTGTATTATTCTAGCAATATTGGACCTAAAAAGAAAATACTCTTGAATTTTGATGCAATCCTTTAAAATGTTTATACGAGATACATTTGCTTAAATAAAAAGTATTGTAGTTCACTTAAACCTATACAATATTACCTCAAAAATCCGGCATCGTTGGGACCTTCCTCATATATTTGTACTATAAAATTCCGGATTTCTGAAAGAATATTCAAAGTACTTCCGATATTTTTAATGGTGCGGGCCTTTAATCATGATCATAATTTAGTTCATAATCAAATCATAATTATCTGAGAAAAGGAGAAAATTAGATATAATCCCCCCCCCCCCCACACACACACACACTTTAACTAATATTTTTTATGCTGAAAAAAAATAAAAATAAAATAAAGCCAATAAACAGTAAAGCCATCCGCCCTTCTCATGTAATTTCCAAAACATCAATGCCACTTTTTTTTAACCTTTTTTTTTTACCGTTTTTTAATAAGTTTTACTTCTATTTTGCGCAATTTTGAACGACAGTCTTTTCAGGTGCGTTCGTAATTATGTAAATTAGAGGTCGGCACGGGCCGAAATTTCCAGGCCCGAGCCCGGCCCGGCCAGAACGAAAGAAATATTGGCCCGGTCCGAAAGTTAAAATTTCGGCCCGAGCTCGGCCCGGCCCGGAAAAAAGTTAAAAATTCTGCCCGAACCCGGCCTGGATCGGGTGAATTTCTACAGATCATTGATCTTTACTCTAACAGAAGAATTCAGACCAGAAAAACTTATCTTAGTCTTTTTTTTTTCTTTCATGTTTATAATCTCTATTTATACAGAAATGCCACATTTATACACAAATGCTGCGATATTTACGCTTTTAGTGAACCTTTGTTTGTTGTATGTAAATGTTTCAGTTATCATTAGTATTATTAATACATAAAAAAAAAATCTAAAAAATGGTATACGGTAAAAGTAAAGTCTTCTAAGAGATTGGAAAGGAAAAAAGTTTCCTTCTTAGCAGATGTAAATGTTTAATGTATTTTTTTTTTCTCGCGTATTGTTGTATTCATTTTGCATGAATGTACAGTTTAAAAGAAATTTGCAGTTTTCAGTTTAAAAAAAAAAAAAATTCCGTCATAATCATGTTTTTTTTTTTTTTTTAATGTGTTTAATTATATTTTAAGACGCCTAGTGATCTACGATTCTTTAAAAAGAATAAATTCTAATGTCTAATTGTAGAATAATGACGACTTAAAAGTATATGCATATTTTGCAAAAATTTTTGGATCAAGCCAAACTTTATTGATTTATGAACAGACTTTTCCACGTCGAGAAAAGGATTTTCATACGGGAAGATTCAACAGGAACTGATTATTTTGGTCCGTGAGGACGAGGAAGAACGAAATCAGTCTCAGCTTCGTACAGAAAAAATAAGTTAGGCTCAGCCCAGCCCGATACTCCAGGAAAAAAATTAAGGCCCGAGCCCGGCCCGGCCCGTACAGATCTCTAATGTAAATACATAGAACCTATAGTCGTCTTCCAGTTCGCTTGTCCGTCCGTCCGTCTCTACGCATATAACAACGCAAAAACTACTCAACCGAATCGTTTGAAATTTAAAATGTATAATTATTACATAATTTTGTCGAGTCATTTCAAATGTTATGAAAATCAGTTGCACAGTTCAATTAGAGGGATAATCAAAAGTATTCCGTTACATGACGGTCAATGAGAAAAAAAAATAATTTCAAGTGCATTTTACTGGTGTTACACTCTTCGAACATAATAACATTCATATGCATCTATGTAATATGTACTGAAATATATATTCTGTACAATCTGTGGTGCAAAGAACATTTTTTATTAATTTACAAGACACACAAAAGTAATCTATTACATAATAGTATAGGAGAAAACATTGTTTGAAGCGCGTCTTAATTATATTAAAATATTTCACATTTTATGAAATTGATATACGTTGATGAGGTTTACAACGAATTACTTTTTGTATAATAGAAAGCAGGTAATAGGGCCACACATCCAAAATACTGTATATTAAAAAAAAAAAAAAAAAAAAAAAAAAAAAAAGATATAGTACGAATGCATTTCATTTTCTAAGTTTAACATGCAATTTCCAACTTGTTTTCTCTAAAGAAGATATTATTTTTCTAGTCAAACTTTTACACTTTTCCATTGACACTTTGTCTTCTGCCGGTTTTTTCAACTTACTCTTCTGATCTGCGACTAGTGTTACATGTAATTCTATTTAACAGGCTTCTTCATTCAGGCGAAAACACCCATTCATCAGACAAGATTAGAATTTTTTTTATGGGGATGCTTTCACTTTCAAAATCGGTTTCGTAAGTGAAAGTGTCCTCATAAAAAAATGCCTGTAAACAAAATCAACAAAGTACAAAACAACCTTTGTACTAATCTCCCTCGGCTATCCCAAAAAAAATTAAAAAATTAAAAAAATTAAAACGATTCAAATGCAAACTGAATATTTTAAGTTTTTCATATTGGATTAACATTCGACGAATGGATGTTTTCGTTTGGCTGAAGTAACCTCTTAACTTAAGTCTCGTCTTATTTTTAAATACATAAACATTTGTTTATTTTTCTTTCTGTCGTATATTAAAAACATAAGAAAAGAAAAAGAGGTCGCCTCTGATACCAGATTTTTGAAGTTGACGTATTTCTGAATGCCGTATTTTTGAGATAACATTATAAAAAAAATGTATTAAATATATATATGTATGTAAGTGTATATAGTAAAAAGACATATATAACAGAAATTTTTATGCAGTTTGATGATTAATGATATTTGAATTACATCACATTCGAAACTTTGATGTTAGTATTTATTATTCACAACACTATGAAATACTTTCTTAGGAAATATTTTAACATGATTTCTAACTGATGATTCTAAAAATGACTGTAAGTCATGATATATTCAATAACGATCTATAAAAAGTGTTAAGACATCAAAACAAAAGATCACATGACTCAAGTATGCTTACCCCTTTCGGATCTGGTGTACTGTTAATAAAGCATGTATTTTAATGGAGTATCATTTTGTTTTAAGAAATACTTTGCTACTATTTACATGTAGTAATGTTAGTATATATCTATGTACTTACTGTATTACTTCATTTATGTTTAGGCATTTATTAATAATATTAATTATTATTTTTTGCTTTACTCTCTTTACGCCGTTTGCAATTCTTTTATTTTAAACACATTTTTCCCTCTTTAAATTTAAAATAAAAGTCACTTTTCTGAAAGAATCATGTGTAATAAAGCACAAAAACTATTGAAAGCTGTAATATAAGTTAAATCTTATTTTAATACAATATTTTCTAAATATCTGCGAAAATTCTTCCTTAGCCTCTCGTCATATGAATATGAATCAAATAGTATGCAGGGCAACAAACGTTCGTTATCTTTCAGATAATGAAATATTTTTAAATTAGCCTATTTGGATAGCTACTATTAACGTTATTAACGTAAAAGCAATTTTTTCTAAACAGTGAAAAAAAAAATCGGACCTGAAAGGGTTAAAAAAGAAAAGGTAAATAAAATTGTTCGCTTAGTACAAAATTACATGCGAAACTGTGAAATTTTAAATTCTTTATAGCGGCTGAAGAAGACTGCTGTTCAAGCTTACTAAAAACATAAAGAAGTAAATAACATAATTCATCTTTATGTATATTTTAACATATACCTGGATTTAATCACATGGATAATAATTTATTTTAAACATAGTTGGGTAAATATCGCAAAGCGTGAGATATATAAATAAATTAGCCAACAGTTCTAAAATTTAATTAAATACATTGATGGCAACTCGCAACTACATAAATTTTTTAATCTTGGTTAAAATTTATGTAATGCTATCTAGTTTCTCAATGTATTCTCTCCCCTTAAGGCTCCTGTGCCTGCAGACGAACACACACGCGAACTAATGCTAATCCTATGGAGAAGTTTTTTTTCTAATATCTCGTTTGCATTTCGACATTTTTAAATAATTTTTCTTGCATTGGATTGCTGAGATTCATCTCTACATCACTCCTTTTTTTATTTTATATTTTATTTTGGTTGCATATATTTTTCATAAACTTGCTTTCGCTTTCAGAACCAATTCTAAAAAAAAAAAAAAAATAACTTTATAAAAAATATCTGCAATCAAAATCGGAAAAGTAAAAAAAGAGCGATTTGGAGATGGATTTCAGTATCAAATGCAAATATATATGCATATATGTAAATGCCGAAATGCGAATGAATTATTAGAAAATAACTTGCCCATAAGATTAGTATTAGTTTGCGAGTGCCTTCGGCTGCAGGGACAGGAACCTTAACGAGAATCAATTTTCTCCACTTGCTTGTAACTTCTGCATAGAAACTTGATTAAAAGAAAAAGGAATGTAGGCAAAATTTGCGATTTTGATGAATAGTTTTACGCTCATAAGGGTTAATCGTATGTAATCGAAGTGCACGCGATATATATATATGTTGCAATACTTACAATAATGCTGCTAATAAACTTCTATTACTAATACTTAATCAAATATATAATATTACAAAAAAAAGTGATAATACACATTGCATAAAAAATAGTTATGAACTGGTCCATATTATGAAAAATCTTAAATGTATAAAAAATATCACTACTTATGATTTTAAGGATTTATTTAATAATATCGATTTATCGGATTTACATAATATCATAAATGAGCTTTTTAAAAAATATCAACACGAGTTGGATATATCACATAATATCGATTCTGATTATTTTCATACCTTAACCAATTTCATTATCTATAATAATTTTATCATGCATGATAACAATATATATATTCAAAATGTTGGTATACCACAAGGTGGTAGTACATCTAGTGTATTATCTGACTTATACTTATATTACTATGAACGTCATTATTTAAATAATAAAATACATTTATATCGATATATAGATGATGTAATTTTAATTGATACTGATAACACCTGTATATCTCAATTCCCTGTTGATTATCCTTCTAATCTAGAACTTTCAAAAAACCTACTTTTTAATAATACAATCAATTTCTTAGATATTAAAATTATATTAAAAGAGAACAAATTTATAACTGATATTTATGACAAAAGGAAAGAATTTAATTTTAAAGTTAATACTTTTACTAATTTTAAATCATGTCTTCATAATTCTGTATATCGTAATATAATATTTAACCATTTATATAGAATAAAATGTCTATGTTCTTCCCATTTAATTAATACTAATATTAAAAAGCTTGTATATGATGCTATAAATAATGGTTATCCTAAAAAATTCATATATTCTTTAATTTATAATTAGATATTACATGATCTTATAATTAATTCTTTGCGTAAAAAATGTATAAAAAAATTATAAAACATAAAAATAATAATAAAAAATTAAAAATGTTAAAAAGTAATAAATATATATATATATATAGGTTGGTTGGGTGGGTAGATGTTAGAGTACGGAGGAGGGTGGTGTTGTCTGGATAAAAACGCAAAAATTAATTATTTAAAAAAAAAATTGAGAGTGGGTTATTTATTTTAACATATTTTTTAAACTGTTTAATTGACACCAATATATGGATATTTGTCTAGTTATATCTATAGTTAAATAGCTATATTTTAATTATCAAATTAATTTTAATGTTATTGATATAATTTTTGGTATTATTATTAATAATATCATTACTATTATTATTATTATTATATATTTTTTTAATTTTTACTTATTTTTATTTTATTTTATTATTTTTTATTTTTTATTTTTTATTTTATTTTATTTTATTTTATTTTTTAATTTTTATTATCCTATATTAAGATAATGAGTTTTTACCATGTAAAGTCACAATAAATGTTACTGATTAAAGTAACAAAATGGTATTTTAAGTTATATGTTAATATGAATGTTATCTCTTAATTCAAATTTTAATTATTTTATTAATTTAATTTTATGTTAATATCGATTATTAATTATTTTCTCCGGTTCAATTATATTTCCATTCAGCTTTATCCTTTTTGTTTGTTATGGATAACTATTATTTTTACTTACTTTCAACTCCTTTTTGTAAAATATCTTTGTTCATTGTTTAATAATTTGGTTTTTGTGTGCTGGTAGCCCCAAATACGTATTATTTTGCTATTTCATGGCTAATACGTGGATGAAACCGCACACTTCATTTGTAGTTCCAGAGCATTTGGGGCCTGATGATTCTGCTTTTGGAGCTACAAATTCTATTTGCATTCATTTTATTTATTTATTTTTTCAGATTTACTCGTTACACTATTTTTTATTTTATTATAATTCAATTCAATTCTAATTCTTCGTTTTGGTTTATTGTTTTATTGATAAAATCCATTGGTGAATCTTGTCTACTTTTAATGGTATTATATATATATATATATATATATATATATATATATATTAATTATGCTTGAACATTCTTTTAACTATGTAAAAGTAAATTATATACAATTTTTTAGGAAATTGCAATTGAGAGAACAATTTTTTTCCGATTCGCTGAAATTGTGTGATGTTTAGAAATTAAAAATATTGCACTAAAAGCAAAATTTATTGTTAAAATGTTGTCATCGTCAACGATACTCATGGACATGCTTTTTCTTCATAATATAGATTTTAAATATCAAATTATTTATATATCTGTTTAAACTATTTTTTATTTTGCCTAAAATATTCGACTCGGTGCCAAATTTTATAAGGATAAATCGCACCATACATTTTTTTTTCTTAAATAAACATCAGATGTTATTTTTTGTTTATATAAAGCAGGTGTGAAGTTTAATAAATAATATTATGCTCTAATCTAGCCATGCTCAACTTTTTTTTCTGTCGCGGGGCACAAACACAAGTTTCGGACTTTAGACAGGCCGCAAACAGAAGTTTACGACTTTAGGGGAACCGCAGCACATTTATGGTTAAAAAAAGTAATGGCTAAAATAGTTTTTAAAAAACTAATCAAAATAACTTATGTAATCTAACAATGCAATGTAGCAAAATTAATATTATCACTAGAGCTAAACACTTGTCGCGGAAGAAATATCATTAAAAAAAATTAGCATCATTCTTTCCAAATAATGAATTTCATAGTAGATGTTATATAACTGTCCCATTGTATAAATGCCACAAAATTTTCTGTTTCAATTAATACTGTAAAATGTTTCTGATGCGAATTTTTTCAGCTAATACAGTAAAACCTCCATAACGGACACTCCCGAATAACGGACACCTCTATTTAACGGACAGTTTTCCAATCCCCACTCCCAAAATCTAAATTTTTGTATGTTTAACCTCCGAATAACGGACATTCCGAATAGCGGACAGTAATTTTGGTGATAAAGGATGAAAAATTATTTTTTAACGCGAAAAAAAAAATGGAAAAAAAAGCAAAATGCCTCTAAATTTATCAGGGCAATGTGTCACAAATTTTGTGATCGCAGATAAATGTAAGGAGTGGGCTGCGGAAGATCTTCCTCCTACATCTGGTGATGGATTCAGTGGGTGTCTCAAGAGACACATTCCAAAGAACATTCAATTTAATAAATTTCATATTGTGTAGAGGTCGAAACAAAAAGCGATGATGATCAATTCTTTACAAATCGAATAGTTAATTTCTTTTGTTAATAAGATGTAAAAACAACTTGCTTTTGGACAATGCAAGTTTTCATCCAAAACATTAAAATTCGGCATTGTTAAAATTGTGTTTTTTTCTGCTAACACAACTTCAGTATGCCAACCACTTGCTCAAGACGTATAACACAATTTTAAAGCCTGGTACAAAAAGCTATTATTTCGCGACATTCTTTTAAAGTTAGATTCCATGAATACGCTTGATAACTGCATAAAATTAGTTAATGCTCCCGATGCTCCAATTTGGATTTCCTTAGCTGTATAAAATATAAAACTGGAAAGTGTACGACAATATTTCAGAAAAGTCGGATTTATATTAAAAAAAAGTGAAACACACACTTCCGACACAAATAAAGAATTAAGCGAAATAAGTGAATTAATGAAATTATATCAGGAGTGAAGAAACCACCGAAATTTTCATTATTATTGATGATGAGTTATCTACTGAAGAAGTATCAATTGATGTGTGCGGTTATATTCCTTCAGAATTTTCGACAAAATTCTGACAATTAGTGAGTATGAAACAGATATTGAAAGTGAAGATGCTTCTTGCAATATCAAGAATTTCCAAGATGCAGCAAAATGCAGTGAGCAATTACACAATGTTCTTCTAAAAAAAAAGATGATTCAGAAGGATTAAAACTAGTGACAGAATTGAAACTTCACAATGAAAAACAAATTACATGTAATCGCAAGCAAAAAAACAATTTTTGTAACAGATTTTTTTTTCATAAGAATGTAATAAACAGTGAGTAAAATGTATTTGTAATTTTACTTCAATTTTATTACTTAAAAACATAATTTTAATTTTTGATTAATCATATAATGAAGGTTTTAGGACATATAAAAGTCAATTAATGAAACTTTAAGCATTTCTTAACAATTTTTGTGTCTCTAAGGTTTTTCCCAATAGCGGACACCTCCGAATAGCGGACAGTTTCCACGCTCCGAAGGTGTCCGTTATTTAGAGGTTTTACTGTAGTAGTATTTGCTATATAATAGACATGAGATGTAATATTATAACACTGCAAAATTTCCTAAGATATTTTATCTGATAAACCCATGTTTTGGTCAATGAAAAAAATATATATATCATAGAAATATATAGTGCAAATTAAATTTGGAATGGTGTTTTATTATTCTTGAAAATTAATAAATGTGTACACCATTGTATGTAAAAAAAAAAGACTGCATGAAAAAAAAATGTTTAATTAAAGAAACGGCTTTTAGCATAATTTTTAGTTAAAATCTGCTTTGTTATGTATAATTATCTTCCCATGAAAATATATAAAACAACGCAGAAAATCACAAATACTCTTTTATGCGCATCTCAATTAATTATATAAATATGGATTAGTGATTATATGTCTCGGGGCGCACATAAAATGCTGCCCGGGCCGTAAGTTGAGTATGGCTGCTCTAATCTATCTTGTCCATAATTAAATGTGCATTAAAAAACCTTGTTGCTTCATCAAATATTATTTGTACTTATAAATAATAAACCAATAAAACATAGGTGCATTGAAGTAGTACCGATACATAACTAATAAATAATAACGAGTATAATATAATTCAGAACAAAATGAGGATTAGGATTTCAACAAAAACTATAATTCCTTCATCTTCATATGATTTTGCGTCCAAGAATCTTTTGACATTTATATCTCATAATCTTCCAAATTGTGAAATTTTCTCACTTACAAATAGAGCCATTTTTCAGGTGGTTTTGAAAGTTATCGAAATCTGTGTTTGAAATTACCTTGAGGCTTAATCCTGGGTGTGAAAATAAAGCCTTTGTTATCATAAAATTGCGTTGGTGTTGAAGACAGTAACTAAGGAATTAATAGGGAAATTACTGTTACAAGGGAAAAAATACTTCATCGACGTTTAATGATAAATTCTCAAGGATATGATTCATGGTGTTAAAAATTTCTTTAAAATACAGAATAAAAAAGTAAGACCTTCTGTAAAATTAAAAAAGATCTCTCGGTTAAATACATTTGATTGAATTTCTCAGTCATCATTTTACAGATATTTCCCTTATCTTATATCTATTTCCCTCTAGGGATTTTCATGTCTTTATTTAGAATATTACTCAAAATATTTAAATATAATTATTTAAAATATTTTTATCTTTGTTAAAACTTATAATCAAAATATACACTTTTAAAATATTTTTGAAATTTTATTAGACATATGAAAAAAAGACAATTTAGTTTTAAAATTATTTTTTTCTAAACTTAAAATAATTTAGAAGGAAGAAAAATTATCTTCTCTGAGTTAGTGGGGATTTTTATCGACAATCACTTTGCAATAGTTTTCTTCACAGGCCAAGTAACAATAAAAGTAAATTGCATAGTATTATTTAAAAATCTGTTATTATTATGACAACGCTATTTTTTATTATTATTACTTCATTGGCAAATGCGCTGTAAAATATATATTAATCTTCTAAAAACATCTTACACAAAAGGAATTAGAAAATGAAAATGTCAAAAATAATTTTTAAACAATAAATAACATTTTTCTGTTTATTTTTCTCTTATATTTTACTAGCTTTTTTTTTTAAATATTAGAACATTAATAAATATTTAGTATTCGACAATTTCAGAAACTTTTTTAAAAAACATTATTGTTGTAGAAAATGAATTATATTCAAATTTTCACACAAAAAAAATCCATTGAATTTTTTATTTATTATTTAAACTAGTTAAAAAATAAAATTGGTCAAAAAAATAATAGATATTGTGTATCGGTCTAAAATAAATTAAAATAAACTGTTTACGAATTTACTAACGAATATATTTGAAAGCACAAATACAATAACTTTTCCCCAAAAGTTCAACAATTTTAACACAAAGACATACTTTGTGTGGAATAGTAATAGCTTCTATAGCTTAATCAGTTAGCTGTTCACCCACTGTCAAGCGGTCCCGGGTTCTAACGCCAGGTCAGTTAGGAAGAAATTGTGTAAAAATTAAATGATACAGCAATTCAAATTTACTCGAAAAATTCAAATTCTTTGAGGTCTCTGAAGATTGTGTGATTTATATTTTGACTAATTTTGAGAACTAAATTAAACTGTTATCATTAAAAATAAATTCACAGAGTCTTGTGCATTTTGAACGATGTTAATTTACAGAGTCTATTGTAAATTTACCAAATAAGATACTTCTCTGTTTTATTTAACAGAATCGCTGTTTTTCTGATCTATATAATTTTACATATGAATTGAGGTAATGAATTACCCGGAGATTCTCTGTAATTTCGCAGAAACATTTTTAACGGTGCAAAACTTAGCCTTACGAGTACTTATAAAAAATATTTACAAAATTGAAGGTCCACAACCTTATTCCTTGTTATAATTGCTTTTTTTTTTTAAATCTCAGATTTAATTTAAAATATCCAAAGCAGCAGTTAATAAGAAGTCTATAATGTTTATTACATCATATTTTAAATATCATTTGGGAATCCGAGATTATGATTTTTAGATATATATTGTAAAAAAGTCGACAATTTATTATGAAGAATTTCATTTTAGTTATAACAAATTGAAATTTACCTACATTGCAATACTATATAACACATGTGACTATTAACATGCATATTTTCAGTGATTTTATAAAAATATTTGAGGTAAACAGAATATTCAGAAAAAAAAAAAAAAAAAAAATATTGAAACTTCACAGACACTAATACATAGGGAGATTTGTCTGTGTTTTAAAGATGAAGCACGTTTTTCCCTAGATAACAAAGAATTTTTTTAATAAATCTCTCTATATATTATACAAGAGGTGACAAAAATTATCTTTAACATAAAGATTTGTAACACAATACTTGGCCAAAACCAAAAAGTTAATTTTGCAGAAAATGCTTTTTAATAACATAGAAAAAGTATAATGCTTCCTTTTCAGAACATGAAAGTATTTGCTGAAATGTATTTTATATAATGTCACAGTGTAAGAAAATGCTACTATGAAAAGATTTTACTAGAGAATGTAAAAAAGTCTTTAAATAAACATTATTTATATGAAAACAATATATTTATCTAAAAGCTATCAGAACACTCCTGTATACCTTAAAAAAAAAAAAAATCTGTAATTTTACATATGCAAGGATGCAGAAATATGTATGCTAACTCACATCTGTACACTATACAAAAAAACAAAAAAAAAAAAAACAAAGAAAGAAAGAAAGAAAAACCCTTTAAAAAACTAGTTTTCGTAAAGCTACAGAAATCTGTAGCTTTAGAAAAGAATCTACTAAAATTACAGTAATCTTACTAATATTTTATTTGTAACCCGGGTTGCAGTTACATAAAAAGTTCTAAGTAATCCATTTTCCCAGAAAAATTTTAATAATTTTACTTTTTTTTTCCTTAAAGTGTGCATGAGGCGTTTAAAGTCAGTATGTAGTTATTGGTTTAGAACATTTTCTGGTGAATTGTACAGGTAATTTTGTGAAAAGATGAGTTACATTGCTCTTTCTATTAATAATTTCATATGTGTAGATACTTTCTTTCTAACCGATGACCAGGCCCCTACCTGCCGAGTTACCTCAGCTTAACGGGTTAGTTATCTCTTATTGGGGCGTGTGACCGCCTAATTGCCCCGTAGCGGCAATAAACCTGAAAACTTTGCTTCACTCATCATCGTATACTTTGTTTCACACGTCATTGTACTTGCTTCTCATTTGAGTATACTTTGTTTTGTCGGTTGCTTAGCGTTACATCCTGTGGTTTGTACTGCAAATGACTACTCAAGTTGGTCTCGTAATTTAGAACCTTGATCAGATGACGAGACCTTCACCTGGCAAGGCACCTCCAGAGGTATAATTCATAGGTAACTTGTAGGACTTTGCACCCACGGCGGATTTTACATGCACAGGCGCCATTAGCGTACATGACGGAATTTTAGCCGGCAGATAGTCTGAGTCCTGCAACCAAAAGCTATGATTATAATGTTCTGCCAACTTGGACACCGTTGCCCGACCTATTTGGGATAGTTTGGAGTTTTTGATGCCTAATAGTTGCCGAATACTTGTCAAATAAAAATGGTAATTTAGTGGGGAGGGGGGGGGAGAAAAACAAAAGAAGACAAAATAGACTCCGCAAATAGACAAGTGCACCGTTATTAATTTTGAGCTAAACTGATAGGCAAACTTAACGTTGCAAGGAGGATTGGACTCCGCCTTTCTACCGAACCCCGTAAAAAAAAAAAAAAAAGAAAAAAAAAAGGAGTTTTTTTTTTTTTTTTCAATGGAGCGGGTCCGGTAGCTCGTACAGAGAGCGCATATATAAAGAGATTATATGTACATACGGCCAGTTTTGAAAATTAGTGATTTATATTTTGAGAGACGAGTGACATCCACTGAAAGTTAAAATTTAAATTAAAATGGTCATTCCTTTTCATTATTCCCATTAACCCCTTCATGGATGGTATTCATTTTTTGACCACCTAATTTTAATCCCAGAATGGGACATTGATACCAGAATTTTGTTTTGAAAGTTTCGTTTTAAGTACATGAAGAAAAGCTTTTACTTATTTGCTTTTATTTAATTGTCTTTAAATTCCAGTGTCATTCATTCAAATAAGTATTTTACGAATAGAAGTACTTTGCCTCTAAAAAGATTAAGGCTGCTGCCTCTTCTAGCTAAGACACTCGCGAGCTAATGCTATTCCTACAGAATTTTTCTAATAACTCGCTTGCATTTCGACATTTTAAAACATTTTCATATACATTTTTCAACATTTTTTATTGGTTGCAGATATTTTTTATAAAATCAGTTTCACTTTCAAAACCAGTTCCGCGAACGAAAGTGTCATATAAAAAAATACTTACAATTAAAATCGAAAAAGTAAAAAAGGAATTATGTAGAGAAGGACCTGAGCTATTCAATGCAAAAAGTAAAAAATTAAAAATATCAAAAAGCAAACTATTTATTAGAAAATAACCTCCCCATAGAAATAGTATTAGCACCCAGGTGCTTCGCTCGCAGGGACAGGAGCCTTAAGATAATCAGTAGCACCAATTTTTGTAAAATACTGGGCACACTGTTTAAAAAGAAAAAAAACTTTAAAATTACTAAAAGTTTTCTAGGAAACTGGGATTCCTTGAACCTTTTTATGTAACGATAACAGCAAAAATTTATGTAACGGATACAGGTTTCCACTGAAAATCACAAAATCTGTAACATTACTAAAACTTTTTTTAGGAAACTGGGATTCCTAGAATTTTTTATGAAACTGCAACGCAAGCTACAAGTAAAATTTTAGTAAGATAACTGTAACTTTAGTAGATTCGTTTGTAAAGTTACAAATTCCTGTAGCTTTTCAAAAATTAGTTTTGTAGATTTACATCTTTTGTTGTATAGTGTACACATAAAATGTTAGTAAGTTTACGGATTTCGACAACTTTACATCTGTAGGACTACACTTTTTTTTTTTTTTTTTTTTTTTTTTTTTGTTACAGTATAGGTTTGAAATTTTTCAATAGAATAACATACATTTTTTTCCTTTTTACTGCGTGCGTGTGTAGAGAAGTGTGGAGGAGGAGCGGATGAGCAAAAAAGAATAATTCAAAGTCAAATTATGTTTTTTTTTTTTTTTCGAAGTAAAATATAAAATAATTATGATATAATTATATTATATTACATTAACATAAGTATTTCCTTATAAATACATTAATATTTATTATAAATAGTACAAAACTGTTTCCTTTTAAATAAATAACTTAAAATAAAAATATTGAATTCCAAAAATATATTGCAACTATTAAATATTATGTAAAGGGAAATTAAAATACAATAGACATCTGATGCAAAATATGCAAGGAATTTGCCTTTGAGAGAGATTTAATTATACATCTGCCAAAGAAGTTTTCAGTTCTCCTGTAAGTGCAATTGATTCCTTTAGTAGTTTCTAAACGAAATTATTTTGAGAATGTCAATAAAAACAAATTTTATTTTTACGATTAAATAAAAAATAAATAAATAATGAAATAAATCAATGGAAATTGTATAGGTGCAGCGATCAGATTATTGGGTGGCTCGTATAAATTGGTACCACTGAAACTAATTCATTTACGTTAGGGAAATTTACTCCATTCATTGATGTTAGATTGATATTTTCGACTTTTCCGAATCCTATCCCTTGCAACTTTTGTTGCATTCTATCACCAAATAAATTTTTTGGTAAAATTTGATGTTAAACATTCTAGTTGTACCTTTTTAATTATTTTAGCTTGAGATTGTTTATTGAACTATACAGGGTGTTTCGCTACCAGACCGACAAACTCTGAGGGGTGATAGTAGACATAGAGACAAACATTATTAAATAGGAAACCATGGGGCGCAAACGTCTTCTGTGGGAGCTAGGGGCCATTAAAGTTTGAGGTCCAAAACGTCAAACGATGATAAAAAACGGAGAAAAGGGTCTATTTGTTTGCAGTTTTCACTAAAATCATTCTTTATATCACGATTTTTTTAGAAAAAAATTTTAAAGGTTACGTACAAAAATTGTCGATAGAGGGCGCTTTAGACTTTAGAGTAACGAACAACTATTTTTTACCGTTATTTTGTGCATGGAGTTCAAGTTATACTAAAGTGTAGTCTTTAACTTAAATTTTAAGCCCAAAATCGGAAACATTGGGATCGGATAACTAGTGAAAATTGAACTGCGAACAGAGGGGAGAATTTTAAACGCTCATAAACATTGGACAAACTAATCGATTTTGTTGCGGTTTGCATGTAAGTCATTCCCTTGGTAATTATTTTAATCAAAATGACGTAGAGCTTTGATCTTCTCATTTTTTGATAGAGGGCGCTTCCGACACATCTCCGACATTTCAATAGCTTTACTACTAGGTGTTTTACTACCAGAACAACATACTTTCAGGATGTGTTAGGGATGCAAAGACTACTCGGAATCACATAGGAATGTAACTTTGGAAATGCATTTTTTGGATTTACGGTTAAAAGAAACAGAGAAAAAAGCAACAAAAACAGCAAAGAAAGAGTAACCCATCAATGTGAAAGAAAACAGTAAATTTAAAGGTTTAACTAGAAAAGGTGTTCAAAATTACGATCAGAAATACTCCGGCAAGTTTGACAGTGGCGGTAGATGGCGCTAAACAGTGATCATTTTGAAACTATCATTCGCGAACTGGTTCCAAAGGTAGCAGAAGGAAGTATTTGAATGATGAACAGCACGATGGGACTCATCGACATTTTACCAATGACTTTGCTGACACTTCAAAGTAACATATGGATAGCGGTGGATAGGTCGTGATGGCCTGGTTCATTGGACTGCTAGATCGCCAGACCGATCATGTATGGACTTCTTCTGCTGGGGTCAAGTAAAAAGTTGGGTGTATGAGACTTCTGTACCATCAGTTGAAGACCTCGCAGCTGATATTTCTGTAGCTGCCAGAAAGCTTTCTGAGATGCCAGGAAACTTTCAAAATCTGAGGAATTCTATGCGACGCCGCTATCAAGCATGCCGGACTACTTCTGGTCGTAATTTCGAACACCTTCTCTAGTAAAACATTTAAATAAACTGTTTTCTTTCACATTAACGTGCTGCTCTTTCTCTGCTGTTTCTGTTGCTTTTTTTCTCTGCTTCCTTTAACCGTAACTCCAAAAAATGCATTTCCAAAGTTACATTCCTATGTGATTCCGAGTAGTCTTTGCATCCCTAACACATCCTGGAAGTATGTTGTTCTGGTAGTAAAACACCTAGGAGTAATGCCATTGAAATATCGGAGATGTGTCAAAAGCGCCCTCTATCAAAAAATGAGGATACCAAAGCTGTACGTCATTTTGAATAAAATAATTACCAAGGGAATGATTTACACGCAAACGGCAACAAATCGATTAGTTTGTCCAATGTTTATGAGTGTTTAAAATTCTCCTCTCTGTTCACAGTTCAATTTCCATTAGTTACCCGATTCCAATGTTTCCGATTTTGGGCTTAAAATTTAAGTTAAAGACTAAACTTTAGTATAACTTGAACTCCATGCACAAAATAATGGTAAAAAGTAGTTGTTCGTTACTCTAAAGTCAAAAGCGCCCTCCATCGACAATTTTTGAACGTAACCTTTAAATTTTTTTTCGAAAAAAATCGTGATATAAAGAATGATTTTAGTGAAAACTGCAAACAAATCGATTCTTTTCTACGTTTTTTTTTTTTTTTTTTTTTTTTCTTTTTTTTTTTTTTTATCACCGTTTGAAGTTTTGGACCTCAAACTTTAATGGCCCCTAGCTCCTACAGAAGACGTTTGCGCCCCATGGTTTCCTATTTAATAATGTTTGTCTCTGTGTCTACTATCACCCCTCAGAGTTTGTCGGTCTGGTAGCGAAACACCATGTATACAATTTAACTCTATGTAGAAAATGGTTTAAGGGACACAGTACCTTGAATTTGGTCAAAATATTTTTTATTATTATTATTAATTGAAAGCTTCTTTAACAGTGAATATTTTGGCATCTCATTTTACCAATACGACAATTATATCGCGAGATATTGTAAATTTTGTTAGTAGATCCAGTGCAATAAATATCCATACAAATGAAAATTTTAAACTGATTTTTTCTCCTCGCTCATATTTTTATAAGTTACTTGTACGATAAACACCAAGAGTTTTTTGTTAATTTAGACAGAGGTTTGAATTTTTTTTATTTGTTCCCCATGGAGTATTTAATATTTTTGTGTATAGATTTAACATTTAAATGTATAGTTATTTTTAAAAAAAATATGTAAAAATTGAGAATTTGATTAATTTTCTTCATTTTTTGATGTACACGAGAAAAAAAAAAGCTTCATATTAAATGTAAAATGCCATGCATCTAAAAATCCATACACAATTTTATGTAGTATATATATTCTAATGAATGTGGAAAAAATGAAGCCAAAATATTCATATATAAATATGAATATTTTGGCTAGTAAGGATTTTTAAAAAGTTAATTTTTTTAAATTAAATTTTATTAAAATAGGCTGTTTTGCAATTTTTTTAAATTATATTTAATTTTTTGTATTAAGTATTTTCCCACTGCATATATTACAATATTATTCAAAATTGAAAAGATGGTTTCAAAGGTACTGTGTCCCCTTAACTTAGCACAAGTAACATTTTTCTAAAAGAAATCTTGTCTGTTTTGATTTTGGATGCTTCAATATGAAAGTTCAGGCGTAAATTTGTTTACACATTTTTCTCAAACAATTAACAAGAGAAACTAAATTCAAAAGGACCCTTATGTTTGGTTTCAGTTGTCTTCGAAACAAACTAATAAGCACTCTGTAATTATGGAAAACAGTGGGAGAATTCCACGTGAGAATTCGAAAGCTTTTGTTCTTCTTCCGAATCAAGGAGATATTGACGTCAGGCATAAGTAATGGCGAATAAGTAATTCTGAAGAACAACTGAAACGCGCGATGAAAATTTTTATTTTAGACTTCACGTCGATTTTAATGCAGAAAAGCGTCATCTTCTTCGTGACAGTTAGTTACAGCATTGATTATAAAGCACTTTTCGTGAAATGGGATTTTTCTCTCTTTTGTTTGTGCACTAAATGAAGTGCTCGCCAATCAAAACCGCTAAGATGAAAAATATTTGCAAGAGAATGACTCACTATTTTCTAGTGATGATTTAAATGGTTCTTTCTGTTTAAAATTAAAAATCTTACTATTGCAGAAGAATCAAGAAGTTTTATAAAAGCAACTGTTGATGCAGTCATAATAAACAAATTTATATAAAGAGACAAGAAAGAACTAATATTCAAAATAAGCTAATGTTCAGGTGATCAAGATTCGGGCTGTGATAAAATTTTAGTAAATATACAAAAGTAGACTGTTAATCAAATTGAAACAAAAGGCAGTTAAATGAAAATTGTTCATATAAAGTGCTATTTACATTATGTGGTTTCACATGTAAATTTCACGTTTTAATTATATCTGAACCTTTTCCTTTTTCTTTCTTTTAAGATTATATTTTGCATTTGGTGTGTTTATTTATGTTACAAATTTTTTACAATAATGTATCAGTCTTCCAAATATTATTATCTCCCAAAACCGTGTAAAAGCTCACATTACTACATTGCAAAAACATATATAAGGTTACTAAGAGTTTTCTAGGAAGCTGAAATGTCTAGAACTCTCTGTGCAACTTGAACAACGTAAATTCATATAACATATACATGGTTGCACTCTAAAAAAACTGGGATGCCTAGAACTTTTTATGTAATTGGATCACAACAAAAACAACAAAAGGAAGTGTAATTTTCATGGATCAGCGATAGAATTTCAAATACAGATTTCTATAGCTTTATAAACATAGTTTTGTAGATTTTTATCTTTTTACTGTGCATTGTAAAGACAAAAATTTAGTAAACATACAAATTTCTATAAGATTTTATAAAAACCAGTTTTTCAGATTCACATTTTTTTTTAACACTGTACACTACCTATTAAATGTGGTTTTAAAGTGCGTTTCAATATTTCCCATTGTGACCATAATTACTAAATCGTGTAGATTTTTTTTTTTTCTTTTGATAGGGTCACATCAAAATTTTAGATGCAATGCCATTTACAGTTACTACAGAACTACTGCATAAACGCATCTCTTTAAAGATATATCTATTTTAATTTCAGTATGTGCTTGAGGTTTGCGGTATCTCCTTTTTGTTTTTCTTCCAAATCAAGGAGATACTGACACAAGGCATGACAATGGGCGAAATTTTTAAGCTTTCAGTTTACAAGTTCACAATCTTACCATTTACAAACTTACAGTATCGCAGTTTACGAGCTTACCGTCTTATAATTTATAAGTTTATTATTTTACAAACTTACAGTTTAATGAACTTACTGTTTAATAAACTTACAGTTTAATAAAGTTACAGTGGATTTTAATATAGAAAAGCGCCATCTTCGTTGTTTTAGTTTTTTGAAGCATTGATTATGAAGTGCCTTTTGTGGAAAAGAATTTTTTTCCCCTTTAGTTTAGTCACTGTAAAAAAATACAAATTTTGCCTTAATTGCGGAAAATATAATAAAACTTGAAACGAAAATAAGCAATAATCTTTTCCGAGATGCCATTTAAAATTTCAGATTGTCATTTTTTTGGCATGCCACACTGTGGTGAGTGCAAAGTAAAGGGCTTTTTGCTATACTGTACAACTATTTTTTCTAGTTTTTTTTAAATTTCTAATTAATATTTATATCTTATAAAACACATATAAAATTAATAAAGCAAATTCTGTATTTTACATAAGTTTTCTATAATTTATGATTGTCACTGAAAATGAATGTCATTTTCCTAATCTGCTCATTGTGCTCTTTATGAGGTATATATATGGTGTGCTGCAGCTTTGGACATAGTTCAAGTCAGAAGTAGAAAAATCATAGGAACCGGAAAGATCCTTCAGATATTTCTTTGAAAATAATGTGTTTAAAGTCATTGTAAATATTGAGTTGACTTTTATTATGTCGTTTTCCTGGTGTCCACAAATTAACAAATAAAACAGAATATTACATTGAATTAGAGCTACTATATATAAAACATGTTCCTTTAAAAAAAAATAATATGTTAGAACTTAAAAACCAAAAATGTAAAAAAAGTTTTAGGAAGAAATTGTCATTATTCTGACGGTTATTTTTCTGGCATACATATGCCAAGAAATGATATATAATTACATAAAAATTAAATTATTATTTAAACTATTCAAAATTTAATAATTTTTCATGGAAAATTCTATATTCTCCAATAAAAAATAAATTTACCTTTTGAAATTTTGAATTTTTTTCAGTGGATAACTTCAATACAATATCTTAGATAATCAAAATAAAAATCTAATAAAATACTAATACAGATAAATGCAATTAATATTAATTAATGAAGAATTTTCATGTCTTCCGCACAATATTATAAAAAACTATTACACGTATTTGGTTTGGATATAGAATTTACCTTAGTATTCATAAAAATTTAACATATTGTCTTATCGAAGAGCGGCTTTCACTGTAAAACCTTTCAAAGAGTAGGATATTTCGTAGTAGAAGAACGAGACAGAACAAAGAGTCGAATAAGTCCGTCCACATTTCGAAAATTCTTTTAGCTGTAAAGAAAAGCGACCAGTAAAAATAGTGTCATTGAACTCACAAGCTAGTCACACTAATTGTATACTATTATCTTACTTCAAAAAGCAAAACCCCTCAAAAGACTTTAAAAAAAAAAATCAGTTTTGCTAAATTAAGTGGGAGTTAACCCCCCCCCCCCCCCCAATTTATATTTAACCAATGAACCTCCAAATCTAATATGGCTTATTAGAATAAACTGATATACCAAATTGAAACAAATCAGATAATTCTGCAGGAAAAACCAATTTATCTAAATTAAGCGGAATTAGTCCCTCCGTATGCCCCCTTTATATTTTACCAATGAACCCCAAAACTAATCAGAATAGCGATTTATCAGAATGAATCTATATCGAAAATTTGAAGCAAATCGGATATTTCTAACAAGAGTTATCGCTTTTCGTATATACATACGTGCATACATACGTACGTACATACAGAACCTGTAGGCACATTAGCTCTCAGGCTTTGATAAACTGTGAGCTCAAAATGATAAATTGTGGTATTGGAGTTCATTTTTCACAATAAAACTTGTCAAATAGTCAGAGTTTTTGTGACAAAAAGGCCTCCAAAGAAATGTTTACATGTTTTTACACTGTTTTTATTTGAACTTAAGCTTGTTTTGTTGTAAAGCTGTAATTAATTTAAAGATATATATATAAATCTAATCGATTTTTAAATCTTTTTTAATATGCCAGAATATATAAAAATTTGTTCACAAGCTATGTTTCCAAGACAATACGGCATTTCGATATTTTTTTACTAAATTATAAATTAATACATTCATTTTAAGGCTTTTGTTTCAGCCAATTTCAGGCCCGGCCCAAGTGTCGTGAATATAAATAAGTTTTAGTCGGGAATAAGACTCGAATTCCTCTCAATAACCGGGCTAACCAAGCAAAATCAAGGCAATTTTTCAAACGGGTCGAGACTATATCTATATAAGTTTAAATTATGAAAAAGCTCAAAATTGGCATATTAGAAAGAACTTTGTTTAAATCAACTGGGGCATTTAAATAATTACAAAAAAGGGACAAATTTTAAAAGTTAAACTGAATAAATTACTTAAGCTACATGAAGAAGTTAATCACTCGCTTGCAAAATTTTACAAGGCATTTAAACATTATATTAGAAGACAATCTTTGTTTAAAATTTTAAATGCATTTTTCCATATAAATGGGTTTTATTTTATCGTCTTTAAATTTTCATAAGTCAAGAATAATTAAAAATAAATGGTTTAAACTTGGAATGATTTTTTTTTTTTTTTTTTTTTTTTTTTTTTTTTTTTTATTGTTTTATTAATATTGTTATTATTTGTCATCCACTTTATTTCAAAAAATTTGAAAACAATATTTACTTCTGAAAATATGATTTTTAAAAAGTAAGGTACATACCGTAAAGTACCGAAACCAAATTCCCCTCAGATATACGACTTTTTCCTTTTTTGAAAAATCAAGCCATTTATAAGCCCTCCCCCTTAATGTTTTATTTTCTGACACTTTCAAACCTTCTATTTTTTGGGAATTTTCATAAATGTCTTATTTCCACATCTCTTAAATGAATATATCTTATGCAATTTCTTCCTATTGATGTTTTTCTTTATTTGTTATATATTAAGATTTAAAAGTTATTTATACTATAAGTTTTACAATTTTTTTTTCACATTCTTTGATACCTAAATTAATTATTTTAAGTATTTTTTTCATTAATTTATTATTTTTAATGTAAACTACTTAGTTTTTATGGACAACAATTTTAAAACCAAAAAATGCTAATTTGTAAAAATCCTGTGAAATTTTATAAATTCAAAATACATCCCGTACTATTCCAATTTTCCTATCCTTTTCAGAAGAATTCCAATTATAACCCCCCCCCCTCCTCCTTAATACCATTAAATTGGTATAAGTCCGGCCCAGGCATCGAACCAGGGATGTACTGACTGAAGCCGGATGTATTGGCCCGGACTTTTTTCACCCACTTGGAAAATTAACATCTGTTTTAATTCATTTATCTATTGAATAATCGTGTTATAAATTAATCTAATGTAATTTCGTATGAAACGTTCTCTGCAGTTGAATATATTAACCTTCTATTTATTCTGTTGAGCTGATCCAAAATATCAGACAAGATTGTGCGATCGTCAAGGTTAGTTGCGTGAATTAATCCTCCAGTATCCGTCCGGGATGACTCAATTGGAAGAGTATTGGCTGCTTCATCCAATACATCCATGGTTCGAATTCTGGCCAGGACGCCCCCCCCCCCCCCCCTGGAAAATTTACATCTGCATATGAATTTAGTTATTAAAACATTACAAGGTTTCCCTTTATATTTCATATGCATCATAATTTCGGGTAAACATAATTAGCATTCCACAAAAGAAAAAAATCAGTCTATGACTTTTACCATCAAAATTTCACTTCCAAAATGTTTCGAAAAAAAGAAAATGCCAAGTTTTAAATGCTTTTTAAGTGTTGAAAATGAAAGAAAAAAAAATCTCACAACTTATCCATTAATACGTTATTTTTTATCCATGACACATTCCCATCTCTTTTTTCCCTCTTAAATTTGTCTTTTCTTGAATTGTAACTAGTATATATATTTTTTTAATAACCTATTCACAAAAAAATATATTCCGAAATTTTTATATTGGGCTAAATTCATTAATAAATTCCTTTAATAGCTTGTCTAAAGCTATTATTTTGATGTGAAACGCTTTAAAAAAGAACAATTTCTGTCTTTCCAGAAGCCTGTAAGTATTAATTATTTACACCAATTCTAAAAAATGTGGAAAGGGGGTGGTTGTATTTTTTTATGCGTGTAGATATTCAAGGCTTCGTTTATATTCTATTTATTTATAAACGGGTAAAGAATTACATATTAATTTTTTTAATGCCATACATAAATCTCTTTTACAAGATCATTAATAGTTTGTTGTCAAAAAGTTATAAAAAACTGTAATGTTTTTTATATTAAATGACATTTACTTTTTGATTGATTCTCAGAATTTTTTTGACTGGTTAAAAAAATATGAAGTGCCTTTTTTTCTTACTTTAAAAAATATTTAATCAGACTTTTTTTAACACTTTAATTATTTACTTGATGCTGAAAAGCTATGTACAAAAAATGTGTTTTAAAAAATTGCTTGTGTTTTTTGGTTTAAACGTTAAAAAACTTTCCGGCATTTGATTTAATAAACTGGTTTTTTAGCAATGTTTATGCTTTGCAGTCGTTAATTCTCGTTAATCATATTTATAAAATGTGATAAAAGTTAAAAATAGGGTGTAAACTGACACTTTTTTGTGTAGTTAAACTTTTTTTTTCTGATTTTAATGGCTTTTTTTTTCTTTAATGGCATAAAAATATGTAAATGCAATAAAAAATTTATTTTGTAATTTCTATAAAATAAAATTATCAAATGATAGGAATAAAAATTATTTAATGGTGAAACATTTTATTGCCAGTTTAAGTGAGCATCATATAATAAGTTACCGTGAATATCATTCTCCAAATAAATGTGTATTTTGTATATTTTTGGTAAAAAAAAATTAAAAACATATTTTTGTTTTCTATGTTTTAGCGAGTAGCTATTCTTTTCTTTCCTTAAGAATACATTATGATAATATATATATATATATATATATATATATATATATGTTAATTGTATCTAAAAAGAGTTGTTAAATGTCATGCGTTATAACCCTCTTTTTTCCTTGTTTCCGGGCATGTGCTATGTAACGGGGATGTTGTATCTAAAAAGAGCTATTAAATATCCTCGGCTATAACGCTATTTTTCCTTTTTCCAGGCATGCGCTACAATGGGGTCTGTTGTATCTAAAAAGAATTAGCAAACATCTTTGGTTATCTCGCGGTTTTCTTTAATTTATTTATTTATTTGCTGGCACGCGCTTCATAACATGGATTTATTGTATTTTGAAAAAGTCAGTAAATATCCTCAGTTATACCGAGCTTTTTTCTTGTTTCCAGGCATGTCCTACAGGGCCGTGGCAAAGGGGTTGCTATGGAAGGAGGAGGGGCTCAGCCCCATTAAAACATTTTGATCCTTCCTTTTAAAAGATTCCAAGGTCACTAAATGAATTTATGTTTTAAAAATCCAAATGAAATTCTGTTCAAAAATCTAATTTTGTTTTGAGGCCCTTTTGCAGTTTTGCAGGAATATTAAATTGTAACTAAAATAAGTGTTTTAGCACTCTCTCATTCAGTTTGCTCATAGGAAGCTAACATGATGTTTAATATTGAACTAATTATACACTCGAATATTTTTCATTTTCATATTTTTTTTCATGGCATAAAATGAAATTATTATAACACTCTAAAGAGAAACATAGTATCTACATTCTACAGTGTGAATTATGCATTAATTTATCTTTCTGCGTCACAGAGAAAGAGGGAGAAAATATGAGACCCTCCTACATTTTCTTGAACTGAACTATTATTCACTTCTAGCTACGGCCCTGTTGCCTATACAGAGTGTTCCAAAACTATGTATCAGAAAAATAAAGTCAAGTAGAGGGGACCTAAATTATTAGGTATCATATAGAAATGAAATAGAAGAAATGCAGAATTGAGTCAGTAGAAGGAGCTATTAGGTTAAGTGGATGAAAACGCTTATTTGGCTTTAATCTTCATTCTTTCATGAATTAGGATCAATCCCCTTCCTCCCTAAAGATGCAATCTTTACGCCAATGCGGATCCATGTATATCATGTATGAGGCGAAGCAAGGAAATGGTTTGCACCCAAAACACGTCTAGTAACTCTCGCGCTTGTTAAAGGACTTTCTCTACTGTGCCTAATACTACTTCTTCAACTGCAGAAATTCTGTGATAGCTTACAGTGCTCAAAGCACGTCTTGCAGCTTTCGAGCTTGTTGAAGAACTATCCTCCACTGTGTCTAATACTACTTCTTCCACTGCAGGAATTCTGCGATTTCTTACAGTGCCCAAAGCACGTCCAGCAGCTTTCGAGTTTGTTGAAGGATTATCCCCTTCTGTGCCTAATACTACTTCTTCCACTGTTGGAATTCTGAGTTATCTTACAGTGCCCAAAGCACGTCTTTCGAGCAGCTTTCGAGCTTGTTTAAGAACTATCCTCCACTGTGTCTAATACTACTTCTTCCACTCCAGGAATTATGCGATAGCTTACAGTGCCAAAAGCACATCTAGCAGTTCTCGAGCTTGTTGAAGGACTATCCTCTACTGTGACTATTGCTACTTCTTCCACTGAAGGAATCCTGCGATATCTTACAGTGCCCAAAGCACGTCTAGCAGCTTTCGAACTTGTGAAAGGACTATCCTTCACTTGCCTACCTATCCTACCTATCCTTCATATTTACACTTGCCTAATACTAGTTCTTCCATTGCAGGAATTCTGCGATAGCTTACAGTGCCCAAAGCACATCTGGCAGTTTTCAGACTTGTTGAAGGACTATCCTCTACTGTGCCTAATATTACTTTTTCCATTGCAGGAATTCTGCGATATCTTACAGCACCCACATAATGTCTGGAAGCATAAAACGATCCACTCGCGCACAATTATCAATGAAGACGTACAAATGTTCGGGGTTCCGGTAGAAACCTGCCCTGTAATCCTTCCATATAAATCTTTTGAAGATTCTTTTCAATCCATTCCCTTGCGAAACTCCTTTCATGAAATGCATGTCGGCAAGCACCTCCTTGGCGCAATAGCGCATGGTACTCGAAATCCGTGTGGAAAACGACGATTCAAATCAGCGAAGTGCTTTCATATTCCACACTCAGCAGCGCCCTCTACTGTCTCTATGCGCGTTTCCGCACCTATATTCCTGTACGAAATCTACTTATTTAGGTCCCCTCTACTTGCCTTTACACTTCTGACATATAGTGTTGAAACACTTTGTATAACACGCGCTGATGTATCTATAAAGGGTTATTACATATCCTCTGTTATAACGCACTTTTTTCTTGTTTCTAGGTATACGCTATATAGCGGGGCTATTGTATCAAAAAAGATTGTTAAATATCCTCGTTTATAACGCATTTTTCCTTGTTTCTAGACATCCGCTATATAATGGGGATGTTGTATCTAAAAGGGTACAATGTGCTTTTCTCCAGGCATGCGCTGTATAACAGGGAGTTGTATCTAAAAAGAGATAGTAATATACATTTTCGGTTATATCGCACTTTTTTCTTATTTCCAGGCATGAGCTATATAACGTGAAGGTATTGTCTTTAAAGAGATTTGACGAATTCGAATAATTTGTCTATCCAACAATAAATTATGGTTGCGAGTTCGATAAAAGATATTAACCTAACGAACCATATCTTAGCTCTGTTCTTAGACTATTTCAAAATTTTCAAAGTTTCATAAATACTAATCCAGGAAAAATCGATTATTGCAGAAATTTATCTAATAATATTCATTGTACTATGCGCATTTTACCTTACAAGTGGCACTCAGATAAGAGTTAGGCTACACATGGGGTTAATTCTATTTACTTTCCTTCTCAAAACATGCGTCTTTAAGATTTTTAATTAAAGTATTCCAACCTGATTGCTAAGCATCATCAATTGCATGCCTTCTTCAAAAATTGTCTCATTACGTTAATGAATAAAACCTTTTAATCCCACTCAAAATTTAAAATTACATTTGTGAAGTATCAATGTCTAATAACTTTGTTTTCACGGAACAAGAAATAATTATTCGTGTTATTTGACTTTGATCTCAGTCATTCTCCCCTTTCCCCTTCCCCAAAACCTAATGTGATTCGTACAAGTTGCGCGACTGAAGAATCATTTAAACACTCGAAATCTTTTCTGATTTAATTTTTATTTGACACTGCTTCTGCGTTCGCATCTCTTTGTTACTATCTTTGTATTTTGTGAAGTTGCCGACCGTACGAAAATGCCAATAATTTTACAAAATCATGTTTGAGTGTTTTGGATTGTTTAGCTGTTAAAATAACTGTTGTTTGTTTACAAAAGGAGGCTGTTTTCTGCTACAATAAATGACATACCCACAATGTAATCTTTTGTAACTTTGTTTTTATTGTGCTGTAAGAGTTTGCTGAAATGATGTCAAGGACATTCATGTTAAAGATCTCGAAATTACAGAAAGACACACAATCATGCAAGGGGCGGGGGGTCCAAAGACTAGTGTTTGAAAAAAAAAAAAAGTCATTTAAATGGCGCTAATTATGAATGAAGTAAATCATACGTGGAGAAATTGTTGATGAGAGCTTTTTGTTAATGAGGTAATGTTAACTTTATAGCAGATTTTTTTTCAAATTTCTCGTTTGCATTTTAATGTTTTTAAAAGATTATTTGCGTTGGATATCTAGGACGGATGTCTAACCGGCTATTTTAGTACTTTTTTGAGTTTGATTACATATTTTGATCACTTCGAAAAATGTTTACTTAAATATACACCGATTTCCATGTAGTTTATGTATGTCGTTGATATTTACTCAGGGCATTTATTTTCAGTACTGAAAATGAAGTTTGTAGCATTTATAGTTCATTTACAGCGGCACTCAAAAGAATTACGTTACGTTGCGGTTTAAGAGAGATGCAGTGCATTTCAAACTAATTGAAACTGACACACGTCATTGAAGCACACTACAAGTTGCTTACTTTAAAGGGGTGTATAACATCTATACACAAAAATCTTTCTTTTAAGGGTGTATTTCGATTCAAACTGCTTATTTTCCAATTTATTTTAAATTCATTTTTGCTCTTAGATGCATCAATCTGGCAAATTGTCTTATTTAGAAAGTACTCAAGCTGCCGTGATTGTCGATTCTTTGATACATGCAGAAAACATTGCAAAACAAGCAATCAAAAACGGCATTTTGAACCGATTTTTCTGAAGCGGAAGATCTGTGAAAGAAAAAAAGTGTCATATTGAGAAGATAATTGTTTATAAATCAAATTCTAATGAATTGAGCGCAAAATGACATCACACGGCACCTTTTACGTCTCTTCAAAAATCCCCTCAGCAAGTTTCATGTTTCTACTTTTTAAAATGTGTCTGAAATTGTATCAGAAAATTTCGAGCTGTTAAAGGTGTAAAAATGTTTTTTCGAATACACCCTTAAGAGTCTACACTAGCCAGGTAAAGACACTCGCACGTTACTGTTAAACATATGAGAGCGTTCTTTCAAATTTCTCGATTGCACTTTAATTTCTTAAAATGACTTTTTTCCACTTAAATTGTTTGAGTCAATCGAAATCGTCAATCTCTAATCGGATAAGCTTTTACTTTTCGGTTCCGGTTGTAAAAAAATTATATATACAAAGTTACTTTTATTTTCGAAACTGATTCTGATAGTAGAAATAGCCTCATACTTAAAAGGAAAAAAAAACTGCAATCAATATTAAAAAAGAAAAAAAAAAAAAGCACAGTCCGGTTAGAAATCGCATCAGCTACCCTACGCAAAATAAAAGAAAAAGAAAGGAGAGTAAAAAAAAAAGGTATTTAAATATTAAAAAGCGAAAAACTTAGAAAGAATGCTTTCATAGGATTAACATTAGATGTGAGTTTCTTCGCTTGATTGGTCACTAGTGTAAGCTCTTAAGATCAAAATGAAGTAAATTGATGCGGTAATTTCTTTCACTGATTGTCCAAAAAATCATCAGACGACATTATTACATATATTAGAAACAATAAGCAACTCTGAAACTAAAAGAAAGAGAGATATATAGAGAGGATGCTTTGCAGAGAATTTAGTACCGCTATTTGTGGTCGCTCGTGAAAACTTAAGATTTTAAAAGATTCTACTTAATTTAAACATTTTATAATTATAAAAACAATTTTTGCCTCAGATATCTAAGTTGTACACATTTCAAAGAAATCATCGTGTAATCGGTCGCGAAAGTTCTACGAGCACTTCTAAATCAGTCGCATCAATTATTTAAATTCAAGTTATGAAAAATGCAGAACAGGTCACACACGAGCGCTTCGGTTAAGAGGTTAACGGGAAAATGGATTAATCTATCTTTTCGTGCACTATTATTGTGCTATCCCACGAAATTGACCGATTCGAAACCAATTTACCATCTGTTTAGAATTCATCGGTAATGTAATGAATCTCGCCAATCTGGTCATTTGCAATAGAACAACTGATATAGTTTACGATGCTTAAACAGGGTTTCATTTTCAGAATATATGTTTACCCATGCTTTAATGCAGTTACCATGACCAAATAGTTACAACTATAGCAAACTGGTACATGTTGCATTCAAAGTAGATATTATTATTATTATTATTATTGTTATTATTATTTAAATTATAAATAATTCTAAAAATTATGAGCATCATTATTATTTTTATTAAAATTATAAATTATTCTAAAAACCATTATTAGTTTTATGTTTTTTACTATAAATTTTTATTTTTAAATTCATCATCATTATTATTATAACTATTATTATTATTATTACTTTAAATTGCAATCTTATTAAATTTAAACAATTATGTGTAATGTTTTCTCGAGAATCTAAAAGTTTCACTAAAATTACTGCGATAAATTAGTTAAAAAATGACGTGTTAGATCCTTTAAAAACAATCGTATTGCAATAAATGACAAAATATAAAGGAAGTAAGAGTTCAAAAACCTTAGTACTTCAGAAAGAGGCACAGTTCTTCATAGCCAAGTTGAATTATTCAAAAAGAAATAGTTGAATTCATTTATTAATTTAAAATTTTATCAGACATTATTTCCACATTTTATACGATATACATACTACCGTTTCTAAAACAGGTGGATAGATGAATAGTGGTTTTTAGCATTCACCTCCTTTTCGCATATTTTTTTTTTTTTCGTAACCTTAATAATAATTACAGGGACAGTCAAAGGTATTCCATTACATTAAGACCAATGAAAAAAATAGTTTTAAATGCATTTTAATGACGCTACACTCTTTCGAACATAATAAAATTGATATGAATCTATGCATTATATACTAAAATATACAGTATATGGCCAAAGATGATCGGCCATTTGCGATTTTAGACGTTTTCTTAAATATCTAGAAAAATTCATGAGGAATTATCCTCAAATTCTAAATGTATAACTATAATAGTACAGGTCATACATTTCCGTGCAGATTTTTTTTCTGATAAAGCATAGGGCACAATCAACTGATTGAAAAAGAGTGAATATATTTTGGTAACCCTGTCAAAACTAATGTAGCAAAAGCGCTCAAACTGTAGATTATGATTAAGTGGCTTATTGTAATAAACCGTGTTCATTTTTATGTGGTTAGCATGTATACTTGTAGAAAAATCAAGGTTGTTATAAAAACAGTCCCGAATTTTTTGCTTATAATTAGCAGAGCTCTTAATATAAAGTAATGTTTTTATCTAAAAATATGACAAACAACTTTGTACACAATACACTGTAATCAGAATTAAAAAATAAGAAAAATTATAAGAAAAATGAGCAGGTTTACTAAATAAATTTTCACTGCGCATGCGTCAACGATATCAAAATCTTATTTGCATATTGTATTTGCTAAATGTATGGAGCAACTTTTGGTAAAGTCTCAAAATCATAGTTTGAAGATTCTGAAAGTGATAGTCTATAGAATAGGCTCAAAATCCGTTGTTCCCAAAATGAAGCAAAAAAATGAAGGGCTTTATCCAAATGTAGTAGTACGTCCCATATTGTGTATTCCATATTGACACTAATCAATGGATATATGGATAGAACCCCTCATCTTCATCGCATGAAGGGTGAAGCTCAACCACTTCAACCTTTACCCTCCATCTACAGAGATACACAAAAGAAATCAGTTACAGTACATTGTTTGAGTCAAAGCTGCTCGAAATGCGTTTTCAATTTCGGTTTTTCCTTTTTATATACTTAACTAATTTTTACTTTCTTCTATCTTTACATGAAGAAAGTATTGGATTCGTGAAAATTTTCAAAGTCCGGTTTTTGACGGATTTACGAGTTTTAGGAGTCAGAGATTCCAAAAAACATGTTTTTACAAAATATCTGTCTGTGATTCTGTTTGTCCGTTTGTATGTAATTTTTTGGGCTTTCTATCCTAGAAACTAATGCACAGAAATTAATTTTAAAAAATATATTGAAGTAGTCCTTCATATAAATTGATAATGATTAGTTTTAGTGCAAATCGTTCAACAGGTGGCACTGCTATGCTGCATTTCTTACGATTTACACAATAGCTATATCTTAATAACTAATGCACGAATTTCCGAAACTTCAGATACAGTTAGTCCGTGACATAAATTGATGTATATTACATTTTGGTGCAAATCTCTCACTGCTATGCTATATTTTTCATGATTTCTGAAATAGCTTTATCTTAAGAGTTAATGCACGGATTTTCATCAAATTTCAGATTCAGTAAGCACGTAATAAGAAACTAGTTCTGCTTATGTTTTGATGTCAATCGCCCAACAGGCGGCGCTGCTGTTCTGAATTTTCCCGATTCCTGCACTTGTCCTATTTCAAAATTAATGCAGAGAATTTGATGCCTTTACAATCCTCACGATAAGCATAGACTGCCATTTAATTTTGGCACTATGGTAGCGACTTTTGAAGTATCGACATGCATGAGATAGAAGAACGTTTTGGGATTGCCACATCCGACTTGTTTTATATTATTCAGTATTCAGTGTATACAAATTTTATACATCATATAGGACTGCACAAAATAATTCCAGTGCATTTCAGCTTGTTGAAGAAAATTCCTGAATTTTCAATTCTGCTATGCATTTCTTAACTGAACTGAATTAAACTTTTGCATATTATTTAGTATAAATACAAATCTGTAGATGATATACAGATCCACACCAAAGAATGGCAATTACTAAAATTGAGTTTTCAAATGCCTTATGTATTTTCGAAGAGATATCACTGTTTGCTAAGACATTATATTTCATTTTCAGAAGATGAAGTTTTTGTTACATTATTCTGGGTGTTTTAGAAAATTCTTCTTAATGTATGTTTACTGCATGGTTTTCCTATCTTTCTTTTTAACACTTTCCAACAAAGTTGAAAATCTTTATGTATTTGTTTGTCTGTCCAAGCTCTAGTTCCTGTAAACATATTCAGATTTCTATACAAACTAATAAACATTATTTAGAGTCACCTAGGCATGTTTTGTATTGTTTGTGAAGTATGTGGGATTAATAGTTCGTTTACACGGCACCATTACATTATGGTACATGGAAAAAAATAGTTTGCATAGTATTTTAAGGGCATGTTTCAAGTGAACTGAGGCTGGTATAAATCACTGAATATTTCACTACAAGATGTAGATGATTACGATAGAATAGGGCGTTCATAGCACTTGTCGCTCATTTACAGGAATACGCAAAAGTAATCGATTACATTATGGTATACATGGAAAAATCATTTGCATTTCAACGACATTATGCTACTTCAAATGTATTGAAACTGATACAATTCACTGAATATTTCACTACAAGATTATTGCGAATGAATTAGGGCATTTGTAGCATTTGTAGTTCATTTTCAGGGATACACAAAAGAAACGAGTAATAACTGTTGGAAGTGCATTTTCAATTTCGGAATGCACTTTTAAATTTAACTTTTCTTTGAATCTTATTAGTTGTATATAAATTCTGTACGTCATTACAGAGCTGTATAAAAGCATTTATGTGCCAATCTCTTTATTAGCAGAAATTGCTGAAAGGGAAACTTCATCTAAGATCTAGAGTATATAAGTATTTTTTAACTGAAATAAATCTTGGCATGCATGTAGCTAAAAGAGGTAAATCATGTATCCTATACAGGTATGCTCAAAGAATTAGGATAATTTTCTGATAATAGATGTAAACAACTAAAATTGGATTTTCAAGTGTGTTATGCATTTCCATATGATTGAATTAGACAGAATATTTTAACTTATTAAACGGCTCAGTTTTGTTACATTATTCTTAATGTTTTTCATAATCTATACTTGATTTTTTTTTCTTTCTTGCTTAGAATAATAGGAGGCTAGCTAGATATAAAATCATGTTTACATAGAATGATGTATATCAAATTAATAAGACATTTGCATTCAATCACATTGATAGCACACTTCCTGCTGAAAAATAACGAATTTCGAATCATTACCCTAAACTCCGGGAGTAATCAAGTCCGATCGATTCTACAAACGATTAGGTGTACTTTTGTAGGAATGATTGTCTTGTATCTGAGTTTGTTAGTCACGCCATGGAGTACAGATAAAGGATTTGTTTCGTCGTCTAGTCGCGGAAAATGTCGACATTAGGATGCTCTATCAGATAGATATGATTTATTCCGTGGGAAAGACAAAATAAGAAGATGTAACTTTTAGAGAATGCGCGAAGAAATCAGGGCGACTGAGAAAACATAATTTGCCTCGAGAGAAGAGGGGGGGGGGGGGTGGCGACTGTATCACTGACAGTTAGAGAATGAAAAGATGCCTTGAAAATTAACTATTGAAATTTTTAATGTTTATACGAAAATCCCTCCAAAGTCTTTTTAAATCATTCTCTATCTGTAATAAATTTTATTGTTGATATCAATAACGAAAAAAAAAATCAATGTTATTTGTGCGGAGTACATAATTTCTCTTTATTCACCACATAGCTATTTAATTCTAAGCTTGCATATGCTTAATATTATATTCTTAATATTACACTGAGGCTTGCGATATGCTACGATCTCACCTACCGTACCGTTTCGATCGTCTTTGACTTATGTTGTTATTACGACTAATTAAATATAATCTTTGAATTTTACAACGACTTTTTCACCTTATGATAACTGTACGAATTACAAGACAATATATATATTTTTTTTAACTGCAAGACGTTTTACATCTATGCATTTGCTATGTTGTCTTTTTCAGGTATCGTACACATGACAGAAGGACTTGACGCTACCAGGATGCCAGTGTTCACAGAAACGTATTCGCATGAGAATAGACAAACATATTTTTAAAAATTATCCATACAATGCCAAAAGATGAATTTTCGTGGAAATTATTGCGTTGTACCTCAGCTTGTTAATCATTCTAAGTAATACTGATAAGGAATTTGTTTCATCCCGTCATGGAAATGTTGACTTTAGGATGCTATATCAGATGGGTAAGTATGATTAACTCCGTGAAAAAAGCAGAAGGGCTCAAATTTCCATGCTCGAGCCCGGCCCGATCCCTAGAAAAAAAATTGGCCCAGCCCGAATGAAAAAATATTGGTCCGGCTCAACCCGTTATTATAGTTAAATTTTTGGCCCCGACCGGAAGTTGTATTTTCGAAGAATTCACGAAGAAATCAGGACGAAATGAAAGATTTCAGACACTTAAATGTCTTTATCAGAGAATTCAGACTTAAATAGATATCTTAATTTAAGACACATAAGAATATTATTGTGATCATCGTATAAGTGAACTGAGAAAAATGCCAGAAAAATCTGAAAACATCTTAAGACTTTTAACTAAAGCATACCTAGTTATGAGGCTTTGAATTGCATAAAATTTCCAACAGATTTTTTTATTTTTTTTTTTTTTTTTTTTTTTTTTTTTTTTTTTTTAACTTTCTTCTATCTTCAATAGAAGAAAGTATTGTAATCGATTTTTTTTGAGTTCCGGTTTTTGACGGATTTACACGTTTTAGGGGTCAGATATTCAAAAAACATGTTTTTACAAAATGTCTGTCTGTGTGTGTGCCCGTATGTCGCCATTCCACCATCAAAAAGTGTATGAAGTTTTGCATAGAATTGAACCAAATTTTTTGTGAACGTTTTTGGCTGTGGCAAGAAGGTCCTCCTTCAGTTTTGAAATATTCCGCCCGAAGGGGGCGCTGCAATCGCGATTTTTGTGCCATTTTCAATATTGTACCGACCAAAAGTATGTGAAGTTATGCATCGAATTGAACCAAATTTTTTGTTTAGGTGTATGACTATGGCTAGTTGGTCCTCCCTAAATTTGAAAAAAATCCGCCGGAAGGGGGCGCTACAATCGCGATTTTTGTGTCATTTTCAATATTGTACTGACCAAAAGTATATGAAGTTATGCATCGATTTGAACCAAATTTTTTGTGTAAGTGTACGACTATGGCTAGTTGGTCCTCCCTGAATTAAAAAAAAATCCGACGGAAGGGGGCACTGCAATCGCGATTTTTGTGCCATTTTCAATATTGTACCGACCAAAAGTATATGAAGTTATGCATCAAATTAAACCAAATTTGTTGTGTAAGTGTATGGCTATGGCTAGTTGATCCTCCCTGAATTTGAAAAAAGCCGCCGGAAGGGGGCACTGCAATAGCGAATTTTATAACATCTTCAATATTGCACCACCTAAAAGTGTATGAAGTTAGTTCTAGAGCTGAACTAAATTTTTTGTATATGATTATTTTTTGGTAAGGCAAGTAAGTAGGTCCTCCCTGAATTTGAAAAAAAAAAATGCCTATCATTCTATTGTCCATCGGCTCGTGCAGAGACGGAATTTGTTTTTACTCCGATTAATTGACTGAAGCAGAAATTTAAGATGAAAATCAAAGTTGGTATGATATTGAATTTAAAATTATTAAATCATTAAAATGTGTAACTATTTTTTTTTTTAAATATTAAAATGTACGTATGAGATACAAGAAAGTTTTGGGATTGGCACATCCAACTAGTTTTTTTTTATCATAAAAATTTATCCATCAATACACTTTTAAAAGTTTTTTTTTTTTTTTTTTTTTTTTTTAGTTTTAATAGTTAATTGACCTTCTTACCTATACTTTTATTAACTCTCTTACTACTTCATTTGCTCATACAAACCACAAAATGATTCTTTTACATTTCAAAACAGAGTAGGCAGGAATCATTTCGATTTGTCTGGTATCAAAACAGCGAAAATTTTGAGGCGAAAATTTTTTTAATTCATTCAATGTAAACTGTTAAAACCTGCAATCGATTATATCGATATTTAATAGAAAAATAATATTTCTAATGTATGATTTAAATTCGTATTAACAAGTAAATTAATTTCTTGTCAGTGCTTATGACAGGAAGATGGAAAATTATATTCAATATTCCGACTTTATAGTTTAGATTTTTATGCATCCATCACTACGCTTTTAAAAGTATCTTTTTCGAAATATTAATAGTTTATTTTCCTTGTCATCTACACTTTTTATTGCCTCTCTTCCGAGTTCATTTGCTCGTAAATAATATGAAAAGACTCTTTTACATTCCAAAACAGAGTAGGCAGGTATCATTTTGGCTTGTTTGGAATCAAAACAACGAAAACGAGACGAAAAACTGTCTAATTCATTCATGTAAACTGCTGGAATCTGACCAAACCACAGAGTTTGGTTGCGGTCCAAGACGGCTTGCAGTTAACAGTGAAGAGTGTAAACAACCTTTTCATTACACCTGGATGAGAAGAAAAAAAAAAAAACGAAAGTAAGAAAGAGGGGGGATAAGCATAAAAATGGCTTTCCAATTGGCTTTCATTCAATTTATATGAGGACGAAGGCTAGAAAAGTTTTGTGTTTATACTGTTTTTATCACTGTTAATACAATAGGTTTATTCTCCTCTGTTTTGAATGGGAAACGTGTTAAAAATACATTTTCATTTTCTTAACATCTTTTACGTATGAAAAATATACTCTCAACAGTGTTGTTACTTGTTAGGTAGTGTTGCCATATTTACTTTCTCAAAAAAGCGGGACAGGGAGATCAAAAAAGTGAGGAAGATAAAAAAGTGGAATATTTCTAAATTCAAAATCGACAACTGATTTTTTTTTCTTTGCTGCAAATTATAGAAATTTATCTATTGCTACACTTTTATAAGTACTTTTTTAAATATTAATAGTTAATTTACCTTCCTATTTATACTTTTTATTACTTTTCTTCCAAGTTAATTTGCTCATACAAAATGCAAAATGACTCTTTTACATTCCAAAGCAGAGAAGGTGTGAATCATTTTGATTTGTTTGCAAACAAAATAATGAAAATAAGACGAAAAAATGTCCGATTCGTGGAATGCAACCTGATGGATTTTATATCTATAGTATCAATATTTAATAGAAAAATTGCAGTATATCTGATGTATTTATGAAATTCGTATTGACAAGTAAATTAGATTCTTGTCAGTTCTTATGACAGGAAGATGGAAAATTAGATTAAATATTCCAATTTTATAGTTTAGATTCTAACGCATCCACCACTACGCTTTTAAAAGTTTCTTTTTCGAAATATTAATAGTTTATTTTTCTTGTCATCTACACTTTAAAATTACGTCTCTTCCGAGTTTATTTGCTCGTAAATAATAGGAAATGACTCTTTTACATTCCAAAACAGAGTAGGCAGGGATCATTTTGGCTTGTTTGGAATCAAAACAGCGAAAAAGAGACGAAAAACTATCTAATTCATTCATGTAAACTGCTGGAATCTGACCAAACTACAGAGTTTGGTTGCGGTCGAAGACGGCTTGCAGTTAACAGTGAAGAGTGTAAACAACCTTTTCATTACACCTGGATGAAAAGAAAAAATAAACTGAAACTAAGAAAGAAGGGGTATAAGCATAAAAATGGCTTTCCAATTGGCTTTCATTCAATTTATATGAGGACGAAGGCTAGAAAAGTTTTATGTTTATACTGTTTTTATCGCTTTCAATACAATAGGTTTATTCTTCCTCTGTTTTGAATAGAAAACGCGTTAAAAATACATTTTCATTTTCATAACATCTTTTACGTGTGAAATATATACTCCTAACAGTGTTGTTAGGCGCCAGGTAGTGTTGCCATATTTATTTTCTTGAAAAAGCGGGACAGGGAGATAAAGAAAGCGGGACAGTTGCTTCTAACTCGAGATGTAAAAATACAATAAAATGACTCATGAAAACGTAACCTATCTATAAAATAATTTCATTAAAAACAAAAAATTTTCATGCTTTTTACAAAAGTAATGCCATAAAATTCTACTTCTTAAGACGAAAACCTAAACGGTATCTTTTTGTGGCCAACTTTACGTTTTTATAGGTTATACTGTACTAAATAAACACGGCAATATTATGCAGTGCAATATTTGAAAATTCCATCTCTAAGGACTGAAACAAAATTCCGTTTCAGAGAGATTTCTGATTTAACAGTTATTATATGATAGTCTCTCCATAGACACTGTGAAATTTTTTCGTTATCCTTTTAAATGGACAAGGGATATTAAAAACCATTTTTTTTTTCAGTAGAATCATCTTAAGATTGACAGACTTATTAATGCTTAGTTCAAACCGTTAAATTCAAATTTTGGCGTTTAAATAATTAAAAGTTTTTAGATTATTAAAATTTTGAAATACCGAATAACTCATATTTTAAAATGTCCCATGTGCATTTCTTTTGAATATAACATGATTTTTTATTTTGGATCAGGTACTTTTTGATTATTAGAAAGAATTAGTAGTTAGCATTAATTGCAAAAGTTCACTGAACATGTAAAACGAAAAAAATATTTTATAAGAATATTCTATTTTTTCACGTAAAATAATGATAGTTTTTGTATTATGTAGCAAACTGTATTAAAATTGAATAAAATTTTCCTTAAATAGAACTGCTTATCCTAACCTTTATTTATTATTATATAAAGGGGGCACAGTAAATATTTTTAAAGAATCTGATAATTAGCAATGCGTATGAAATATCTCAAATTTCATAAATGGGCAAATTTTCAATTCTGAGAAAACATCATTTAAAGTACGCATACATATTTAAAACTATATATTGTAAGTTAAACAATAATATATTAATCAAACGTCAGTTACCATACGTATACATATATACTTGACTTTATTCGTAAAAATTAAAAAATCGATTTTTTAATCAAATTTGATATTTTTCAGTGTCCACTATCCACTTAAGACCTGAAGGTTTTTAGAAAAAAGTAAAAATCTTGATTTTTAAACCTTATTAATAGAATCATACTTAATAAAAAAAAAAAAAAAAAAAAAAAAAAAAAAAAAAAACATATGCCAGGTTACATCAAGGGAGAATCCACACAATTGTGTAGGTTCAAGCTTGGCTTTAAGTCACAAAAAAGAGAAAATTGTTTCTTCTTTTTCTTTAGGATCATCCGCACAATTAGTACAGATCAGATCTTAAAGGGTTAGAAATAGGTTTCATTTTCACAAGTTTTATAAAAGAAAGTACATTATAACCTGTAAAAATAGAATAGCTAGTGACCGGGAAAAATATTTCATTTTAGCAGATTTATACGGTATCATTTCGGCTGAATACAAAAATTCTGCTATAAATAAGTTCTGTTTTTACAGGCTTTACTGCATTAAGTTTCTGCCATCGATTCAGATTAACGAACAGGATAATGCTGAAGAAATTTAAAAGAATTTGTGCATCATGAAATTATCTAGACTTTTGGTATCCCTTTCGGTAGTTCTGCTGAAATGATCTTGGTACGGTTAGTTCGGTAAATGCCGCCTATATCAGGACAGAAAGTTCGTAAACTTGCTTGGTTTTTTGTGTTACTTTATTTATTTATTTTTAAGGAACGTCCCGATCGATAGAGATTCTAAGATCCGTTCTACAAATTCCTTGCGCGGGAGGCCAAAAATTCCGATTTTACATAATGCAGAAATTACTTTAACTTTTCGCGCTACTCATTAACATATTTTGCATCTTTAATGAATTTTAAAAGAATTTGTACATCATGAAATATCTAGATTTTTGGTATTTCTTGTGGTATAGCTCCGCAGAACGGGTCTTGCGGCCATCTAAGTTTGGAGGGTGCCGCCTACTTCAGGTCTGAAAGTTCGTAAATTTGCTTGTTTTACATATATATATATATATATATATATACTAGCGGACCCGACAGACGTTGTCCTGTCACCGTCAGACGTTGTCCTTCCTGGCACCGACTCCAGAAAATCAAATAAATGTACTTAAATATAGTAATACGCACGATAAACACTACGCTCTTAATTTAATTTCTTATTACAATTATGTAAGGAAATTATTTTTCACTCTCCAGTATTTTTTGAAGTCGGTACAATTTTTGATAGAAAAGTTTATTTTTCTCTTTTTTGTTAAAAGTTAACGATTTTCTGAAGTCAGTTAATCAAAATTATAATACAGGCTATATTGCCGTCCTCACTGTATTCGTCAAACTTATTCAACACTTTTAATTAGCGAAAAATCACTAACTATTAGTTTTTGCATAGTTACTAAAAAAGTACTGAATCAATTTCGATGAAATGTGAATCTAAACCATTCTCGAATCCACTGGAACACACACAAAATTTCATTAAAATCGGTCCATTCGTTTAGGAGGAGTTCAGTGACATACACACGCCCAGAAGATTTATATATATAAAGATAAGAATTCAAAATTTCAGGTTGCGCCGAAGACATGGCCAAATTAGGAAAATGTGAATTATCTCACGAACTACTGAATTTAAACAAATTTGCTTAGTACCATTCGATTCAGAATGAAAAAATACACTAAAATATGTTATCAGTTGAAAATATCTACAAAAGCCGATTTTAAAGGAATTTTTTAAAAGTTCGCTCTTTTTTCTACTCCTCTTAGGTGTGGAATTTTCGAAAATCCCTTCTTAGCGGCACTCCATGTTATAAGAAGTATTTTTACCCCAATTTTCAAGATTTTTGGTTCGGTAGATTTTTTTGTGCTGTGATTAATATGAAATCCAGACTTTCTTTTATATATATAGATAAGCATTGAAAATTTCAGATTTTTGCGCCGAAGACATCGCCAAATTAGGAAAATGTGAATTATCTCACGAACTACTGGATTTAAACGAATTTGCTTAGTACCATTCGATTGAGAATGAAAAAATGCACTAAAATATGTTATCAGTTGAAAAATATCTACAAAAGCCGATTTTAAGGGAATTTTTTAAGTTCGTTTTTTTTTTTTTTTTTTACCATCCTTAAGGGGGAATTTTCGAAAATCCCTTCTTAGAGACACTCGATGTTATAAGAAGTATTTTTGCCCAATTTTCAAGATTTTTGGTTCGGTAGATTTTTTTTTCGTGCTGTGATTAATACGAAATCCAGATTTTCTTTCATATTTATATCACTTTTAATTTTATCAATATCACTATTGATATTTTATTAATATCACTTTTAATTAGCGAAAAATCACTAACTATTAGTTTTTGCCTAATTACTAAAAAAGTATTGAATCAATTTCGATGAAATGTGAATCTAAACCATTCTCGAATCCACTGGAACACACACACAAAATTTCATTAAAATCGGTCCAGTCGTTTAGGACGAGTTCAGTGACATACACACGCATAGAAGATTTTTATATATAAAGATAAGCATTGAAAATTTCAGGTTTTTGCGCCGAAGACATTGCCAAATTAGGAAGATGTGAATTATCTCACGAACTACTGGACTTAAACAAATTTGCTTAGTACCATTCGATTCAGAATGAAAAAATACACTAAAATATGTTATCAGTTGAAAAATATCTACAAAAGCCGATTTTAAAGGAATTTTTTAAAAGTTCGCTCTTTTTTCTACTCCTCTTAGGTGTGGAATTTTCGAAAATCCCTTCTTAGCGGCACTCCATGTTATAAGAAGTATTTTTACCCCAATTTTCAAGATTTTTGGTTCGGTAGATTTTTTTGTGCTGTGATTAATATGAAATCCAGACTTTCTTTTATATATATAGATAAGCATTGAAAATTTCAGGTTTTTGCGCCGAAGACATCGCCAAATTAGGAAAATGTGAATTATCTCACGAACTACTGGATTTAAACGAATTTGCTTAGTACCATTCGATTGAGAATGAAAAAATGCACTAAAATATGTTATCAGTTGAAAAATATCTACAAAATGCCGATTTTAAGGGAATTTTTTAAGTTCGTTCTTTTTTTTTACCATCCTTAAGGGGGAATTTTCGAAAATCCCTTCTTAGAGACACTCGATGTTATAAGAAGTATTTTTGCCCCAATTTTCAAGATTTTTGGTTCGGTAGATTTTTTTTTCGTGCTGTGATTAATACGAAATCCAGATTTTCTTTCATATTTATATCACTTTTAATTTTATCAATATCACTATTGATATTTTATTAATATCACTTTTAATTAGCGAAAAATCACTAACTATTAGTTTTTGCCTAATTACTAAAAAAGTATTGAATCAATTTCGATGAAATGTGAATCTAAACCATTCTCGAATCCACTGGAACACACACACAAAATTTCATTAAAATCGGTCCAGTCGTTTAGGACGAGTTCAGTGACATACACACGCACAGAAGATTTTTATATATAAAGATAAGCATTGAAAATTTCAGGTTTTTGCGCCGAAGACATTGCCAAATTAGGAAGATGTGAATTATCTCACGAACTACTGGACTTAAACAAATTTGCTTAGCACCGTTCGATTCAGCATGAAAAAATACACTAAAATATGTTATCAGATGAAAAATAACTACAATAGCCGATTTTTAAGGATTTTTTTAAAAGTTCGTTCATTTTTCTACTCATCGTAGGGGTGGAATTTTCGAAAATCCATTTTTAGCGGCACTCGATGTTATAAGAAGTATTTTTACCCCAATTTTCAAGATTTTTGGTATGGTAGATTTTTTCGTGCTATGATTAATACGAAATCCTGACTTTCTTTAATATATATAGCACTTTTAATTAGCGAAAAATCACTAACTATTAGTTTTTGCCTAATTACTAAAAAAATACTGAATCAATTTCGACGAAATGTGAATCTAAACCATTCTCAAATCTACTGGAACGCACACACAAAATTTCATCAAAATCGGTCCAGTCGTTTAGGAGGAGTTCAATTACATACACACGCACAGAAGATTTTTATATATAAAGATATATATATATATATATCATAAGAATTCAATAAAATTTAGAACAGTTACAGTTGGTTGTAATACCTATAATAATACAACAAATAAACTTCTATTAATATAGATTTATTAGATCTACATAATATAATAAATGCTTTATTTAAAAAGTATCAACATGATTTGAATATTTCAACAAACATAGATACTGATTATTTTAATGCTTTAACAAATTTCTTTATCTATAATAATTTTATAATGCAAGATAGCATAATATACATACAAAAAGTCGGTATACCACAAGTTGGTTGTACACCTAGTATATTATCAGACTTATATCATTATGAACGTAAATATATTAATACTAAAATAAATTTTTATAGAGATATTGATGATATAATTTTAATTGACACTGATAATACCAGTACATCTCAATTTACAGTGGATTATCCAGCTAATTTAGAAGTTACAAAAAACCTGCTTTCTAACAATTCCATTTACATTTTAGATCTTAAAATTATATTAAAAGAAAAAAATTAATAACTGATATTGATATATATGACAAACGGAATGAATTTAATTTTAAAGTTAATACATTTACTAATTTTTACTTTCTTCTATCTTTACAAGAAGAAAGTGTTGGATTCATGAAAATTTTCGACTCCCGGTTTTCGACGGATTTATACGTTTTAGAAGGTCCTGAACACGTTTTGACTATTTTTAGAAAATGTCTGTCTGTGAGTCTGTCCGTCTGTCTGTCTGTCTGTCTGTCTGTGTGTCTGTCTGTATGTGACAAAAAATTTGTGGGCGCTCTATCTCAAGAACTAATGCTCGAAATTTAATAAAATTTTATATTCAGTTAGACCTTGATATGAATTAGTGCCTATTGGTTTTTGGTGAATATTGGCCAGCAGGTGGCGCTGCTATACTACGTTTTTCATGATTTTCAAGATTGCTATATCTCAAGAACTAATGCACGGAATTTCACCAAACTTCAGATTCTCTGACCCCTTGATATACATAGATGCTGATTAAGTTTTGGTGTAAATTGGCCTGCAGGTGGCGCTGCTATGCCACGTTTTTCATGATTTTCATGATAGCTATATCTCAAGAACTAATGCACAGAATTTCACCAAACTTCAGATTCCGCGATACCTTGAGATACATTGCCGTTGATAAGGTTTTGGTGTGAACTGCCCTATAGGTGGCGCTGCTATGCTACATTTTGCACGATTTTTGCGATAGCTATATCTCAAGAACTAATGCAGAAAACTTCATCAAATTTTAGATTCTGGTACACTAGAATATATAACATAATTAGACGCTGATTACATTTTGGTATTAACCTTGCAACAGGTGGTGCAGCTATGTTGCCTTTTGCACGATTTTTCCGATAGCTATATCTCAACAACCAACGCACAGAATTTCATCAAACTTCAGATTTTGTTACAAAATGACATATAACATAATTACACGATGATTACGTTTTGTTATAAATCCTTCAACTGAGGGTGCTGCTGTGCTATATTTTACACGGTTTTTTTAAACTAGCTATATCTCAAGAACTAATGCACAGAATTTCATGAAATTTCAGATTCTTTTACACCATAACATAATTAGACGCTTTTTTACGTTTTGATATAAATTGTCCAAGATATGGTGTTGCTGTGCTACGTTTTGCAAATTTTTTGTTATAACTATATCTCAAGAACTAATGGACGAAATTCCATCAAATTTCAGATTCTGTTAGGTCTTGACATAAATAGATGCTTATTAGGTTTTAATATAAATTACCCAACATAAGGCACTACTAAGCTCATTTTCTCATAATATTAATTAAATTTTGCGTTTTAGGCTTTTCGGATATCAGAATCTCATTAGGCTCGGTCAAATGTTCAAGGAAATTCGATAGTGGGTAACTTTGGGGTCACCACGTTTTTTTTTTTTTTTTTTTTTTTTTTTTTTTTTTTTTTAAATGTACTTATGAGATAGAAGAAAGTTTTGGGATTGACACATCCAACTAGTTAATCCAGTTTTCATAATTCTGTATATCGTAATATAATTCTTAATCAATTATATAGAATAAAAAGTTTATGTTCTTCTCATCTTATTAATGCAAATATTAAAAAGCTAATTTATGATGCACTAAATAATGGTTATCCTAAAAAAATCATATATTCTTTAATATACAGTTAATTATCTCATGATCTTAAAAATAATTAACACCTTGCATAAAAAAATGTATAAAAAATTATTAAAACACAAAAATAATAATAATAAATTAAAAATGTAAAAAACATATAAAAGAATGTATATAATAGGATGGATGGATGGGTAGATGCCAGAGTAAAGAGGAGAGTGGTGTTATCTGGATTAACACGCAATGGTTATTTATTTTTTAAAATGAGAAGGAGAGAGGAATTTGCTAAAATGCAAAACATTTTATATAGGTTGTTCATTTGACACTAATGCATGGATAATTATATAGTTACATCAATGAATTTCTATTAATATCATTTTTACAATTTAACTAATTTCTATGATTAACTTGGATCCAACTTTTAGCAAATTAGATTCTCAAAATACTATATTTAAGTGCATTAAATGCATATATTAATTATTTATTTTTATTTATTATTTCACCTAATATTAAAATATTGAGTTTATGTTAGCATAGTCGAATTAAATGATTTGTTTACATATTAATGTATGGAATATTTTTCTGTTAATACATTGCAAATGCGATTTGATTTTTTTTTTTTTTTTTTTTTTTTTTTTTTTTTTACATTTTTTATTATTGTTCTCTTTTTATTTTTCTAACCAATTTAGTAATTTTGTTGTGTTTCTTTTTTGGTGTTTTTTCTTCATTTAATTTTGGTTTTATGTGTTGGTAGCCCTAAATTCGTACTATTTTGCTTTTTCATGTCTAATACAAAGATGAAACCATACACTTTATTTGTAGATCCAAAGTATTTGGGGCTTGACAAATTCTGCTTTGGTTCTGCAAATTCCATTTGTATTCATTTTATTTTTTTATTTTTCTCCATGTTTCAATGTGGTAATTTTCGATTAAATTCAATGGTTCATATATTGTAATACAATTAATGGTTATATATATATAATGTAGATTCACCTGAACTACACATCATGCTAAGATATAGGTATGGTAAATATTTTAGTATATATATATACTTTTTTAAGAAATATTATATTATTGTTATTTTATCATATTGTCTTTATTTTCTTCAATGAATATCTTTTTACTAATTTATAATAATAAATAGCTTCCAACCAGTCGGGTGCATTGTGGGACGAAATACTTAGCTTTGAGCACGTCCCCTAACAGAAACTGGTTGGTTGTTTTTGCTTTTTCATTAAATTATGCACCCCTGAAGAGTAGTTTAATGAAAAAGACTTCTACTGTCCACTTATCCATATACTTTTTTATTATTTCGGTAATCTGCCTTCTATTTCACTTCAAACTTCAACTGTTTTCAATAAGATGATTGTAAAAATACTGGTTTCATTGGTTTATTGAATGGTATTGTCTGAATTACTTTGGATGTTGTATTATTTATTTATTTTTAAGTAATATCCCGATTGCAAGAGATTCCAAGATCAGTTCCACAAAATCATTGTGCGAGAGGCGAAATATCCTGATTTTACATAATGCAGAAATTACTGTAAGTTTTCGCACTTCCGCGCTATTTATTAATATATGTTATATTTTTAATGTAAATTTGAAACATTATAAAGAAAAATCTTTTATTTTTAAAATCTTCACTTCTGTATATTTCAGTGTATTTTTTTATGACATATTGTTATTTATAGCAAGGTGATGTAAGAATAATTTATGTGTAAAAAAAAATCATGATTTTTTTAATTAAAAAAAGTTTTTTTTTATTTAAATCCGATTTTTATGATATATTTTTTCCCAGTGTTAAAATGCTGAATTAATAGCAGGAGTTTTATGATTCCGAATTGTTTAAACCTATAACTGCTAACATAATTTATGTTTTTACACATTAATTAATCAAATCTAATTATTAGTTAGTAATTACAGAAACTATAAAAACTGTAAATTAGTAATTTCATTAGTTAATAGATTACGATAAAGTTATACACATTAATATTTTGTAATAATTATGTAAAACTATTAAATACTAGTCATATTTACATTTATTAAAATTACAGCGACTTCATTTGATCTTAAATTGTTAACACTACTTCAGTATAAAAAAAATATTAAACAATTAATCTCCAATTAGAGATATAATGCATATTTTTATGATTTAATTACTAAAATAACAATTCAGTATTTAGTATTCGTTCTAAAAGGAAAAGGGAGGGGATGCTATTTCCAAAAAAAGGGGGGGGGCTCTATTTCATAAGGAAAATATTAGTACACTCTAAAAAGAAAAAAGAACAAGTTGGGTTGCACGTGAAGCGTAGCAAATGAGGTGCGTTCGTATGATAACAAAGTTTTAAATATATTCAGATCTTGCTGTTATAATAGATAGTATTTTGAATAGAGTATAGTGGTCGAAATTTCTTTTTTGCGTTACTGTAAATATACAGGAAGTAACTTTTATTATACCTCAGCAACGTATATCATATGCTATACTATATGCTTTCTTTTATACAGGAAATAATTTGTAGAATTCCTCAGCAACGAATATCAATCTCATAAAATGTTAAATAATTAATTACAATTAAAACGCGCAACAAAAAATGTTCTCCCTATACCATTATGTAATGAAATACTTCTGTGTGACCTTGTAACAAAAAATAACAAAAGTTTTTTGCATCACAGATTGTGCAAAATGTATATTATAACATGTACTTCACAGATGCATAACAATTTTATTGTGTTCGAATAAGTGTAACACCATTAAAATGCATTTGAAACTTTTTTCCTCATTGACCGTAATGTAACGGAATACTTTTGATTGTCCCTGTAATTGATCTATTCATCCGATTTTCATAAAATTTGAAATGACTCGACAAAATTATATAATAATAATATATTTTAAATTTCAAACGATTCGGTTGGGTAGTTTTTGCGTTGTTATATGCGGACAGACGGACGGACTGAGCGACAACAATAGGTGCTACGTATTTACATAATTACGAACGCACCTAAAAACGGACGATTTTATGGAGATTATATTGGTGATTGCAACGCCAGTATAATTTTCTGTTTTTTGACGGAAAAATTCCCGTGAATTCCAGAAAAAACGGAAATTTTTCTGGAATTTACGGAAATCTCTCCTTTAAAATACAATTAATTGTATTGGCGTCCCGATTATCAGTAGAATCTCCATAAAACCATCCGGTTTTTTATTTCTTTTTTTAACAGTCTAGTGTATTTAGTAGCATTAAGAAAAAAAAATAATTTCTGTAGTATGACAAATAAAAAATACAATTAAATAACATGTTTTAATAATATACTTTTTATCAGTAAATAAAGTTCTATTATTTTTGTAAGGTCTTGAGCACACATGTTTAGGAAAACTGCAGTATGGAGAAGTTTCTTAGAAAAAATATCTGGTTGCAGGTAAATTTCACCATTTTTTTAAAAGGCAGGGTGCATTTTGTGAAATTCAAAAGGGGCAAGGTGCGGAATCCTCAAAAAATGGCCGAGGAGAAACAGTAATTAACAACAGAAGTAAATAAAAACTGCAAATAAGTAATTCAATAGTTGTTAGTAGCACAAATAGCAAAACTAACAGGCATTATTGGCAGCTCATTTTGCATTTTGCAAAAGTAGAATGAGAAAAGAGGATTCTGGTTTTTTTTTATCTCTTACTTTGCGGAAATTTATTATACTTGTCATGCTTATATTATATAACAGAATGACTAATTTGATTACTTAAAGGAAATTATGGTATCGCAAATTATATTAGATATAAATATAATTTTTAAATGAAATATTTTTCATGCCCTTATAAACTTAATGCACTTAATGTTTTACAAGACTCGGGAACTAAGCTTAGAAACAATTATTTAAAGCTCTTTTTTCTTTTTGTTTATTTATTAGGTAAAATGGCTGTAAAACTTTCCAAAATATATTAATCTCATATTTTAATATTTTACTTCATTTTAAAGACATAAAAGTCTTTTGACTTTAATCAATGATTTTTTTCAAATCAGATGATTATAAACATGATTTAATCGCTGATTTAAATCGATTGTTTAAAATCGTTGACATCCTATTTATGACAAACTAATATTACAACAGTCAAAATCATAAATTATTTTCTAAAACACTATTCGTCTCATTTCTTTGTGTCTGTCAAAGAGTTCATTCTTGAAAACTGTATAAGTTGGAGCGTTGAAATTTTGCTTACTTATAGCTCAATACCTCCTATTATACGAAAAATCATGAAATTTTGAAAATTCTTATACTGTTTTAATTAATTGAAATGACTTAATATAGGGATGCACAACCTGTGACCCGCGGGCCAAAAGTTGCCCGTGACGTATTAATGTGTGGCCCACGAGTTTCGTCAGTTTACAACTTGAAAAAATTGCATTTTTTGTGCATATGTCGGAGGAAAAAATCGTAAATTTCGTCAATTTACCGCGGAAAAATATAAAATTTCATCATTTAAGAACCGCAAATTTCTTTGATCGGCACGGAAAAATTGCGAATTTCATTGATCAAGTGCAGAAAAAAAGCTAATTTTGTCGATGAGGCTCGGGGAAAAAAAAATTCCCCGATCGGGCACGGAAAGATCGCGAGTTTTGTCGATTAGGCATAGAAAGATCGCGAATTTTGTCGGTCGGACGCGAAAAATTGCACATATTGTTGATAGAGAAAGAAAAAATTGGCAATTTTGCTGATAATGCTTGAAAATTTTTAAATTAAATTCACCAGTTGCAAAAAAAGCATGTTTTCTCCGTTTATCACGTGAAAAAAACGTGAATTTCGTTGATCGGGCACGAAAAAAAATCGCAAATTTTGTCGATAAAGGACAAAAAAATCGCGAATTTAGCAATGACGCGCGGTAAAAATTGAAATTTCGTTGATCGGCTGCAAAAAAATTGTGAATTTCGTCAATTTATCAAGAGAAAAAAATTGCGAGTTTCATCTTGCCTCATAAAAAATGCAAAATTAGTCAAAGTCAAAATTGCGAATTTCGTTGATAAGGCGCAGGAAATTGTATATTTCGTGAATTAAGAGCGGAAAAGCGCACATTTCGTCAATCGTAGACCGAAAAATCGCGAGTTTTACCGATCGGATTTCGAAAAATCCGAAATTTCTTTAATTGGTGACAAAAGTATTGCGAATTTTGTCGATCACATGCAGAAAATTGATAATTACGTGCACCAGGCTATAATAAAATCGCGAATTTCGTCGATCAGGTGCGCAAAAATTGCGAAATTTGTCGATCATTCGAAGAAAAATCGTGTATTTCGTAGATTGGATTTTTATAAATCGCGAATTTCGCCGATTGACTTTGAAAAATCGCTAATTTTGTAGATCGCCTATGTAAAATTTGCGAATTTCGTCGAACGGCTTCGTAAAAATCGCAAATTTTTTCGATCAGTGCCGGAAAAATCTCGAGTTCCGTCGATTAGACGCGACGAAAATGTAAATTTCATTGATTATTCGAGGAAAAATCTCGATTTTCGTCGATCAGCTTTGTAAAAATCGCAAATAACGTCGATCGGCTTCGTAAAAATAGTGAATTTTCACGAACGGCTTCATAAAATTTGAGAATCTTGTTGATCAGGAGCGAAAAGATCTTTCCTGGATCAAGCGTGGAAAATCGCCAATTTCGTCTACCATGCGAAGGAAAATCGCTAAATTTGCCGAAAATGCTCGTAAAAATCGTGAATTTCGTGTATCAGACGTGGAAAAATCGCGAGTTTCATCGATCACGCGAAGAAAAATCGCGAGTGTCATCGATCTGCTTCATAAAAATCGCTAATTTTTTTGACAAGGATCGGAAAAAACGCAAATTTTGCCGTTCATGCGAAGGAAAATCGCAAATTCCGCCGATAATGCGAAGGAAAATCACGAATTTTATCGATTGGCTTCGTAAAAAAAAATCGGGATATTCATCAATCGACATCGTAAAAGTCACAAATTTTGTTAGTTGCGTTTAGAAAAATCGCGAATTTCGTCGATCAGGCGCGGAAAATTGAAAATATCGTCGACTAGGCGCCGAAAATTTTAAAATATCGTCGATTAGGTGCCGAAAAATTGAAAATATCGTCGATTAGGTGCCGAAAACATCGGAAATATCGCCGATTATGCTCCGAAAATTTGAGAATATTGTGGATCAGGTGAGGAAAAATCGCAAGTTTCGTCGATCGGCTTTTTAAAAATCACAAATTTTTTCGATCGGCTTCGTAAAAATCGTGAATTTTGTTGATGTCAATTGAATCGAAAATATCGTCGATTATGTTCTGAAAAATTAAGAATTTTGTCGATCAAGTGCAAAAAAAATCGAGAATTTTGTCGATTCTGTGAGGAAAAATCTCAAGTTACGTCGATCGGCTTTTTTAAAATCGCGAATTTCTTTGATCGGTTTTGTAAAAATCGTGAATTTTGTTGACTAGGTGCAGAAAAATCGTGAATTTTCACGGTCGGTTTTATAAGAATTGCGAATTCTGTTGATGATGCGGAGACAGATCGTGAATTTTCTCAATCAGTTTCGTAAAAATTGCGAATTTTGTCGATGGGTTTCATAAAAAGTGCAAATTTTGCCGATCAGGTGTGAAAGAATTGCACATTTCATTAATCGAGAGAAGAAAATCTGGAATTTCATTGATTAAGCGTGGAAAAATCTTATTGATCGACTCCTTCTTTCCCCTTCGTTCATAAAGTTCGAATTTTTTTCGGCACCAACCATTTATGCTTGTTTATAGCATTTTAATGAAACAAAACTTACTCTCCTGAATAAAGTCAAGGAATATTTTTACATCTTGAAAATAATCCTTGCTATTTCAGTTATATATAAAAACATAAGAATTGTTGATATATCTTTACCAACTGATTTGGATATTTTGTCTGGCTAAGCGAACTTAAAATGTAACCCCCCCCCCCCCTCTGAAACCATATTTTTACTTTCTTCTATCTTTACAAGAAGAAAGTATTGGATTCATGAAAATTTTCGACTTCCGGTTTTCGACGGATTTATACGTTTTAGAAGGTCCTGAACACGTTTTGACTGTTTTTAGAAAATGTCTGTCTGTGAGTCTGTCCGTCTGTCTGTCTGTCTGTCTTTCTGTCTGTCTGTCTGTCTGTATGTGACAAAAAATTTGTGGGCGCTCTATCTCAAGAACTAATGCTCGAAATTTAATAAAATTTTATATTCAGATAGACCTTGATATGAATTAGTGCCTATTGGTTTTTGGTGAATATTGGCCTCCAGGTGGCGCTGCTATACTACGTTTTTCATGATTTTCAAGATTGCTATATCTCAAGAACTAATGCACGGAATTTCACCAAACTTCAGATTCTCTGACCCCTTGATATACATAGATGCTGATTAAGTTTTGGTGTAAATTGGCCAGCAGGTGGCGCTGCTATGCCACGTTTTTCATGATTTTCATGATAGCTATATCTCAAGAACTAATGCACAGAATTTCACCAAACTTCAGATTCCGCGATACCTTGAGATACATTGCCGTTGATAAGGTTTTGGTGTGAACTGCCCTATAGGTGGCGCTGCTATGCTACATTTTGCACGATTTTTGCGATAGCTATATCTCAAGAACTAATGCAGAAAACTTCATCAAATTTTAGATTCTGGTACACTAGAATATATAACATAATTAGACGCTGATTACATTTTGGTATTAACCTTGCAACAGGTGGTGCAGCTATGTTGCATTTTGCACGATTTTTCCGAGAGCTATATCTCAACAACCAACGCACAGAATTTCATCAAACTTCAGATTTTGTTACAAAATGACATATAACATAATTACACGATGATTACGTTTTGTTATAAATCCTTCAACTGAGGGTGCTGCTGTGCTATATTTTACACGGTTTTTTTAAACTAGCTATATCTCAAGAACTAATGCACAGAATTTCATCAAACTTCAGATTCTTTTACACCATAACATAACTAGACGCTTTTTTACGTTTTGGCATATATTGTCCAAGATATGGTGTTGCTGTACTACGTTTTGCAAATTTTTTATTATAACTATATCTCAAGAACTAATGGACGAAATTCCATCAAATTTCAGATTCTGTTAGGTTTTGACATAAATAGATGCTTATTACATTTTAGTATAAATTACCCAACATGAGGCACTACTAAGCTCATTTTCTCAGAATATCAATTAAATTTTGCGTTTTAGGCTTTTCAGATACCAGAATCTCATTAGTCTCGGTCAAATGTTCGAGGAAATTCGATAGTGGGTAACTTTGGGGTCACCACGTTTTTTTTTTATTTTATTTTTTTTTTAATATTAAAATGTATTTATGAGATAGAAGAAAGTTTTGGGATTGACACATCCAACTAGTTTTTTATCCGATTATAGGCCACAGATCAATCACCTCCTCTAAATCGAATTCTATCCATGTTATTAATGTGGCCCTCGAAGACCCAGACATATTTGTATGTGGCACCTTCTCTTAAAAAGGTTGTGCACCCCTCTTAATGACATCCAGTCACTTTAGCGATTTACATTTTAAAACAGGATTTAAATTTGAGTCTTTTTCAATCAAGTTAGACGGTTCAGTGCCTGCTAATTGAAAGGTTCACAGTTCAAAACTAGCCTTCGGATTTTTTTTTTTTTTTTTTTTTTTTTTTTTTTTTTTTTTTTTAATAAAAGGAATAAATATTATCATCTAATAGATTCAATTTTACGTATTTTTTTTTCTGTCTTTCTAGCTCATTTGAGAGCTAATGTGCCCCAGGTTCTGTGTGTATGTATATATGTATATTAAATACGTATGTACGTAACGCGATAATTCACGATAAAAAAAATCTGATTTGCTTAAAATTTTAAATACAGGTTTATTATGATAAGACGCTTCCCTGATTAGTTTTATAAATTCATTGGATAAGAATAAAGGGGGAATAGGGATGCCAATTCTTCTCTTAATTTATATAAATGGGTTTTTCGTGCAAAACTATCAGATTTCATTAAAATTTTCGATAGGGCCATTCTGATAAAGCGCATCCAAGATTACTTTTGGTTGTTTATTGGTTATGTTTAAAGGAGGGAATGGGGTGTATGTCCTTAAATTAATGGGGGTTTATGCAGAATTTACAGATTTGCTTCAATTTTTGGATCTAGATTCATTCTGATAAGAGGCAAACCTGATTAGTTTTGAGTTTTCGTTTGTTAAGTATAAAGGGGGGAGGGCGGGCGATAATATCCACTAACCTTAAATTGAAAAAGATGTGTTTTTATGCAGAAATATCTGATTTGCTTCAATTTTTTTAAAGTTACTTATTTTTTTTAACTTAAGTATTTTTTTAATAGCATTTTTTTTCTTTTTTTAAATATTGAAACAAAATTAGAACTTATATATTTCTATTTATTTAAGTTAAAAATAAGTTAAAATTCTACAAATCATATTTCGAGTATTAGCTATTTTAAATTGCCGCAATTAAAAAAAAATTATTTTATTTATTATTTTTTAATTATAAGAAGCTTTTTCATGTCATTTTGTTAACAAATTATCTGGTTAACAATCACAAAAAAATTCAACATTTTAACTCTTTTTATATAAACAAATTTTAAATACAAATTGATTTAAAAATGTGTTAATTGTTAACCCCCATTAATTGTTAAAATCTCAGTATTTTAGATTTATTCCCACGTATAGCTATTAATTAATCACATCGTATAGATTGAACCTCTATTCGTAAATTAGTTAACTAGCTAAGTTATAGAAGAAATCAGAAAGAAGTTCCTTGCCAGTATCTATATCAGATATCAAGTGTAGAGCAGGATCAGCTTTCGTATTATTCGGTTTTTTCTGACCACAGATAAAGATCGACAAGCTCGTTGGCTTCCGAAAATAGAAATTGATGATCACAATCAGTGTTCTCGCTGACATTTGACCAACGTTAGTAATTTGGCTAATTAAAAATAAAAAATATTCGCCAAATGAAAAAAGTATTAGCAAAATAGATTCGCCGTGTAGCACAATATATATATATATTTTTTTTTTAAATATTTTAAAGGGGGTACACTTTTTTCAATATGTTCTAAAATAACTTAAGTTTTTATAACTGCGTCAACGATTGTTAATCTAATTTTAAGTATCCGCTAGAAATATATTAAAAGTATGAATATACGCATATGTATGAAAAAAAGGAGAGAAAGCAAAAATTGAACACTAGCAATTTAGCGAATTTAATCGTTTGTTTACTCGCCAAATGAAAAATTTAGTCGCAGTTTGGCGCAATGGCGAGCGACAGCGAGAACACTGATCACAATTCGAATATTCTGGATTTTTAGTCTGAAATTGTAGAAGTTCGGGAAAAATCATAGCACTGTATCAGTGATTTTCAGCTGCTGAGACTTGTATTACAGGTGGGCTGTGAAAAAAAATTTAAAGATCATTAATAAAATGATTATCTTTTAGTTTTTTTTCTCGAGAATGAACGTTGAAGTATTTTAATAAAATTAAAAAGTAATAATTAGCCATAACGAGCTTTATTTCTTGTAAGATAATAAAAAATATTAAAATATGTTAAATTACATTATTTAATGATTTCCACTATAAACATAGCCGTCCAGATTGACAAAATACAAAAAACCGATGTTAATAACGCCTTATTTTTCAATTAGGAATAAAATACAAAAATCGATTTTACTAAGGTCTTATTTTTCAAATTAAAAAAATATATATATATATCATGTTAGGATCTTCGGTTTTTGTATTTTTTCCTTGAAGATAACTATGTTTGTAACTGACAGTTCTAGGAAGTAATATAATTTAACATTTTTAATATTTTTTTGCATCATCTTTCAAGTAGTAATACACATTATATGTAATTTTAATTTTAACCAAACAAATCAATCTTTAGCTTAAAAAAAAAAAAAAAAAAAAAACATACCTTGAACAATCACAAAAAAAATTTCAAAATTTTAACTCTATGAATAAAAATTATTTAAAAATGTGTCCCAGACCCTCATTAAAATGTTGAAATTTCAGTATCTTAGATTTATTCCCACGTATAGCTGTTAATTTATCACGTCGTACAGATTGTATCTTTTTTCGTAAATCAGTTAACTAGCTAAGTTAAAAAAGAAATCGGAAAGAAGTTCCTTGCCCGTATCTACATCAGATATCAAGTGTAGAGCAGGATCAGCTTTCGTATTATTCGGATTTTTCTGACCACAGATAAAGATCGACAAGCTCGTTGGCTTCTGAAAATAGAAATTGATGATCACAATTCTGAATATTCTGGTTTTTTAGTCTGAAATTGTAGAAGTTCAGGAAATCATGACATTGGATCAGTGATTTTCAGCCGCTGTGACTTGTCTTACTCGTGAGCTGTGAAAAAAATTTAAAGGTTATTGATGAAATTATCTTTTGGTTGTTCCTCGAGAATGAACGTTGAAATATTAAACATCTCGAGCATTGGACGTCAAACGTAGCAAATGGGGTGCTTTCGTACTATAGCGAAGTTTTAAAAATATACAAATCTTGGTGTAATAGTACACAGCGCTTCCGATAAAGTATAAGTGTCCGAAATCTTTAAGTATACTTTTTTTAAGCACACTTTATGTACTTTTAAATAAAAAAAATTTTAATTTTTACTTAAATATTTTTAATTTTTATTTAAATTAATATTTTTAAAAATGCTGAATCAAAATTAAAACTTATGTATTTCTGTTTATTTAAATGAAAAAAAAAAGTTAAAATTCTAGAAATCATATTTCGAGTTATGGGAATTTTAAATTGCCCTATCTTATTAATATTTTTTTTAGTTTATTTAATATTTTTTTAATTATAAAAAGTTTTTTCATGTCATTTTGTTAAAATATAATCTGTTAACAATAACAAAAAAATTCAAAATTTTAACCCTATAAATCAAAATTATTTTTTAATATGCCCCGGACCCCCCCCCCCCCCAATAATTGTTAAAATTTCAGTATCTTAGATTTATTCCCACGTATAGCTATTAATTTATCACGTCGTACAGACTGGATCTTTATTTGTTAATCAGCTAACTAGCTAAGTTATAAAAGAAATCGGAAAGAAGTTCCTCGCACGTATTTACCTCAAATATCAAGTGTAGAGCAGGATCAGCGTTCGTATTATTTGTTTTTTTCTTACCACAGATAAAGATAAACAAGCTCGTTGGCTTCCGAAAATAGAAATTGATGACTACAATTCTGAATATTCTGGATTTTTAGTCTGAAATTGTAGAAGTTTTGGAAAATCATGATATTCGATCAGGGATTTTCAGCCGCTGTGACTTATCTTGCTGGTAAGCAGTGAAATATTTATGTATATATATATATATATATATATATATATATATTAGAGATCATTAATGAAGTTATTACTTTTTAGTTGTTCCTAGAGAATGAACGTTGAAATATTAAAAAATAAAAATAATAATAAGTAATAATTACACATAATGTACTTTATTTCTCGGAAGACGATAAAAAATATCACAATATGTTAAACTGCATTAATTAATTAATGTTTTCATGTATAAACATAGTCATACAGATTGACAAAATAGAGAAAATACAAAAAACGATGTTAATGACGCCTTATTTTTGAAATATGAATAAAATACAAAAATCGATTTTACTAACGTCTTATTTTTCAAATTAAAAAAAAATATCATGTTAGAATTGTCGGTTTTTGCATTTTTTCTTTGAAGATTATGTGTTTGCAACTGAAAGTTCTAGAAAATAAGATAATTTAACATTTTTTAACATTTTTTTTTTTCATCTTTCAAGTATTAATGCACATTATATGTAATTTTAATTTTAACCGTACAAATCAATCTCTAACCTTTTTTTAAATGAAAACAAAAACATATTTTGGACAATCACAAAAAAAAATCACAATTTTAACTCTATAAATAAAGTTTTTTTTTTTAAATGTATCCCAGACTTCCATTAATTTTTAAAAACTCAGTATCTTAAATTTATTTCCACGTATAGCTATTAATTTATCACGTCGTACAGATTGCAGATTGGATCTTTATTCGTAAATCAGTTAACTAGCTACGTTATAACAGAAATCGGAAAGAAGTTTTTTGCCCGTATCTACATCAGATATCAAGTGTTAGAGCAGGATCAGCATTTTTATCATTCGGGTTTTTTCTTACCACAGATAAAGATCGACAAGCTCGTTGGCTTCCGAAAATAGAAATTGTTGATCACAATTCTGAATATTCTGGTTTTTTAGTCTGAAATTGTAGAAGTTCGAGAAATCATGACATTGGATCAGAGATTTTCAGGCGTTGTGACTTGTCTTACTGGTGAGCTGTGAAAAAAATTTAAAGATTATTAATTAAATTATTATCTTTTAGTTGTTTCTCGAGAATAAACGCTGAGATATTCAAAAAAATTACACATAATGTGCTTTATTTCTTGTAAGACGGTAAAAATTTTTTTTAAAGTATGTTAAATTACATTATTTAACGCTTTTCACTATAGACATAGCCGTCCAGATTGACAAAATACAAAAAACCGATGTTAATAACGCCTTATTTTTTAAAAGGGTATAAAATACAAAAATCGACTTAACTAGAGCCTTGTTTTTCAAATTTAAAAAATATCATGTTAGCAAAGTCAATTTTTTGTAGTTTTTCCTGAGGATGACTATATTTACACCTGAAAGTTCTAGGAAATAATACAGTTTAATATTTTTTAATATTTTTTTATCATCTCTCAAGTAATAATGCACATTATATGTAATTTTAATTTTAACCATACAAGCCAATCTCTAGCTTAAAAAAAAAAAAAAAAAAAAAAAAAAAAAAAAAAAAAAAATAGCTCCTTAAATAAAAATTATTTTAAAATGCGCCCTGGACCCTAATTAATTGCTTAAATCTCAGTATCTTAGATTTATTTCCACGTATAGCTATTAATTTATCACATCATACAGATTGCAGATTGGATCTTTTTTCATAAATCAGTTAACTAGCTAAGTTATAAAAGAAATCGGAAAGAAGTTCCTTGCCCGTATCTACATCAGATATCGAGTGTAGAGCCAGGATCAGCTTTCGTATTATTCGGTTTTTTCTGACCACAGATAAAGATCGACAAGCTCGTTGGCTTCCGAAAATAGAAATTGATGATCACAATTCTGAATATTCTGGTTTTTTAGTCTGAAATTGTAGAAGTTTGGCGAAATCATGACATTGGATCAGTGATTTTCAGCCGCTGTGACTTGTCTTACCGGTGAGCTGTGAAAAAGAAAAAAAATTAAAGATTATTAATGAAATTAATATCTTTTGATTGTTTCTCGTGAACGGACGTTGAAATATTACAGAAGTCGGACACTGCACGTCAAACGTAGCAAATGAGGTACGTTCTTACTATAGAGACGTTTTAAAAATATTCAGATTTTGGTGTAATAGTATACAGTACTTCGGCTACAGTATAAGTGTCCGAAATCTTTAAGTATTAATTTTTTAGTACACTTTATGTATTTTTAAATAATACTTTTAAGTAATATATATATATTTTTTTTGCTTAAATACTTTTAATTTTTATTTAAATTAATACTTTTAATAATGCTAATTCAAAATTGAAACTTATATATTTCTGCTTATTTATATGAAAGAAAAGTTAAAATTCTACAAATCACATTTCGAGCTATAGCGATTTTAAATTGCCGCACTTTTTAATAAATTTTAAATTATATTTACTATTTTTTAATTGTAAAAGGTTTTTTCTTGTGATTTTGTTTACAAACGATCTGGGTGTGAATAACAAAAAAAAAAAAAAAAAAAAAAAAAAATTAACCCTATAAATCAAAAATATTTAAAAATATGCCGCGGAACCCCGATTAAATTGTTAAAATCTCATTGTCTTAGATTTAGTCCCACGTATAGCTATTAATTTATCACGTCGTACAGATTGAATCTTTATTCGTAAATCAATTAACTAGTCAATTTATAAAAGAAACTAGAAAGAAGTTCCTTGCCCGTATCTACATCAAATATCAAGTGTAGAGCAGGATCAGCTTTCGTATTATTCGGTTTTTTCTGACCACAGATAAAGATCAGATCGACAAGCTCGTTGGCTTCCGAAAATAGAAATTGATGATCACAATTCTGAATATTGTGGTTTTTTAGTCTGAAATCGTAGAAGTTGGGATAAATCATGACATTGGATCAGTGATTTTCAGCCGCTGTGACTTACTTGTCTTACTGGTGAGTTGTGAAAAAAATTTTAAGATTATTAATCAAATTATTATCTCCCCTTAGTCTCATTAAATTTAAATTTGAAACTTTCTATTATTTGTGCTAATGGTTATCGTATATCTTGCATTTATTTATACATTTTGATTTATAGGGATAAGCAACAATTTGGTCAAGCATTTTTCATTATCCTCATACTTCTACATGCCTGTCAACCACAAACACCTAAATCTGATGTATCAGGAAAAATTTTGAGTGTAAACTCAGTAATCTAAAGTTTTACAATTTTGTTTCCGAAAAAAAGTTTTGATTGCTGTTCTATAGTATTTATATCTAACATCTTATCTAAATACATAATAATCTGCTCGATAGAATTAATTCACTAAAACCATCTAAAAATATGTATGTTTGAAGACTTCTAAAACCAACAGCTGATTAATAATCATCCTGTCCATTGCCAATTAATTAAACCGCAAACGTGATTTGGTGCAATGAAATAGCTTTTCTGATAGCTATCCAATAGTATCAAAATTAAAATTAAAATCACAATGTTATAAATACCGTTCATATTTAACGCAAACTAATGTTTCAGATCAAATTACCAAAGATTAAAAAATCTTTTACTTTCCTCAGCTGACTCTGTTGCTTTATCTTTCGTAATATGAATTAATTAAAGGGTTTTTACAGAAACTACAAGCTGCTACCGGTGACTTTATTTCCGTATTATTAAAAAAAGATAAATGAATAAAATAAGCTAATCATTTCATTTTTCATAATTGAAAACATAAAAAATTAATCAAGTCTTCATCACATTTCAACGGTGACAATACGGAATTTTATACTTATATGTCCTTGACATACCTCAGTTATAAAAATGTGAAAATTTGAGCCAATTATTATAAACTATTGCCAAAAAGAAAGTATAACAATTGTAAAAAGAACTGCAAAGTAAAACATAGAAATCGACGAACCTTTCTTGGTAAAATGAAAAATGATGTGTATGCGCGCCAGCAGTATGCACTTGACGCTCCACATTTTGGACTGCGACTAAAAGTTCACACTTAGCTCCTATGGGGAGGTTATTTTCTAATATCTGGTTTGCATTTCGACATTATTATTATTATTATTATTATTATTATTATTATTATTATTATTATTTTGGATAGCTGAGGTGCATGCCGACATCTCACCTTTTTTACTTTTTCGATTTCGGTTGCAGATATTTTTTATAAAGTTAATTTCACTTTCAAAATCGGTTCTGAAAGTGAAACTAACTTTATAAAAAATATCTGCAAGCAAAATCGAAAAAAAAAAAAAAAAAAAAAAAAAAAAAAAAAAGAGCTTTGTGGAGAAGGACCTTAGCTACCCAATGCAAAAGAAAAAAAATATTAAAAAATATTGAAATGCAAACGAGTTTTTAGAAAATAACCTTCCCATAGGAATAGCATTAGAACGAGAGTGTTTTCGCCGGCAAGAACAGGGATCTTTTATGTTGGGGGAAGAAAAAAAAGGAAAATTACTTATCTTTTTTGTTCATTCAAATTTGAGAATTTCAATGATATTTTTTTGTTTAGTTCGTATATAGAAAGGTTCTTTATTCTTCTGTAAGTTCCAAATTTTAATATCTTTTCCCGGTCATAAATTACAAATGGATAAAGAATAGTTTTTGTTTTATTTTTACGCATTTTTGAAATTTTAGCACAAATTTTAAAATTTTCATAATTAACTTAAAATATTTTAAGCCTACAGAAGGATACAGAACCTTCTACGTGCTGAAAGAACAATATTGTTGAAATTTCCCAATTTGAATGAACGAGAAGGATAGAAGGATAGAAGTATTTTTCCCATAGGATAACATGTAGACAAGGAAACGGCAGCATAAACAATCACTTAATCGAGTTCACGGATGAAAATCTAGGATTAATTAAATTTCTATTCACATATTAAACCGCAAGCAGTCTGCCAATCATATCTTATTATATCGGGTTATCATATTTAAATATATCGGGTTTTTATGGTGAAAAACACATAAAAACCCGATTTTAGCGGTTGATTCATAGGTTTATCATTGTGTTTTCCTTCGCCCAACAGTATGAAAATATGGAGGATTAGGAACTGGAAAACATAATGGTAAAACTATGAGACAACCACTAAAATCGGGTTTTTAGATGTTATCCACCAAGATATGACTTGGCACGTTCGATTGCATATGTGAATCAAGATTTAACTAATCCTAGATTTTCATCCGTGAACTCGATGAGGTGATTGTCTGTATTACCGCCTTCCGGACTAATAAAATTCCGTTTTTTCTTCCCCACTATATCTATAACAATTCGTTTATAAGTAAAAAAATAAAACAAAGACTATTACTTCCGTGTAAAAAAAGTAAGAATCAGAAAAAAAATCATCAGAACTTGTAAAAACTTTTACATAAATAATTCTTATATAAAAGTTCTTTTCTTTTCTTTCTCTTTTCTTTTCGGATTCTTGCTCCACATTCCATTCTATCAGAATTGTCAGGCTTTGTAAACAGAGGGGTTGACTGAAGAGATCTATAATTTGCACAAAGATCTGAGCAACTCCTTGTGCATTTTCCTTCCCCCTATAGAATTTTCTGGGACTGTCAAACTTGTTTTTCAGACTTGGGAGGGAGTGAGGAAAAAAATAAAAAAAAAATAGAGGTTTTATCACGCAGAATGAAAACGAAATCTTTTATGGGTATGTATTTTGACAAAAGGAATTCAGAACACAGGTTCGAATAAAAATTTTATTGACGAAAATATATGCCTTAGTACGCGGAGAAAACATGACACAAACAGATTATGCAAGGAGAGACCCTAAATGGTATATTAATAGTGATGCAACATCTTGGGTCAATTTGTGCTATATCCGATTAACTTTAAGATAATGTATAAATAGAAAGCAAATAAACAAGTTGGAAATTGCACGTCAATCGTAGCAAATGAGGTACATTCGTACTTTAAGGATATTATAAAAGTATTCAGATCTTGATGTAATAGTATACAGTACTTAGGATACAGTAGAGTGTCCGAAATCTTTTGCGTATCCTTATAAATACTATGTGCTTTCTATTATACAGGAAATAACTTGTACTAAACCTCAGAAACGTACATCAATTTTTTTAAACGTTAAATAGTTTAATATAATTAAAACGTACCTTAAACAATGTTTTCCCTTGCACCATTGTGTAATAGAATACTTGTATGTGGTCCTGTAAAATAATAAAAAATATTCTTTGCAGCACAGATTGTACAGAATGTATGTTTTAGTATGTACTTCATAGATGTATATTAATTTTAATACGTTCGAAAAGGTTTAACACCATTAAAATGCACTTGAAACTATTTTTTCTCATTGGCCGTAATGTAACGGAATATTTTTGATTGTCCCTGTAATTAAACAATGCATCCAATTTTTATAAAATTTGAAGTAACGCGACAAAATTATGCAACAATTGTATATTCTAAATTTCAAATAATTCGGTTGAGTAGTTTTTGCTGTGCTATATGCGGACAGACTATAGGTGCATGGCATATGCGGACAGACTATAGGTGCATGGCATATGCGGCTGACTATAGGTGACTATGACAGTGTTGCCAGATTGGGGATTTTGACCCCATTTTGGGGAATTTTGAACCTCCAGGAGAATTTTTTGGGGACAAGCAATTCTTGGGGACATGTTTGGGGACTATGAAAATTTTTGGAGAAAAACTTGGGGAATTATTTTCGCTATTTCAATTTTTACCTACAGACTTTGCCAATACTGGATTTGTCTCGAATTTGATTTAAATTTGAGAAACGAAAATAAAATACAGAAATAATAGATATAAATCATGATCCTCGTGGTCGTGCTCACAGTTTACATATCTGCCTTGGACTCTCACCCACCTGAATTTTCATATAAGTAAGTGAGACAGATTTTGATGTCATTGCGGATAGACACACAAGCAGGGATGTAGTGGAGGGTATACGGGGGTGTACGCCGTGTACCTTCTGGACTTTTTAAGGAACACAATATACCCTCTGTTTTCTAAGTAAGCTATAGTATATATACTCTAGGGTATACACTTTGTCTTGAGCGTATATCCTCTGCTTAGACCGTACACCCTCTGATGTCTTTACGACTACACCACTGCATACAAGCAGAGAAATACATTTCATTTAATGGTGTAGATTTATACAACAAAAATAAAAATATTTTTTTAACTTTAATTTTGTTGTTTAATGATGGTTAATTTGTGTTTCATGGAATGCCAGTAGACATATTTGAAATTGCAAGACCTACAGTTGCATACTACGATCACATTGCTACGTTTATAATTGACAATTGCTCAATGAATGTAGGAGCCTTTCCAGTTCTTTTTATAAGAAACTTGAATAAAAACTCTGCGGCCTTAAATGACTTAGATCTTTTCATTACTAAGTGTTCAGGACGTGTCCAAAGCGTTCATTTGCAATGTTTTTAAAAAGATTTAATTAAAGATTTTAAAAGCAATTGTATTTGTTTTATTATTGACGAAATCACAGTGATTGATACAACATCAGGCATTAGATCAGGTACTTCAATAAGGGGTGACAAAAAATTAATTTTTTTTTTTTTTTTTTTTTTTTTTTTGTAGTTTTAGTCAGATAGAAGCAGATAATACCAACATCATCCCAGATTCATTCAAACCCCAATTTATTAGAGACGGTCTAAACTTTGAAAAAGTTAATGGTATAAAAAGTGCAGATGGAGCTAATGTAATGTCAACATCATCGACTGGCAACAATTTAAATAACTAGTTTTAACGAATATGTCTTTGTAAAATGCATCTATTATTCTCATCAATTAGCTGTGAATGTGCATGCAAAATTCTGTTAAGGTTTTTTTTTTCTTTCCTTTTTTTAATAAATGGAGAATTTTTTTAAAAAAATGCTTAATTTGGGGAAAAAATAGAGTTTAAATTTGTTAAAAAAAAAATTTATAACGAAAAACGGAAAATTAGAAACTTGTCTTTTTGAGTAGAAACTGCATTGGGGACTTTTTCTGGAAAAAGCCCTGATTTGGGGGGAAATTCCAGAAAGTTTCGGGAAATTCGCTTTCAACAATCTGGCAACACTGGACTATGACTATAGGTGCTACGCATTTACATAATTATGAACGCACCTAAAAAGCAAAAGGTACATATGCGAAATGTTATAAATGAAACCCGTAAGCTGCAGAAGATAATAGAAATAATTCTTATTGCATATCTATATAATTTACTACATAAAACTTCAAGTAAATTTTAAACAATAAAGTATATATAAGTTATACTTATTAAACAGGTGTCAGGTTTAATGATAAATATATTATAACTCCAATATTGCGAATATTGCAAAGAATATTGCGATTTTTTTTTCTCTTGTGGCAGTAACAGAACATTTCAGACGCTTTATAAAAGGCACAATCATTAAATATACACACTATATAAAGATGGGGGAAAAATAATGTTTAATATTTCCCCTAAATAATTTATTTCCCTAATATTTTCCCCCTAAATGATTTATCTGATAAAACTTTAAATAAAGTTTAAACTCTGAAATAAGCATAAATATATCTTAAATCTCTACTTATTATGTAGGTGAAAAGTCTAATGATAAATATATTATAATCTCAGGTTAGGAAATCTTCAATGTGAAATATAAAAACAGTAAGTCTTGATTACCTTCATTAATAACTATATCATAATAATAATAATATATATTCTACAGCGAAAAGATAAGAACTTTTATTATAAATAATAATATTATAATAATAAATTTTTTATTTTCATTCTGGAGATGACTCAATGTGAATGAGTTGAAGCATGTCAATTTTTAATATTTTTAATATTTTTTAAATGTTTTATTATTAAATGGACGTTTTATAAGCAAAATAATTATTTATAATATAAGTTCTTACATTTCCGTTGCAGAATATATATTATTATTATGGTATAGGAAACATTAGTTCAGAATTCATTACATATTTCATATAAATGCTGAAATGACTTTTTCTGAAAGAGTATCTTACATATTTCACACCTTATAAAACGCAACGGAAATAATATTTATTTTTTTAATAAATAATTTATCTGATAAAACTCTGAATAAAGTTTTAACTCTGAAATATGTATAAATATGTATTATTTTTTGTTATTTGAGCAGATATCATGGCTTAAAATAAAGCTATTATAACTAATTACTAACGAGCTAATTACTTTTTCAAATGAACATCAGAATACATTTTTTTATATAATAGAACTTTTTAAGTATTAAAAAATTTACAAAAAATGGCAGAAATAATATTTAACATTTTATTAAATAATTTATCTGATAAAACTTTAAATAAAGTTTAAACTCTGAAATGCATATAAATATGCATTATTTTTTTATTCATTAAGCAGCTGACACAGCTAACAATAAGTTTATTGTGACCCCAAGGTAGGATAAATGGTTAACAATCTCATTACATATTTCACATAAATGTTGAGGTGGTTTTTTCTAAGAAAACATCTCGCACATTACACATCTTATAAAACACAGCGAAAATAATGTTAATTGTTTTATTAAATAATTTAACTGATAAAAGTCTAAATAAAGTTTAACTTCTGAAATATATGTAATAAAATAAAAAACTTTTTGCGCCATTTTGCCCTCTCTGAGCTTTTAATTCTAACTTTATGGAGCATACTTTTAATCTTAGTTTCGTAATGTATTAATATTTTAACAGCTAAAGTTCTTTTTTCTTATTTTATTGATTGTTTTTCAAAAAGAGCGGGAGACGATTTCGAAATCGTCTTTCAATGTAGAGTCTATTTTTCCTTTTATCGAGCACTGTCTATTTTTTTTTTTTCTTAATAATTATCGAGATTTTAATTTTATTTTTTATTTGATCGTCTGCCGGTGTTTTCCTGCGCATATGTGAACAGGTTATTCTATTCCGCTCCAGTATTAAGATCTTACGGGAGGTCACGCACCCGACTGCCAATAGGAGATGGTGATAACTGACCTCATAGCCTTGAAGTTAATCCTAATTGGATTTTAAATTTACTGACGCAGACTGAGGAGGGGCTAGTTTTTTCGTGGAGTCTCGGAAATTCATTCTAGGTTTGAAGAGCGTCAAAATGCAGCTGATTTTTAAACTACTAAGACGCCCGTTTCATTTTTCCGATAAATTGGAATATCGAATGATGTAGCTTGGTTCACGAAGGTTGTAGTATTCGATGTGTGCAACGCTGACTGCTGGAATAACTTCACTTATATTATGTGTTCTAATAAAGATGAATTCAAAGACTGAGTGACTTAAATTTTTACGGGGAAATACCCAAAGACCCCAATCCACTGCTTGGTAACTTACCATTACGGCTGCTTAACCTGCTGTTAGTGCTTAAGGGAATGGACGTATTGTACAGCGGATGGAATACCGCCATTTTTTTTTTAATTTTTCGTCACATATATATAAATTATTAATTTTTTATTCATAAAACAGATGTGATGGCTTACAATAAAACTATTACATTTAATTACGAACGAATCAATTACTTTTTTAATTAACATTAGGATATTTTTTTATAATAGAATTTTTTACACACTGAGCATTTTACAAAAGATAGCAGAAATAATATTTATAATGTTTCTAAATGTTTTTTCCTTGAACTCAAAACATAGTTTAAACTCTAAAACATTTCACATAAAAAAATACAACTACAAATTGAAAAAATTTCGTTAGGAATTAGTTACATTTTTAACAAAATGACAATGATTGTTTTTTTTTTTTTTTTTTTTTTTTTTGTTTGTTTGTTTTTTGCTGCTATTGTTGATGTTGATAATAGATTTTTTTTTCCAATCAAAAAGCAAAGTTTTCAGAAGGTGACAGAAATAATGTTTAATGTTTTTCTGTAAAAATTTCCTTAAACTCTAAATAAGTTCTACACAATATAGAAATCTTAATCTTCGATTTATTAAGCAGGTGTCACATCTAATAACAAAGCACAAAGCTAAAAAATCTTCATTAACACATTAAGCGCCACGTCAGTCACCGGTGACTGATACTGAACTTTCCGTTTAAACTACGTCTTTCAAAGATGACTGACACTCTAAAATATGATGTAAAAGTAAATATATATAAATTGTCTTAAGTATTTACTAAAAGTTTAATTAAAAATTACTTAACTTTTATTTATTACAGGATTATACTTTAACTTTTTTTAGCTTCATTGTCAGTCACCATGGCACCCAGCGTGTCAAGAACTAATTTCTTTGTCAAATTAATATTTGGATGATTTTTTTTTTCCCTAACAGCACAACTTGTTGATGAGAATGCATCGTTCTTAGTTTTCCAAACATTTTACCGCAAAATTCTGCATTAAGTTTAATCGCTAAATATGTTTGAATATCAATTATCAAAATATTAAGCACTGCTCATATCTGACAATAAAACTGTTATAACTTCTTATTAAGAAATCTTTATTATGAGAAACTTACTTTTAAAAAACTTTTATGATTTTCTCTAACATCACACTTTAGAATTACGCAATTTTCAGAAATTCTTGGAAATGATCTAATTATTAAGCTAAAAAAATAGTAAATACTTTGAATAATACAAAGATGTCTTAATTTTCTGCCATTAAGCTGGTGCCATGCAGTGCCATGTCTAACAATAAAGCTGTTATAATCCAAGCTATGAAATCTTCATTACGAGTTAATTACTTTGAAAAAAATTATCGCTAATGATTTTTTCTAACATCACACTTTACAAGTTGCGCAATTTTCTGAAATTGGTGGGAATATTTATTATTTAAACTAAAAATTAGATAAATAAATATCTAAATTCTAAATGATGCATAAATGTTTTAATTTTCTGCCACTAAGCAAGAGCCATGTCTAACAAAAAAGCTTTTATAACTCCTAATCTTACTTTAATCTAACAAATTAATGTAATTAAATTAAAAATAAAATAATCAGATTTGTTTTACTTTTCAAAATGCATCTGTCAATATGTAGCTTAGTATAGTTATAAAAATTCAATATGCTTCTTAAAACTTACTACTAATAGTTAATTTCCTTTTCAAATTTGGTGAACTGTGGAAAATTGCTTTATATTTGTTTATTTTTATTATTTAAAAAACGTTTTGTTGTCATTTATTCTAAGGGACTCTAAATTCGCGAGTACAGCGAATTTTTATACATAATTTCGATTAATCAAGATTTCCAATATAAGCGTACTAGTGGTCCCAATTATCTCGGATAATCAAATTTACACTGTAAAAAAAAAAAAAAAAAAAAAAAAAAAAATTAAACATTACATTTTGCAAATTACGCACTTTTCAGAAATTCATAAGAATAATACTTATTATTGAAACTTAAAAAAAAATTAAAGCTCGAAATAATATATAGGTGACTTAATTTTTTACTATTTAGCAAGCTCCATTTCTAACAATAAAGCTATAATAGCACCATGCTGTGAAGTCTTCATTAGGAATTAATTACTTTTTCAGAAAATTTATCGCTAAAGATTTTTCCTTACATAACACTTTACAAATTATGCCTTTTTCAGAAATTCATGGAAATGATATTTATTATTTAAAATTAAAGAAAAAAAAAATAAAACTCAAAATAATACATAAATGTCTTAATTTTTTGCTATTTGGCATGTGGCATTTCTAGCAAAATCTATTATAACTCCAAGCTATGCAGTCTTCATTGCGAGTTAATTACTTTTAAAAAAATCATCGCTAATGATTTTTTCTAGCACAACACTTTACAAATTACGCACTTCTCAGATATTCATGGGAATAATATTTATTATTTAAACTCATGAAGCAAAAGTTTAAACTATATAATATATAGATGACTTAATTTACCGCTATTAAGCAGGTGCCATGCCAAACAATAAAACTATTATAACTCCAAGCTAGGAAATCTTCATTACGAGCTAATTGCTTTTCACAAATGAATATTACGATGATTTTTTTTCCTAACAACACACCTTACACTACACCTATCACACTCTCTCTGGCATAGAAAATAAAACGAAAAAAACCCTCCCATTACACACCTTGCTCATAAAAACTCCCCTGAGTTTTGACGGCACGTTTACTTTGATTAATTTAGCAAACAGTTTTTAATAGCCCAAATCTTTACCGTTCCTAAAAAAAAGGAGGAAAAAAAAAGTTGAGGGAGGGGGAAAGAGGGATTTTTTTTTTTCCCTGGAGCAACAATTAATGCTTCAGATTACACGATTTTTCAAGGTCGGGATTTTTTGTAATGCCGTTATCACCTGTACTGTTTTTATTTTTTATTTCTTTTTCTTTTTTTTTCTAAGATAGAAAAAAAGATGAAAGTTGGAAGGAAATAGATATGTTAAAGCAGCGATCCGGGTAATTTTTAATCTCTTGTTGAATGTGAAGAACTTATTGAAAATCAATAATGTAAATGAATGTAAATACATGAAAATTAAAAACTGTATGCTCATTTAAGAGTCGAATCATAATACCATGAAAATTATACAAGCAATTTATAAGGAAGAAAAAAAGTAAGAAATGGGTGGAATAAAAAATCATTTTTTAATGTAATCGAAATCGTTTTTAGTGGATGTTAAATAAATTCTAAGACGATGAAAATAAAACAGAAAATCAACCATTCTGTATATTTAATTTTTACTTTTTTCTATCTTTACCGGAAGAAAATATTGGTTTCGTGAAAATTTTTGACTTCCGATTTTCGATGGATTTGTATATTTTAGAATGTTCTAAGCCGATTTGGTGGAATTTTAAAAATGTCTATCTGTCAATCTGTGAGTTTATCTGTCTGCGACAACAGTTTTGTGGGCACTCTATATCAAGAACTAATCCAAGAAATTTTACAAACTATATATTCAGTTAGACCTTGATGTAAACTGATGCTAATTAGTTTTTGGTGTATATCGCCCAGCAGGCTACATTTTTCTCAATTTTCAATATAGTTCTTTTTCAAAAACTAATGCGGTTATTTTCATCAAACTTCAGATGCAGTTAGACTTGGTTTTGGCATAAATCGCACAATAGGTGGCGCTGCTATGCTGAATCTTTCATGCTTTTCACAAAAACTATATCTCAAAAACTAGTCCATGTAATATAATCAAACTTAATACATCCCTTGCATGTTCACGTAAATAGATTCTTATTAGACTTAAGTGTATGTTGAACAACAGGTGTTGATATTACGCTCTTTGTCTTGGAAATTTCGGTTGTGGATATTTAAACGGTAGTTACCGAAAGTGGATGATTTGTTTGAAACAATGTGAATTTGATACTTATATCTAATTGTTAAATGCGTCCAATTCAACGAACCTATGTACCTTTACAATCTCATGATTGACATAGATTAGAATTTAATTTTGCCATTTTGATAGAGAATTTGGTATCATTAACACATATAAGATAGAAGAAAGTTTTCAAATTGGCACATCCGACTAATTCCATTATACGAGTACTTCAGAATTATGTGTCGAAAATGAGATAGAAGCAACTTAAATAAGCAGATTTTGTATAGGAATATGGCTGCAGAAATGCAGCGTTTGAACAATAGAGGGCGCTGTTGAATTCGACGAAAGAAAGCACTTCGCTTACTGGAATCGTCGTTCCACACATGGATTCTGAGCAACATACATCATTACACAACTATGGACCTTGCAGACATGCCTTTTATGTACAAAGCTGCACAAGGAAATGGCTCACAAACACTGCACGTCTAACAAATCTCGAACCTTATGGAGGACTGTCCTGTACTACACTATATGGCCAAAAACAGCCGGCGATTTTGACGTTTTGTTAAATATCTAGAACAATACATGATGAATTGTCCTGAAACTCCAGGAGTGTAAACAAAATAGTACAGGTCATATATTTTCGAGAAGATTTTTTTTCCAAAATCCAATAGGGGACCGTCACCAAATTGAAAAAGAACGAGTATTTTTTAGATAAACCTGTCAAAACTAATGCAGCAAAAGCGTTCAAACTGTAGATTATGATTAAGTGCTTTATTGTAATAAACTGTGTTCATGAGGACTTTTATGAGGACAAAATGTATACTCGTGGAGAAATTAAGGTTTTAAAATATACATTAAGAGCCCACAATAGTCACAGAAAAAGTTCACAAAAAGACCCGGATGACCATGTAAAGTCTATGGGAGCGTTCTTTTCTAATATCTCGCTCAAATTTTAATATTTTTGCATGATTTTTTTGCACAAGATGGCTGAGGGCAATCCACAACCGGGCTAGTTTTTACTTTTTCGATTTTGGTTATATATTTTTTATATTACGATAGTTTCAGTTTCAGAACCGGTTTAAACCGGTTTCGAAAGTTAAAGTAATTTTTTAAAGAAAATCTGAAACAAAAATTTAAAAAGTAAAAACTAGCCCGGTTGTGGATTGCCCTCAGCTATCTTGTGCAAAAAAACCATGCAAAAATATTAAAATTTGAGCGAGATATTAGAAAAGAACGCTCCCATAGACTTTACATGGTCATCCGGGTCTTTTTGAGTAATTTTTCTGTGACTATTGTGGGCTCTTAAGTACAATCTGTTGTTAGAGGACTATTTGTTATTAATTTTCAGGGCTACAAAAAAGTCATCCATTACATAATGGTATTGGCTGAAACATTGTTTGAGACGCGTTTAATAATGCGTTTAAACTGTTTCGCATTTTATGAAATTGATATACGTTGCTGAGATTTACTACAAGTTACTTCCTGTATAATAGAAAGCACCAGTAAGACATGGTGACGTCACTGCAACGTCGTTGTGAAGTCACATTGTGAGTTTGTGACCATCGATTGTCGATGTGACGTCACGTGACGCCGATGTGAAGTCACGTGACTAAAATGTGAAGTCGTTATGGCCGTTTTAGAGCCTTTTTTGTGACGTCATATTGTGACCACTTTGTGACGTCGCAATGTGACCAATTTGTGAAAAGTGTGTCATTTGTGACTACTTTGACATTAACATTGTGACGAAACTGTGACAAAAGCGACGATATTTAAATTGCCAGAAATATATTTTTTAAAGTAAATAAAATAACATGTTTTGAAGAATATTTGTAATTTTCTAAAAATTTTTAAGAAAGTCACATCTCAGTCACAATGTGACGTCACTGAGTGGTGGCATTTTCGTCACAGATGTGATGTGACCAAAGTGAATCACAGTGACGTCACTATGACCATGCATGCTATGAGGGCAGATAGTATTTACACATTTACAGGGACTAACGATTTCGGCTATACTGCATCCGAAATACTGCATAACTATTACACCAAGATCTAAATAAAATTTTAATTCGCTATAGTACGAACACACCTCATTTTCTACGCTTGACGTGCAATTTCAGGCTTGTTATTCTTATTGTTGGAAAAGATTTTCACAAATTTTGCACATCGTGGATCAGCGATCGTCAGAGATCGTCACGCGCCATGGACTTATTTAAGCCCACCAACGGCTATTTTTCGTCCATGTAGCTTCTATAAATTTAATAAATAAACGAAAGAATTTCTATCACACAGATAATAAGTATATATATTTCTTTAATGAAAAAATAGAAGATATTTACTCAATATTCAGTTTTCCATAAAACAAAGTCTACTGTTATGGAAATATTTAAGGTTCTTACCGTATTAAAAATTTATATTTAAACTTTTTATCGTACATTTACAGACATTGGATCATCCTTTTTGTCTTTGGTAGTTCCAAAGAACTTTTTGTCCACTTTACATAAAATGTTGATTAAATACAAATTTAATATCTATCCATCATCTATGTATAAGATATAGAGTATGTTTATATACTAAAGCTACTCTGAAGTCCTGTGCGGGTCGGATACAAGACCCCGAGCTTGAAAGTTCCGCTTAAAATCAATCACAAACCCGACCAGAAGCTGATTAAAAAAAAAAAAAAAAAAAAAAAAAAAAAAAAAAAAAAAAAAATTAGTCTACCTGAAATCTGATTACGAACTCAACACACTAATACTCGTATTCACCATCTACCTCAATCTAGAAAACCTCGATTGAACGCTCACATGAAATTCATAATAACGTTTGATTGGTCATTATCAAGGAGAAGTCCAATCAAAATTAAAAGTGAATACCATTTGAGTTTTCGATCGATGACTTCGGTGTTGCTCGGGGTCAAAGCAGATGGCGAATACGAGTATTAGATCCGAAAACGACCCGAACTCGAAACAAAAGGAAATTACCCCGTACTTTAATACAATTACGGAAAAGTAACCAATAACTAAGTCATTAACATATTTATTCATTTTTGTATAAAAATGAACACATACACATTTGTTAATGTTAAAACATATTTGTTTTGCATTTGAAATATATCAAGTTTTTTTTTTTTTTTTTTTTTTTTGAAAAAAACATCTAATCCGACCCCGACCCGAAAAAGTTAAAATCAATCGATCCGGTTGAAAAGCCATAGATTCTATCTTAAACTTCTAATTGGAAAAGTGAGCTTGAATAAACGTGAGGAAAATCAAACATGGCAAATGAGGAGCGTTCATACTATAATTAGTTTTATAAATATTCAGATCTTGGTGCAAGCTGTTGCACGAATAGCAAGAATGTAGAATGCAAAATTTATTACGATCTCTATATAATAAAACACATAGTATAACAAATCCGAATCAAACCCATCAATCGTATCAGTCTCTGATATAAGGTGCAGCCACGTGAGACTTAATTTCGATTTGAGATGTATTTGAGAAAAATTGTCTTCCTAAATACAAATCTTTTCTACCTAAAATCTCTTCTGTTCAACATAATTTTCTATAAAAGATTGGAAATTAACAAAATTTCAATGATTCGCACAGTCAAAAAACCATTTCAGAAATCAAGTTGAAAACAAGCGTAGCGTAAAGAAATGGCTATGGTAACGAATCATTCATTTTCATGATTCATTTAAAAAATTCATCATGCAGCTAAGATTAAAGGAGACAGCATAAATGACGTCCTTGAAGCTGCCCGACCCCTATTTTTATTGCGATGAGTTTTAATCTTCATAGCTCCATGAAAAAAACAAACTTTCGTTCTTTGAATATTTTAACCATGGCGTACGTAATGCAGGGTGATTACTGAAAAAAAAAACTAACCTGACATTTGGGCCCCTAACTATCATACTATTCACAGAAACTGAATGGTTTTTTGGGAAAAGATATTTTGAGGTATGCGCTCAAGAATTATATGGAAAACAACAGTGTCACTCAAACAGTTACTGTTACAGTGAGAAAATTTCGAAAAAATCAAATGGAAACACCCAGTTTTTTGTATTGGAATGTGATCTCCATTGTTAAAAACCCTATATAGCGTTGGAACGGCAACTATAGCATGAAAATCACCGGCGGTAGATAGGCTAAAAGTGAGGACAACCAATAAGGCCAAAGAAGCAGCATAAAATAAAGCATTTTATTGTGTTTCACAAATTTTCCACATGACCTCCTTCACACACGATGAGACTGCATGCGGCAGATGGTGGATAGCACTACAGTAGGTACCATGGAAATAGGAATCTCTTGAATCGCAGTTCTGATGGCATCGTTTAAATCAGATGCAGTTTGAAGACGAAACTGATATACTTTGGATTTCAGATAGCCCCACAGCCAGAAATCCATTGGTGTCAGATCAGGAGACCTTGGTGGCCAAGGAAACGGGAAATGACGGGAGATAACTGTCACCAAACTGTTGACTTAAGACACATTTGACTGAAGACCCGACATGTAGAAGAGTGCCATCTTACATCCCCACAACTTCAGATATAGCTTTTTGCCGTTGCAATACGGGAATAACGTAACGAGTTAACTGTCCAGATAGCAAGCACTCGTTACTGTACACGTTTGCAGATCACCGGCAGTAACCTCATCAAAAACGTAAGGGCCAAGGATGAACGTACTCGTTATACCACACCACACAGTCATTTTTTCCTCGTGTAATGGACGTGAAAGCACATCATGTGGATTATTCTCTGCCCAGTGCACACAATTTTTCGAAGAATTAATCGTATGATGAATCATTCATTTTTGAGATTCTTTGAAAGTTTGTTTGAAATGATTTGGCAATACTTATAGAATAGTTTGTTTTGAAATATTTTTCGAATGAGCTTTTAGTTTTTACATAAATATATGTCGATGGAATGCAGAATTATGTATGTCTTCAGAAACCGGAATTGTTAGCATTTTTTGCAATCTCAAAACCTTTGATGGTGTTGCTTACTATGTTTAGGATTATAAAACATAATTAAGCTAAATTATTAAATTTATTCAAAATCATCTTTCTAAAGACTAAATTAAAGTCAGTTTTATAAAAAAAAATTATTTTGGAGTAAAATAAATGTATACAAATAAATTAATTTAAAACCCAAAAATGTATTGAATGTTATTTTTTTTTCTGTAATTTACCATCAAATATTAATTAGTTATATAAGAGAATCGTATAAAATTAATTTATAAAATTTAATATACATTTTTTACGTTTTACATATTGTAATTTATAAACAATAATAATTATTAATTTCTAATTTTTGTCAAATGATTGAAAAGAAGTATTTATAAAAATAGCAAAACTGCCCATGTGATATTTTTATTACTCAAATATTGTCATAGAATCCTAATATATTAAGCTCTTGAAAAAGAAAAAAAAATAAGACGATATGCATTTAAATAACTATAATCAATAAAAATATTTTTTATGAAATCTTCAAATATCCTGCACTACTTATGGATGAACCAATACAGATAAAAAGGATAATGCTTAATTTTTAAAAATGGAAGAAAATTTAACAACTGTGCAAATTTGATATTTATCTATTACTGAAACTCTAACAAAAAAAAATATTTTAATGCAATTTTAGAATTGGTCATTAATGCATTTTAATAAATGTTAATTTAATTATTAAAAATTATTCGTTAGGCCACTCCTTGTTTCTGACATCATACATGCCGAAGTGTATTACAATATTCGAAACAAATTTTATATGATTTATCTATATCTATCTACCTATCTATCTCTCTCTATATATATACACACACATATATATATATGTATATGTATATATATATATATATTTCAGTAATGCGGATTTAATAGAACTCCATCTTTACTAGGACTTCATCTTAACCATGGCAACCTAGAATCCTTACCTGTTATGGAATATCATTAAATTAATTACATATAATAGGATTTAATAGAATGAAAACAACTTTTATTAATATCTTTTTAAGTTTTGATTAGTTTTTCATAAAATTTGAAATGGCAAAATTCTGCAACAACTGTGTATATTAAATATCAAACCATTCAATTGAGCAGTTTTTGCGCTGTTACATCCGGACAGACAGACAAACAGATGGACGGACGGATCAGACGAAGACTATAGGAGCTATGTATTTATATAAATTTATTTATTACGAATGCACCTAAAAACATGACACAGCCCAAATTTTGCAGGCTAGTGCAATTATCGCTTTTGGAAAGTCTCTTAGCGAGAAATGTAAAAGTTTTAACCCAATTCCTAATGTATGTTGTCATACACAATTTAAAAATCTCTTCAATAGCAATTAAGATTATAATCTTCAGCATGATTTTCTTTTTTCCTTAGTACTGAAACATAAAACGACTTGCAAGTAAAGAGATTGGCCTGATAAGGCCATGTGCAACCTCAAATTGTCTGGCAACGTAATTCAAAGATACTGTTAGTAACTATTTTTCTATTATTTTCTTAAGTAAATTGGATGACTTTTCCTGCACTTCTTAATTTTGTATTTCAAACAAGTGGACTGAGTTACACAATATCTTGCTTTTGCTTATATATGAATTTTTTTATGATGTGTATTTTTTTAAATAAAAACTAAAATATTAAATAGCGAATGTTAGACGTATGAAGTAGCATATTAGAATATCAAAATTGGTTTTATCAGCGAAGCATCAGAAAAATTTTAGCAGTTGATCAAAATAAATTGCTCTTGTTTAAAACTTTACTTTTTAGTACGCTATTCTTATATTTACCAATTATTGTTAACATTTAAAAAGAATTAGTATCTATACTAAATAAAAGAAAGTTTCGCTCTGTCTGTTTGTGTACTTCTGCGTATGTCTGCAATGGCTGTACCGTAAAAAAAATTCGATAAATTTAGTTTTTTTAAATTGAAAGAAAATTAAATTCTAAAAAATATTATGAATCTCAGTGATAAAATAATAATAAGAATAATATAAACCCTTAAATTAGCAAAAAATATATATTTTTTAAAAGATTAAATCCATCTTAATATGAAAATTTCAACTTGCAGCACCGGAGATTGAATTGACAATATTCTATTTACCAGCGAGTCGTTAATCTCCAAATTATGATGTCTGCACGCAAAAACTTCAAATTAAAATTCTTGTACAAAATGTAAATCACAAAAATGAAAGGACATTGATAAAAATAATTTAATTAAATTAATAGACTTTTTCAAAATTTAAATTATTTGTCGTGTGACACGAGATATTCAGCTGTAAGTACACAAAATTTGAAGTATATGGCTTATACAGTTTTTGTGATTTCTGAGACTCCCTAGGAGCATTTAAGGGCCATTCCACTGTCACGTGCGGGACAATGAGACACCATAATTCCACTAAAATTGTGTTATAGGGCTTAAGATTTTTCAAAAATAAGAATAAACATATTTTTGTAAGTTTATATTTGTTATAAAAATATCTCAGGCAGGGACAGATTTTTCCTAAATGGTTTACTGATTTAGTTATTAATTAATTTGCATGCGTCACGTGCAGGACATCAGAAGTCAACCACTTGTAATTTGCTATATGATCCAGATAACATTTCTGCTCTACTAATTTTGCAATTTCAAAACAAAAAATATGTATTAGAGGCTAAAGGTCTAATGTTCATGAAATAAGCATTCTTATTTGAAAAATAAATTATTAAATTGCTAAAAAAAATTATAACATATAGTGTCACGTGCGGGACACGGTTGTCACGTGTGGGACATTTGCAAATATCATTCAAGTAACCTTTTCAAAAATCAGAAAATAAAGGAATGCAAAAAAGAAAATACATGTTATACATTTTACAATACAAAAATATTTATTTTAACATTTTTTTTTTTTTTTTTTTTTTTTTTTTTTTTTTTTGTACAAAGTAAATGTTCAAATTGACATTTTTAAACATGAAATAAAGTAAATGTATAAACAAAAATTCAAAATTTTTCTAGAAATTTGAAACAACCTCTTTTATTAGCTACAGTGGGTTTGATATCTTTTTTACTACATCTTTAAATGAATATAGAATTTTATCTGGATACTGTGGTCACTTGTAGAATTTACCACTTTTTATCATGACAGACACTTCAACACTATCATGATGGGTGCTTGTAATTTCACCAGGATAATTAATTCCGTTATATTTTACAACACCCATTCACCCATCTTAAATGAAGCTGCTGTTTCTGAGCCTTTTATTTTCTTCTTTTTGGAAATTAGGGTTTTCTAACGGCATTTTCTCTCTCATCCTTTTCATTCTTCTAGCACTAGTAGACTTAGATATTTCCATTTCAGCTAAATAAATAACAAACTTTATCAATTATAAACGCTTTTGTCTAAATTTACTTAATTTCATAGAAAAATTGAACTTAAAATAGAATTAAGCTTAGAAAAACAGAATATAGATAAGACGTTTTATTATTTTTTTCTAAAGAATAATAACAAGTTCTTAAACACACGACTCTTCTTATTGTATAGAAAAATCCCTATAAATTAAGTAGATCAATTCTTGCTGGAAAACAATATGTTCTTAAAATAAAAATAACCATCAAAGTGTTCAAATTTTATTAAAATAAATTTACAAAAAAATGGAAATAAAAAATATTAGCATCACAAAAAAAGAAAAAAAAATGGAACTATCATAAAAAAAATCTTAATTTCCTTTTAGTTACATAGAATAAGTTCTTAGGACAAAATAATCATTAAACTGCTAAAACTATGCTAAAATAAATCTCTATTTAACATTCAGAAAACAAAAATAATCGTCCAGCTCATAAAGTGTCATGTGCGGACAATTTTGTTTTGATATTTTTCTCCAAATAAAAATTTCACCCAAATTTTTAACTAGCATAGGATAAGTGTATTACACTAAACTGCTTTAAAAATGCCAATTAAACAAAATAAATGCATTCCTTTTTCCTCCTAAGTGAAAAAGTTCATGTTTTGTGTCACGTGTGGGACACAGAAACAAAGTTCTTTTTGTGCGCTGTAATAATTATTTGAAATTATCTTATATATTTCAGTTTAGTGAAATATAAACAATGAATATTAGACTTACCTAAAATGTTGATTTCAAAAGTTTCACTGGATTTTCTTTATTAAAAAAACTCACTCAAAATGTATTGTAAAACGCAACATACTTGCTTGCACATGGACGCCATCTTTAAACTGTTGTGTTGCCAATCCATAAAAGATAAACTTTACATTCTTACTCAAAACAAAACATAAAATTTGACATGTTGCCAATCAGTAAATACCAAAAATATTTATTTAAACAAATTTTTAAAAATGACTATCAATTTACCTGTTTTCATGGAATGGCCCTTAAATATCTTTCCCACTGTGTTATATGCCTTCCATGTCATCCAGGCGAGTTCATTGTAAAGTGTGGGGATGGCCATAATGTTTTGGCTCTTGAGTATAATTCAATTGAAAAAAGTTATGTATAAAACCTATGTTCTTTTGAAATATCACCAGAAATGTTAATAAGCACTGTTTGAAATCCGTTTTGTATTGTGTTATAATGACGATTTAAACATAAATTTTATTAGTCGAGATCTTTAATATTGCAATCAGGGACTTGGGGGCCAAGGTTCTCGCTGCCGTTCGCCATTGCGCCAAATCGCGACAAAATGTTTAATTTGGCGAGTAAATGAATAATCTGATTCGCCAAATTGCGAGATCTCAATTTTTGTTCTTTTTTATGCATGTCACAGTAAAGTGCAGATTTTTAACCTCCTTACTAAATTATTGATGTGGCTTTTCATGCTCAGTCGCAGCATGCCATTTACATTACTCTGTATACAGAGATGCTGAGTCATCACCAATTAAATTTTTAGCAGCAGTCAAAGACTGAAAGAAGTATTCGATAGATATTTCTCTATTGCATTTTTATCACTATCTATGCACTTGCCTCGCGTGGTAAAAACATTAACAAAATTGCTCGTATCAGGCGCCAAACAGAGAAAAGTTTTGTGGGATTACAGTGTTGAAATTAGCCTCATACCATAATATTTATAAGTAGTATGCAAAATATAAGTAGCATCGTTCAATCGCCGTAATCGTAATATCATAACACTCTGTAGTGTACATTTTCACAACGGTGAATCAAATATCACTGCTTCGAATTTTTATTTAGACTGTTAAAAGAATGTATGAAACATTTACATATTTAGGAATATTTTAAATCGTACTTATGTTTAATAGCATCTGTAGCAGATTGTCCAATTATTATTTTACAAGCCGCTACAAAAAAACGGGTCTTTTAATAACCTATCGAAAAAAAGAGAGATACAATGAAGGATTAAAAATACATTTTTCTAACTTATTTTTTTCATTTGGCTATTGTTTTTTTATTTCTTATTCGCCAAATTGCTAATGTCTGTCAAAAGCCAGCGAGAGCCCTGCTAGAACAACGCAAAGTGTTTTGCTCAGGGCCAGGGCCTCGTGTGACATTGCACCGGCTCTGCTTAAACCGCTAATTTTAAAAAGTTTTTTACACTAATTAATAATTGTAATTTATTAAGACAAAAATAACATTTTAAAGTTAGTTGTGTAAGTTACCTGAAGTGGTGGAGGTTTGCCTTCCTCGTCCCAGTTAAGTTGGTGTCTATGCTGGGTATGATTGCGATATTGCCCAGTTAATGTTGGACATGTTACTTTTACGTTAATAATATTAACACTAGCTATCCAAATAAATTAATTTGAGTTTTACGAATACTTCATTGTCTGAAACATAACGAATGTCTTTGTTTTAAACGCTATTCAATTCGTATTCATATGACAATAAGCTAAGGAAGACTTTTTGGAGATGTTTAGAAAATATATTACAGCAAGATTTAACTGATATTACAACTTTTTGCTCTTTATTACACATGATTCTTTCAAGAAAGTAACTTTTATCTTAAATTTAAAAAGCGAAATATGTGTATAAAATAAAAGAATTAGCAAACAATGCAAAAGCAAGCAAATATTTATTATTATTACTAAATGCTTAAACATTAATGAAGCCATATAGCAAATGCACAGACACATACTAGCATTACTACATGTAAACAGCAACAAAAGTATTTGTTAAAACAAAATAATACTCAACTAAAAGGCATGTTGTATTAATAGTACACCAGACCTGAAAAAGTTAAAATTAATTTTATTCATTGTTCTATCCGCTGAATTCTTATAGTTTCGTAATTTTTTAATTGATTAAAAGTAGATCTCCATAAATTGATTAAAACTTTTAAATTAATTTTTTTTTTTTTAATTTTTAAAATCGAAATTTTTATGACAAATGGAGGCAGGTAAGACCCCTTTTGTGTGTGTGGTGAAACACACACAAAAGTAGATAAATAAATAAATCTACGACGTCTAAGAAGTCTAAAAAATAACAGTCATTAATAATGGTAAATAAATAAAATAAATAGTTTGATTTTGTAGGCAGGAAAATTATTTCGTTTTAAATTTGAATGGTATATAATATTATTGTAAAATGGTGTTTCAAATAGAATACTTTCATATTCTAATTTTTTTCCATTGAATATTTTAAATCTTTTTTCATTTTAATACTTTGTAACAGGGTGACTGCCTTCCCTAAATTATAGTATCTATAGGTGGCGCTATTGCCACCTTCGGCAAAATATCTTGAGATATTTTGCCTTCCTTTCTAAAAAGACATGAAATGAAGTGAAGTAATTGAGTTTTGCAGTTAAGATGTAAGATTGGGATGTGTGTTCCAATACATCTCTCTTAGAGATGTTCTTTGTGCTAAGTAATTTTTATGAATATTCAATTGATTGAGAAGCGCTCGTCTTGCGATTTGTATATAGTGTGTTTTGTGCTGTGACGTCTACAATAAAAATGTGTCTGTAACATCTCTGTTCTATATTTTAAGTACCGAATAACATCCCACACTGGCGCCCAACGTAAAATGGAGTTCTTTCGGAAAATTTTTGTGCTTTCAAAGTCTTTGTGTCAAGTTCGCTGTTGTCATCCTGACAAAAATTCCAAAAATTATATTTAAAGTAGGGTAATCCGTACCCACTTCTAAATTATTGTCATCTCGGCAATAAAGGAAATTTTGTGTTCTCAAGTGCCGTGTTCGTCAAGAACAATTCATCCTGTGATTTCCAAAAGTTCTATTATATAATGTGTCATATCAAGTATCAAGATATACTCCAGTTTGGTGCTAATTTCTTTAATATCAGTTATGTGTGGTAGTATCATCGCGACAAAATTCAAGAAAGTATATAAAAAAGAGTAATCTGTACCCATCCCAAAGGTGTTGTCAAATCTACAATGAATCAAGCTTCTGTTCTTATTTTTAACAGTGCTTTCTTCTTCTTCAATTGTGTGTTTTAAGTACGTCATCCCGACAAAAAAAAAAAAAAAAAAAAAGCAAGAAATTGCATTCGAAAAGGGTAATCCGTACCCTTCACATTGGAAATAATTGAAAAATATTGTCGACATGACAATAAATAATGTTCTTCAGTCTTCATAAGCAACAAAATATCTTCTAGTTTTTAATTTGTGATTGAAACTTCATTTCGTCATTTAAATCATTCTAATTATTATCTGATTTTGTTTTTAGAAGTGTTCAATACCTATTTACTTTTGCGTGCTTTAACTGTTATGTGAATCATCGACAACCTTTATCTTAAAATAGATTTTTATTTTATTTTTCTTACCGGTAAAAGTTGAAATTATTTTTTTGATTGTTTGTTTGTTTCTCTTTTTTTTTTTTTTTTTTTTTTTTGTTGGCCAGCTGCGGAAAAAAGTTTTCATTTTCTTTTATTTATTAAGATAAATGCTGTTTCATATATATATATAATTTTTTTTTTGTGTTTGTTTTGTTTTATGTTGATTTTGAGTAAGATTATTGAGAAACATTAGTTTTCTGAAATTGAAAGTGATTTCTTTTGATATTGTTTTTAAAAGCAAGGATTCTGAGTAAGTGAATTTTGTTTTTTTTTAATCTGTGCACAGAGTTTAAAAATGATTTTGATAAATTTTATTATTTCGCATGTTGTTTATTTTTTAGATGTAAAGTAAGTTCTTTATTCATATTTCGAGTTGTTTTCATATTTATGTGTGGTTGATAATTATTTCGCAATGAATTACCTATAATATTTCTTATATTTAAATGAATGATTTATGTCATTGGTAAGCTAATTTGGTTAAAAGGTTGAATTTTAACGTATAATAATATTTCTTCTAAATATTTTCATGAGCTCATGATTAAATTAGTGGTATATTTTAGTATGTTTTAAATTATTTCTTGCATTTTTTTTAACATTTATTTATGAAAATTTATCTATATTTACATGTTTCATTTACCTGTAAGGGGAAGGTAGTCATTTTGTTCTTATTATTTAATGGGTCACGTATCTAATAGTTTTCTAATTTAAGCATAAATCAACAATATCAACAACAATTTGGAAAAATGGCGTTTCTTTCTAAAGGAAAAAAAATCGATTTGTTTAATTTGGGCACAGAATTAGAGTTAGATGTAGATAAAGATGATAAACTATCAGTCTTACGTGAGAAAATTATGAAGTGTCAACTGCTTAAAGACGACGAACAATTTGTTAAAGAGGCATTTATTGCTATCGTGGAAGATCGCAAAAAACAAGAAATTGCAGAACAACAAATGATTCAGGATAAACGTATTGCAGAGGAAAGAGCATATGAGCTAGAAAAGCTTAAGCTACATGCTCAAAACCCTACCGCGACAACAGTACCACAAAATCAAATAGACCAGATGCGTATAGATATTAAAAATATCTTGCCAACATTTATTCCTGAAAAGGATGATATGTCTTTGTTTTTGACAATGTTTGAACGTCAAATGAAAATGCTTAATGTCTCCAAAGAATTTTGGGTTTCTCAATTAATTGCCGTACTTCCGAACGACATTGGTAAACTAATCGCCAGAGAACCAGAAGAAATGTTCAAAAATTATTCTTATATTCGTCACATATTGCTTAAAAGATTTAAGTTGACAGCAGAAAAATTTAGAGTATTATTTAGCCGACATCAAAAAAGAGAAAATTCTACTTGGAAGGATTTTTATTTTGAACTTAGAAATTATTTTGAGGGTTGGTTATCCGAATTAGAAATCAATTCATTTGAAAAACTAACTGAACTAATAATCGCTGATCAGATTAAGAAAAAGTGTCCACCAGAATATAAAAATCATTATTTAGATGGTTGGGACAAGTTAAATGATCCTGTCGTGTTGGCTGAAAAGCTAGACATTTACGAAAACATTAAACCTTCTTCTCAAAAGTCAGCAAGTTATCCAAAAACGCGTGAAGCGCAGAAACATGTTTTGCCGAAAAATTCAAATTGTCAAGAGTTCTGGAAAAATCAAACACCCAAACATGAAACTAACGAACATTTTTCAAATTATAAAAATAATCATTCTACTTCAAAATATACAAATTCAAGATACGAAAACAATGATAAGCGTCCGATTATAAATTGTTATGGCTGTGGTAAACAAGGTTTTGTCAAAGCCAAATGTCCTAATTGTTCTCCATCTACTTCTACGCAGACGCAATCAGCAAATTTTCGTTCCCTTCATCTCAAATCTTGTTCTGTCAATACTCAAGCAACACCTTTGTTGTACATAAAAGTAAATGGTGTTACAGGGGTTGCTTGTGCAGATACAGGAGCTACTCATTGCATTGCTGGGGAAATGTTATACAAGATTCTGTGTGACCAAGGAACTGTGTTCGAAGACACCGGTGTAAGCATAACACTTGCTGATGACCTACGAAAAGAAACCAACGTTCTTCAAGCAACAATCACAGTTGAAATAGAAGGTCGTACAACTAGTACAACGATTTTTGCCTTACCCGAAGCCCAGGGAAATAGAACATTGTTAGGCATAGATTTTTTAAATAAAATGGGGGATCGTGCTAGACATGAGAAGCCAAAGTTGGTATTTCCAGAACAATCCTAAACGTAAAATTCCCTTTTCTGATGATCCTTTCATTACGACACCTGAAATCTCAGCACCAACTGCCACAGTTAACTCGGTTATGTTAAGAGAAACAGAAGGTCAGCATCTATCTGAGATACAAAGAAAAAGGCTTAATGACTTACTTGAAAAATTTTCCAATACCTTTCGACCAGGGGGAGAAGCAACACCCGTCGTCGAACATCATATAAATACCAGAGACCACCCCACAAACGCTCGAGTTAGGGCCGTAAGCTGGTTTCGTCGTGGCCAAAAGGAGCTAAGGCCATTTGTACAAAAACAATGCTGTACCGCAAGTGAGCCGCCGCTAATTGCGGCAGCTATCGCCGAGCCGTTAACGGCTCGGCAATGACAGAACTGTTGCATTTACTTTGCGGTAAACTCTTAGAGGTCGGTTTCGGGCAAAAAGGTAATGGCCCTCCAAAATCTAGAAAGCAGAGGGCTAATATAAACTGACCAGCATTTTTATTTTAAGGGAGAAAATGTATAAAAATTTTAAAATAAAAATAAGAGAGAAAATGTATAATTTTATTTCTTTCAAAAATTACTTTATATCTGGGCTTTAATAAGCATATGCATAATTTACGAGATTTATATTTAAAATAATAAAATAGATGACATTTTATTTAGTTTGAAAATATTTTTACATATAAAATGAATTGTCTCCAAAATATATACAGAATTCCAAGTTTTTTCTTCACCGGCGCACTTTTACATTCATTATTCATAAAAAATAGTTGAAAAAAAATGAATAAATATTTAAAATATAGTAAAATAATTTAAAATAAATATTAAAACAGAAAAACGCCTTAGATTGTGCCTAAAACAGTCCACGTTCAGTCCAGCCCCCCCATTAATCAGTAATACAAAACTTTTTTTTTTAGGAAAGATCATTCTAAAAAATAAAAAATCATGTTATTAAAAAAATAATAATAAGAAAGAAAGAAAGAATGTATTTTCATTCATTCGCATCTGCAAGCGCGGAGACAAGGGAGAGATTATAGTGCTAATAATTCTCCCTATATAGGAGGAATAATTTAATTTACAGAAGATAATTTTAAAATTATCTTCTCTGTAAATTAAGTATTAAAATGTTTATATCTATGTTTTTTTATAAACACTCTGGAATGAAATACACTTGTAAATGTTTTCCTTAATATACAAAGCACAATATGTCACACTGGATACACTAACAAAAAATTTTATTTTAAAGAAAAAAACCCTTTAAACCTTGAACAAATTCCAATTTGAAGAAACATCTAATAACAGCATCTATTTAAATTCATATTTCTTCATAAACGAATGAAATTGCAGGAGCTGACAGTAAGAAACTATGTAACCGAAAGATGGTTTATATTTTTTGGTAAAAAAAAAAAAAAAAAAAAAAAAAAAGCAAATATTGTTTAACTGGACATTTTCAATCTATGTTCTGAAGATGATACTGTGAGACAGAAGGAAAAACGGTTGTCACGTGACCACAACCGCTTACTATCAAATAATTTATTAATTTACTAGCTGCACCCGTCAAAACTCGACGGAAAAGAATATATATTGGGTATGATATATATCAACTTTATATAGACAGTAAAATACTGAGCGAAACAAACAATTGCCACCTCTCAAAATAGGGATAACATAGCTTTTCATGATGAATATACACAAACTTCAGAAAATGACAAAAAATAAGGAAAACAACTCATAAATTATTATGTTGGACTTAACTTCAGCTACAAATCTTTTTTAATGCGGTTTCTAAACCTTAAATATTATTTAAATGCCAAATTATTTAGGAAGTTAATATTATACCCCGGAAGACGAATTCAAAAATAACTGCATAGTTTATTTTTTCTCCGTTTAAATATCGCTTGATAACTGTACAATAATTATAATATCAATGAAACATTTTAATTATAATAGAAACAGGGACTTACTAAACTGCCTAACCAATCCACTACATATTTACAGCACTTGCAATAAATTTAATTTTTTTATTGGTTTGTATCCTCCATGAACTTGTAAAAATTAATTTTATTGTTATGGCAACGAAATAAAAAAATGATATCTCTGTTATTAAAAAGAATAAAATTTTTGTATTTGTTGCTGAAATGCAGAATTTTTTCTTTTTTAAAACAATAACTTAATACAATGAAATGATTTTAATTATTTTTTTATATTATGTAAGATAGAAATATAGTAATACCGGCATATCACAGGTTTTATTCTTTTTTTTTCTTATATGACATCATTTACACCTTCAGAAATACTCATCTTTTCTTAAATAAAAGCGTGATTTATGCAGTTATTTAAGAATTCTTTAGTTTCATAAAATATTCATTATAATTAAATAGAAATGGCGCAGTTTATAGAAATATTTTCATTTGTGCACGCCACGGACCTTTAAATTAATAGAAGTTCACTTTATTTAGATGCAGGAATTAAAGACAGTGAATATGACATCATCACTGACACAGCTATAACAATGTATATTATATTCATGGATTAAATGTATCTGGCTTCTGTATGACCACATTTTCTCCATCGAAAAAATTTCACTTTAGATATTATATTTTATTAAAGTTTATCTTCTGTTATTTTACTTACATAATAATTAATATTATTACTCAGTAAATAATCTGTGTATTGCAGGGAATAACTATGTACAATCATTTTATTATGATTAAATTTTACGAATACCTTTTTTTTTTTTTTTTTTTTTTTTTTTGAAATGCGATTACACATTCACCGATGAGATCGAGTTCCTGATTGGTGGAAAATAATGAAACAAAATAAATTTTGAGAAAAGCTTAATCTGTTGCCACTGTTTTGAAGAAATGTCATGAAAAAGCTTTTAAAATTAAAAATAAAATATAAAAATTGAAATAATTTAAAAATTAGCCAGAATGGACACATCTACACACAAAGAGCTTTCATTTAAAAAAATAATTATCAAAATCGGGCCAGTAGAAAGCTCAGGGCTGATGACCAAAAAAACAGCCAGGTGTTTTAAATATATAGATAAGAAAATAGAAAACTTAAATCGCTCTAGTTATCAGACTAGCCAGTTTAATGTCTTTTCCCTTTCAAAATTACTCAAAAATTGCATAAATATTTAGCTTTGTTGAACTGGGAATTTGGCAGTCGTCTGAAAGCTGAACGAAATCTTTTGTAAAAACAAAACACTATATGAAGTTATTTATATAAATATAGATTATATCTTTAAATATTTTATAAGATATAATTCATATTCACAGTAAAATCTGTCTAAGACATATCTTAGACAGATTTATAGTTAATAGCCAGTTATATAGTTATAGGTACCTTTAACTATATAACTATAAAAAAAATATTATATCAATATATGTAATTGAGTGTGTGTGTGAATGTATTTTATTTAAACCAATGTGACATGGCTCTTATTTGTTTATAAAGGGTTACATGTTATGATAACATAAATTCTACGATTTCAGAAATTCACTAAATATAATTAAAACTTATTCTCTTCATTTTTTTTCCATATTGAACCGACATAGGTAAAGGATAAAGTGAAAAAATAACTGAAAATTAGTTTAATTTATTTTTAACTGATAAGTATTATCGTTAAGTTCGGAAAATTGTTGGGAATCATAAGGCTGCGGGAAAACAGCACTACTTTCATTTGCACTAAAAGAGCAATAAATCTATCTTTGTTTCCGACAAAGGAAGGGAAAGTTTATCTCCCCCAATCTTCAGTCATAAAGCTGTCAACTGATTTCGAATTCGATTTCTTTCTTGAAGTTCAGATTCAGTGCAAAGAAAGAGCAATTTATACATCAAAGCGCCGACCCGAAAGATAAAAAATAACGAAGCCTGACCACAAGAAGTTAGTGCTATGTGCCCGCTCCTTTACACGTGAGCGAGGGAACGAATGAGAAAGGGTTTGTTTCGAAGGGGTCTTTCAAGGACATGACCAGTCACATTCAGGGGTCAAAATTTTTGCTGTGTCATTCATGGCATGAAATCACTTCGTAAATGTTGACTGGATTATGAGGACTCTGTATCAAAATTTTACACAATTATTAAAAACTTCGCAGTGGGATTACACTAAAATATTGTAAGTCTGAATATTTTCTTTGCCTATTCATTAAGTTTAATTTGAAATATTTCTGTACTATTTTAATGCATTTTTATAATAGAATTATAAAAAAATAAGTATATAAAGTTAAAAAGTCGTCATTTTATAATTTATACGACGTAAAATGTAAGAATTCGCAAATTCACTGGAATTTTTTAAAGGTGTATTTGTTTGGTAGGATAATTGTTTTTTTATTATTACTCTTTGAAAATTTTCATTCAGTTGTATCAATATATGGATTTTATTATTTTTTTCCCTCAACTGTTGAAGATTTAATTAGTAATTTTAAAGAAAGTAACTAGTTTTAAACATTGCGACTTATTTATATCACTATCGTAATTCTTCTAGATTATTTTAAATAAATTCATTTAATGTTATAATTATTTTTTTAAATGCGACTTTGAAAGAAAAAGATTTTTTTTTATATCCACTCTGATATAGGATTGTAATTTTTCCTTATGGAAAATGTCATTAAATTAAACAACTGAGTAATTTTAATACAATATAAGAAAAATTAAAGTGAAGAAAAACTCATTAAAATAACCAAGATATTTTGAAAAAAAATTCTAAAATTATTTTTCAGAAGAAATGTTAGAATGCATAGCTTAAACTCTTCTTTAAATTATTATCATTATTTGGATATTTGATTAATCAACTTTAATTGAGAAATTTAATGGTTTTCGATGGTAAACAAAATAAAAAAACGGAAAGGGATTTTAAAAAATGTCATTAAGGACATATGTAAACATAAAATAGCATTTTTATATTATTTATTATTTATTATTGTTATTATTTTATTAATAATACTTGTGTGGAAATTTGTATTTATAAAATGAAGATGGTTCAGAAATATTTCACTTATTTCTTTATGATTTAATTAGACTTTAATGAATGGGCAAAAGTAATAACATAATGACAAAAAAATTCTCAATAATTGTTGAAAAAAAAAAAAAAAAAGAAAGAAAGAAAGAAAAGCACATCTTTTAATAAAACATGCATAAATAAGTTTAATATTACACATATTATTTAGGCATAAATTCAAAATTTATTCTATAAAGAATATTTATTGATAGACTGTTTAAATGATAAATGCTTTTGCTTGAAAAATACTATATATTAATAATCATTTAGGTTATCTTAAAAATTACTAATTCACTTATCTTGAACTTTTTCAAAAAATTTTAAAAGAATGCTTGGCATAGCGAATTAATTAATTAGTTTATTTTTTTTCAATTAATAATTTTAATTGTATATGACATGAAACTATTTGAAAACCATATTATTATTTTTTTAAATGTATAATAGAATAAATAAACAAATTAATAAATTTATTATGCCAAGTATTGTGATTTGAAAATTTTTGCAAAAGTTCAAGGTAAGTAAATTTATATGCTTTTTTAAGTGTATCGAATGTAAATTTTTAAAACATATAATTAAATAATAAACAAATAAATTCATTTTCAACTTATATGTTTTGGAAACTTTTGAAAAATTTGAAGATAAAAATTTGTAAATTTATAACTTTTTTGAAAAGTGTACATAAAGATTATTAGTACATTTGTTTTACATGCAAAGACAGTTTATCATTTAAATAATTTTCCAGCAAATATTTTTTATAGAACAAATTTTGAATTTATGCTTAAATATTAATTCTTACAAACACAAATGGCTGGGTGAGGGTGATCTCCTGGCCAGCCTTTATTTTTAATGGCCTTTAAAAGAATAATTGTGGCCAGCTTGTGGCTGTCTGATATTTTTGATTAAAACGTTAATGGCACATTTGTGGGCATTAACTTGTGGCCGCATTCTGGCCGGCGTGACAGTTTTTTGATGGAGCCGTTACGGCCAAAGATGGCGGGCCGTTATCAAACACTTTGGGCCACCGCTAACTACGCCTATACTGGCCCACCAGTTATGTGTTTGTTGGGCATCGTCCTATATCACTACCTCCTTACAGGTTATCACCGGCAAAGAAAGAATTGTGTAAAACCCAAATTGATGATCTTCTAGCCAAAGGAATTATTGAAGAATGCGAGTCTCCATACTCTGCACCAATAGTGCTCATTCCTAAGCCAAATGGTAGTGTTCGCTTATGTGTAGACTACAGGAAGCTGAATGAAGTTACTATACCAGATACCTATCCACTCCCTCGTATGGACGATCTTTTGCATCAGGCGAAAACTGCTCAGTTCATGACAACGCTGGATCTGAATGCTGGTTACTATCAAGTGAGTGTCTATGAACCTGATCGAGATAAAACTGCTTTTGTATGCCCTCTAGGAACATATCGCTTTCGAAGAATGCCGTTTGGTCTCCGCAATGCCCCTGCAACGTTTCAGAGGACAATGGATAGCTTTCGCAAAGGACTCCCAGATGTAAATATTCTCACTTATCTTGATGACTTAATTGTTTTATCATCAAGTTTTGAACAACATCTAGCTGATCTTGAAGCTGTTTTTAAAAGATTAGACAAATGGAAACTTTCTGCTAATAGAGAAAAATGCAACTTTGCTTGTACCAGAGTAAAATATTTAGGACACTGGATCACACCAAATGGCCTAGAAGTTGATCCTGGGAAAGTTGATGCTATTGTGAGGATCCCACCTCCGAAGAATACAAAACAACTGCAATCCTTTCTGCAGACATGTTCATGGTATCGCCGTTTTATACAAGACTTTGCAAAAATATCCAGACCACTTAGTAATCTCACAAAAAAGAATGTGGAATGGCACTGGGGTGCCGATGAAGAAAATGCATTTCAAACCTTGAAGCAATGCCTCGTTTCAGCTCCAATATTGAAACAAGCTGATGAAACTAAACCTTTTTTCATTCGAACTGATGCAAGTAGTTATGCTCTGGGAGCAGTACTTCTACAGGGTGAAGGTGCTGAAGAGCATCCGATTGAGTATGCAAGTAGATTGTTGACTGCTGCAGAACGCAACTATCACACCACAGAAAGAGAAGCACTTGCTGTTGTCTGGGCTCTTAATAAATTCAGAGGATATATTGATGGAACAGAAGTTACTGTGGCATCCGACCACCAGCCTCTCCGATGGCTCATGAGTTTAAAGTCACCTTCTGGAAGACTTGCCAGATGGGCTTTGCAATTACAAGAATTTAATTTGAAAATAGAATATATTCCAGGCAAAGCTAACGTCATAGCTGACATGCTTTCTCGTCCTGCTTGTGATCACACCAATAAAGAAAGTTGCGATATTTGCGCTATAGTAGTTGATATTCCTTCTAAATCATCAAGTGATTTACGTGCTGAACAAATGAAAGATGAAGAATTAAAGAAAATTATTAAAAGTTTCGAAGATGAAGAAAAAACCCTTGACTATACTAACTGGACTGATCGCGGTTATATTATGAATCAAGGAGTTTTATACAGGTATTCTCCAAGTTCGGAATCGGAAGAAGATCAACTAGTTGTCCCATCACATGAAAGGGAGAAAATTTTAAAAGAACACCACGATTCACCTACAGCTGGTCACTACGGTGCTGAAGGTACGTTAAATAGAATATCCAAAAGGTATTATTGGACTGGAATGCGTTCATACATTGCAAATTATGTCAAAAATTGTGCTGAATGCAATAGGTATAAGCCTTCTAATCAAAAACCATCCGGTTTGTTACAAACACCAGTGTATTCACAAAGATTTGAAGTTCTATCAATTGATCTTTTTGGCCCTTTACCAAAAAGTAAAAACGGTAAAAGGTGGATATTTATAGTAGAAGACTGTGCAACAAGATGGGTGGAATTGTTTGCCCTTACACATGCTACTGCAGCGCAGTGTGCAACTACGTCGCTTGAAGAAGTTATCCTTAGATATGGTCTACCGAGACGTATAATATGTGATAACGGACCCCAATTTGTTAGTAGTGTGATGCAACAACTTTGTTTTCTTTTAGGTATCAAACAAAATCCAACTCCCATATACCATCCCCAGGCTAATCCTGTGGAGAGGAAAAATAGAGATCTCAAGCCGAGATTAGCTATATTAGTAGAAAATGATCACTGCTCTTGGGAAGAAAAGCTTCCAACAATCCGTTTTGCACTAAATACTGCTAAGTGTGACACTACTGGAGAAACAGCAGCATTCTTGCAGTTTGGAAGAGAATTGAGAACAACGGATGATGTTCAGCATGACATTCGTGCTGTAATTCAAAATGATAATTTTGTGCCTGAGATTACTCCATATCTCAAGAAATTCGCAAAATTCACCAAAGAAATCAAAGAAAAATTTGAATCTAAGCAAGATCAGAGAAAAAAATTTGCTGACCGTAGTCGGAAACCGGGACATAGTTTTGTTCCAGGAGACAAAGTTTGGGTTGACTTACATCCAGTAAGTAAAGCCTCTAACAACAAAACGTCGAAGTTCATGCCTAAACGTGATGGACCTTACATCATTTTAACTCAAAAATCACCCACCACTTTTGTCATAGCAAGTATGGACAGTCCAAATGATCCACTTGCTACATGTCACACTTCTGCCTTAAAACTATGTAATGACTCTGACATAGTGCCTGTCGCACCCATTAGGAAACGCGGTAGGCCACCAAAGAAAATTACTGGTTCCACACCGGGACGTTCGCGGAACCAGAGGGGGAGGCTGTAACAGGGTGACTGCCTTCCCTAAATTATAGTATCTATAGGTGGCGCTATTGCCACCTTCGGCAAAATATCTTGAGATATTTTGCCTTCCTTTCTAAAAAGACATGAAATGAAGTGAAGTAATTGAGTTTTGCAGTTAAGATGTAAGATTGGGATGTGTGTTCCAATACATCTCTCTTAGAGATGTTCTTTGTGCTAAGTAATTTTTATGAATATTCAATTGATTGAGAAGCGCTCGTCTTGCGATTTGTATATAGTGTGTTTTGTGCTGTGACGTCTACAATAAAAATGTGTCTGTAACATCTCTGTTCTATATTTTAAGTACCGAATAACATCCCACAACTTCTTTTTTCTTCCCTCTCTTCCTTTTCTTCGATTATCTCTGACTCCTTTATTTTCTCCGGCTGACTTTTTTTTTTTCTAAATAACGCTCTAAAAATGAGCTGGGTTACTCAACCAAATTTTTTTATTTCAACTATTTTAGAATAAAACAAAACAATTCAATACATTCTAACGCAATTCAAATATAAATTAATTAAACAACGGAACGTAACAAACGTTGCCATCAAAAAGCGCTAATTTAAATTGTTGCTTAAAAACTCATGAATAGCGACTTAAGCCGACCATAAAAACGTAGCTTTATGACCCGGTACTTTACTTTGTTTAAATTAAATTAATGCAGCACTAATAATATTTCTATTTTTATTTACTAGTTGCATCCTTAAAATAATCTTCAAAAAATAACACATCCCCTCTCTTGTACCTCATTTTTTTAACCTCTAATTAACCGCTGACAGACACCATAATAATCATCTTATTTCAGAAGCATTTCTTTGTTCTTAATTTGCCTTTGACCATGAGAACCCTTGATTCGCTTTTTATACAGCACTTAAAGTTCAAAAGACAAAAAAATTCGTGGAGTGAGAGAGGGAACTCTTGAGGACTTTTTTTTCTAGAATTCTCTTCTTTCGCCATTTTTTTTCAACACATAGTGTATTTTCCTCTCGCTAAGGGGAAAGAGAAAAAAATTGTTCTGTATTTAACGCGGGAAACTTTTTCCCTTTTTTTTTTTTTTTCTTTCTTTCTAGCGTTAATTAATATTCATGAAACTGACGAGGTTACAGTTCTCAAGGTCACTCATCTTTCAAAGCGTTTTTTTTTTTTTTTTTTTTTTTTTTCTTTTAATAAGAGGAAAACAGATCCCGGACGTGTGAATAACTTAGAACGGCGGGAAAAAAAGGAGGAGGAAAAAGTTAGAGAAAGGGTTAAAAATAATGCACAGTAGGGGTAATATATGAATAAATTGCGTTACACTAAAAAGTAGAGATAATTCTGTAAGATTATTTTAATGAGGTGAGGTGGTCTAAATTTATTTTACTAGAATTTGATAAAGCATGTAGTTAAGAGCCGAAATGGAAGGGATATTTTTTTTTTCTTATTTTTTATCCATGTCATTTTCCTTTGTATAGCTTTCCGTTCTTCTGAAATATTAAAGAAAACAAACGTCAGAGAGTGATTATAAAAAACTTACAATTCCGTCTCGTCTGAATGTATGATATAAATCTCCTTAACTAGTCCAACGCGTATTATGACAGTGCCTAGCTACTCTCTTATGAAGGTAATCTATAGTTTTGTTGTGAACGTTTTGTCCGACATCTAAAATTTGTGCATTTAAGGGACACCATGTATGATTGTAGGATTATTAGCTACTGTGATCAGCTGCCGACTCTAAATGCACGAATGAGAGCAGGAATGTATTAGAGGGTATACGGAGGTATGCGCCGTATACCTTCTGGATTTTTTTAGGAACACTGTATACCCTGTGTTTCTTAAAAAAGCTGTGGTATATGCACAGCATCGCTTCTTGAGCGTATACTTTCTCCTTAAATATAGTGTGTCCCGACGAAATAAAGCCACCATGATTTTGTACTGTAATCGGAAACGAAACAAAACCACGAGAACGAAACAAATATATTAAGAAATACTGTATAGAAATGCTTATTTACAGGGAATAACTCACTCCTTGCCCCACTTGATCAGGGAAAAAAACGAATGTGTAAAAAAAGAGAGGGAGAGAAAGTGTCCTGCCAAAATAAAGCTATTACTGTTAACAGTAATTATATCCGCCGCGCTTACATATGACTTGGAATATACGATGAGGCATACCATTTACCAATCGCTGGAAGACATTAGCATCAATTTTATCTCCTCTCATGCCTCAATGATGGCAGCCTTCAGTAATAATAAATAAATTTCCTTAAATTACTAAAGTTTTTTTTTTTTTTTTTTTTTTTTTTTTTTTTTTGCGTTTTTAACCAGATTTGTTTTTTTTAATTCAACGTCTTAAAACTGTATAAATTAGGTAAAAGCAAAGAAGTTTAAACTATTTTGAAACTTATTCACATCAATTTAATACTTAAAAAGAAAAAAAAAATCTTTCAAAAATCTATTCAAGCCTTATGTACAAGTATAAACAACTTCTTAAAAGACTAAAATATAGTACTTCTCAGGGCCGTAACTAAAAACTTGGAGGCCCCGGGGCAAACTAGTGAGGCCCTTCGCACCCGGTTCAAATCAAAACTTTGCCCCGGCCGCAGTTTTTTTTTTTTTTTTTTTTTTTTTTTTTTTTTTTGCACGCCGCTGTTTAAACGTGCATACATGATAAGCCCAAAAATGACTAAAAAACGTAGAATTGGACAACCTTACTCAGCAGTAGAGATGGGCATTATTTAACATAACAGGATAAATATTCGTAATATTAACCAAAAACTTATTATTCAATAACAGATTACCAAAAAGTCCCTGTTAATTTTGGAACGCCTCGTATGATAAGCATTTTAAAAAGAAGAAACAAATAGTAAGGCTGAAAATCATTTTAGGAATACATATTTTTATAAATTAATAAAAGTTTAGTTATATAAAAAAATTCCAACTTATAAATCTATTTGAATTCTGAGGCAAAGAATTTCTATTACTGCAGAAAACAAAAATCTTCAACTGCATTAAAACGCTTTTGAGACAGAGGAAGGAAAAAAAATTTCCGACGCATAAAAAAAAAAAAAAAAAAAAAACCTATGAAACTTTCTTTTTGACGCGTCACTGTCGATCTACGATTCCAAGACATTAAAAATCCCTTTGGTCTAATCAAGGAAGCCAATCATAGAACCATTTTCCTTTTGCATTGTCCAAGGCATTAAAAATCCTTTTGGTCTAATCAAGGAAGCCAATCATAGAAAACCTTGTCCTTTTGCTATCTCAAAAGTTCACGTGATAAAATCTCTCAAAAGCTATTCGTTGTTGATTATTCTATGAATATTTATAAACATATGGCTTCGATTCTTCACAGAATATATTTTATCGTTTGAATTTTTTATAACGCTCACAGTTACAAAGATTAAAGCAATAAAATCAGTTTTTAGAATAACGAAAACAACATTTATTGAAAATAATAGCTGGAATAATGAAAATTGCTTTTATCAAACAAACAAGGTAGAATACTGAAAATGAAATGAGGGAAAAGTGTGTTTTTATTCTAAAGTACGTGAAGTTAGTGAATGACGCTTGCAGAATATTAAAAAGCAAGGAGATAATGTCGGCCATCTTTGGTCATATTTTTAATGGAAAGGAATCTCTGTTTGAAAAATGGAATTAAAGAGATTTACGGATTTAATTGTTAATAGAAGGGTGTTTTATCGCTCGGGCACGGGACATAATCTTTCTCTTGATGTAGTTAGATGGGTAAAACGGTGACAATCTTTGAATTTGAATATTTAAAAGGGATATTACTATGTACTCATGGTATTTGGGGAAGGGGGGGGGGTATTCTGGCGCTATGATTTTTATTTAATAAAATGTTTATTGCTGTTTTTTTATCATTATTATTTTCAGGGGCGTGCCATCAGTATTCGGCGCCTGTGTGCAGAACTGCATTTGGCGCCCTACACCCCCACCCCAATCCAATCGCCTGTAAAAAAAACTTTATCCCCCCCCCCCAAAAAAAAAACAATGACTATTTATAAATGTATAGTTGTTATTCTTTTGGAGTTTTTTGAACCAGAAAATTTATTTAATAAAATATGTCTTGTTTCTTTACAGTTCGTACTTTATTTCATTAAATCAATAAATTTCTGTTTCCAGTGGCATGGGCCCCACCAGTGGCCGAGAGGTTCGGACCTTTCAACTGGTAGACGGCAGGTGCTGGGTTCGAATCCAGTCGCGGCTGTCGGCCTAACCGTTCGGAGTTTTCCGTGGTTTTCTCCGAAACTTGCGTAAATACGGGTTAGGTTCCCTTAGAAAGACCCCCACGGAGGGCACTCCCCCTGGTCCTATATCCCATTAGCGTAGATAATCGGACGTCAAAAATCAACCAACCAACCATCCAGTGGCATGGGTGGTAGCGTCAGCTCCTCCCACACCGCTGGACCCTGGTTCGAGTCCAGCTAGCGGCATGGGTGTCTGTGTTGTATCTGTGAAAAAAATGTATGTACTGGATAATTTGTAATAAAGTGTTCTATATGGTTTCCTGTGATCATTGGAGGTTATGCCGGCGAATAGCTGTAGCGCCCACCTCAAAGCTATACAAATATACAAATAAAAAAATTCTGTTTCCAAACATGCTTAAATTACTTGAAAAATACAGAAGGATGGCAGCTATGTAAATAAAATTCGTAACACAGTAAAACCTGTCTAAATGAAAGTATACTCTCTATCAGAATCCTGCGTTACGGTAAAATTTCATTATCCCGGAGAAAGTAATTTAATGCAATAACAATATATTGCATCTAAAAGAAAGATGTTGTTTTTACTTTGCATGTATTGACGATGGCTAAGAAAATCTACCGCACATAAAGATCTAAAAATTTGGATAAGGATTGATGATGGTAGATGCACCGTACACCTGACACTCAGTTTTTTTTTTTAATCACCCGAAATATTAATTAAAAACCCTTAATGATCATCGCAAAATGGCGATCTTTTATTCCTCAACGAGATCATGCTTGTGTCCTTCCCCAAGCAGTCCTTCCCACTGACCAAAAGCGTAACGTTTGATTTTTTCTGCATTTTGGGATTCCAGCAAATTGGGATATAGTGAGATCCTGGTAAAATTACAAATAAATAATAATAAATAAAGAAAACCGATTTCAATGGTATTTTTAATTACTATTTCAAAAACCTTTTTATTTGGTAGCGATTCGCATCAGTTCTCATGTTTTTCATTTCTCTGAAGTTTCAAACGTAAAAAACAACAACAACAACAACTGTTGATACAATCACAGTATTTTTCAGGTTCTAATAATTTTCAGGTGTGAAAATATTAATATTTATTGTTCAAAAAATGTTTTGAAGTAATTTCAAGGATTCGCCAAACATATTTTTTTCTCTCGGTGCAAATTATCTCAAGATATCGTTTCCCAATTAAGAAATATGTGATTTGAATATCATTTCGCGTTAATAAATAAAATAAAAAAATATGTATGAGGAATTGTGCGGATTTCCATTATTTATTTTATCAAGAATATTTTTTTTTTTTTTTGGTCAAAATTGAAAGTTTTATATCTAAATGTCAGAAAATAAATACAAATTGACAGTTAGCTTGAAAAATCAGACAGAAACATGAATAGCACCGCCGATATACTCTATTGAAGGCAGCGGGAAATCAACTCGAGCTTCGATTGAATGGATTTTCATTTAAAAAGGAAAAATCATACAAATTCAAGACTATACACTGCTATCAATATAATGTTCGTTCGAAAATATTTTTATTCAAAATTATAAAGTCAAATCAACATGTTGTTGAAGACATTGCCCTCCCCACACCCCATCTCTACATTCGTTTGGAAAAAATAACATTCAACAAGGGCGGATCTGGAGAGTCCTCAAGAGGGGGGGGGGGCGATTTTAAAAATTCGGAGACTCGAAACTCATGCGCGGGTCGAGACTAATATTTTCACTGCGGGTCGGGTTTGGGTCCGGTGAACTTCTATATTTTCAGAGGGTCGGGTTTGGGTCCGGTTGACTTCTATTTTCCAAGCGGGTCGGTTTTGGGTCCGGTTGACTTCTATTTTTCAAGCGGATCGGGTTTGGTTCCGGTTGATTTCTATTTTTTGCTGCTGGTCGTGTTAGCTAATCAGGGGCGTGCGAAGAGAAAACTGCGCCTGGGCAAAGTTTCAGTTTGCCCCCCCCCTCCCCCAAACGACTTTTCTTGTGACAGGCCAAAAATGATGTTGGTAGTATAAATTTGACGTCCTTTAAACTTCTGAACATGAGGCGACCGCCCCCTTCGCCCCTTACCCTTTCGCACCACGCTGTAACCAATGCTTTTTCTGTGGTTCGTATTTGGGTCCGTTTGACTGCTACTTTTTACAGTTGATCAGGTTAACTTCTACTTTTTTTGCTACTTGCTGTGTTTTAGACCGGTTGATTACTATATTTTGCTGCTGGTCAAAAACAAAAGTAAATTTTTAAAAATGTATTTCGTAAGATTTCGCAAAACAAATCTACAACATAAATATATTTTTTACGAATAACGAATAAGTAAGATGTCAGTCCAAATTGGGCTCGGGGTGAAGAATTGCACGAATCGCGTCGGCCCAATAATGCTTATCATACAGGCTGGGTCGGACACGGAACAGACGTTTAGCTTTTACTCAGGGCCGAGCCCCGACCTGGAAATTTTGATCAATACAGATAAGACATGAGTTCGGGCTCTTTTTTCAGAATTAGGTCCCACCCAAGCTCGATTTTAAATCCGAGCCCACCCAAACCCGAAACATTTTGCTTTATCAGAGCCCGAGCCCGATAACGAAAGTATACAGCGGAAGAAAAAATGAATAATATATATATATTTTTAATGTTAGGGGAAAAATTATAATTTTTAAACCACATTTTAAATAGAAATGTTACTCTTAAACGAAAATTTGAATTTAATATTATCAAAAGAAAAGTTTCGTTAAAAATAAAAATGTACTTACACAATACATAAAAAAAATTGTCATATTTTGTCTCTTTTAATAAGAAAACATTATGGATATGTTAGTGAACTGTGTTTCATAAATAAATGCATGGAACTTGAAGAAATTATTGTCGATTATTTGTCGAATCGGACAACATTTACCAATTTTCTATGAAAAGTGCACATTTTTAACTATAACCATTTCATTCCTCATAACAATCTTTTGGGATAGGTGTGACCCAGACAATAATATTAAATTTATAAATTTAAATTCCAATGCTATTATAGGAATAGAGGAAACACTGCTCAATTGCTTTCTATCAGAATAATATGGAAAATAAATTTACTTACGACCAAAAGTGACATCGTAAATTTCAGAGTACAGCTTCAGTGTCAGCAGAATTCACAAAAAAAGCAACAATTATTAAAATTATTTCCATATGAAAAGCGATTACGACCTGTGTACGCTGTGTACAATAGAAATCTAAATTATTCGCCAACCGCAAACTAAAATTGAAAGAAAATATCCTCTTAGCATTAAATGTCTAAATAATAATAAAATAAACAACTCTATGGCAAAATAACCAATGCTACAAACAAAAATCAAACTAAATTCATTATTCCCGCCTTTTCGTTGGCGCCAGACCATCGTCGGAAATGACAAAATAGGTCTGCAGAAGTTACTAATAATTTGATTTTAAACAGGGGCGTAAACCACCTTAGTCGCGTAGGGGGGTGTAGGCTCATAAATTTCCGACTGCAAGAAAGAACATTTCCGAGTACTATGGCCAACATGAGGACTTATATAGAGAAAGATATTAGGGATGCACCGAATAGTGATTTTGGCCGAAAACCGAATATTCGTCCGATAGGTGAACCGAATACCGAATATTCGGCTAGCCGAATAGTAATTGTTGGACCGAATACCGAATATTCGGCTTTCCAAATACTTTTTATATTTCAAAGTTTAAAGGTATTAAAATGCTGCTTTTTAAAACAATTTTACATAATATTTAATAAAAGAAACTTGCAATTTGATAAGTAAGGACTTTTTATAAGAGCATTTAGTATTGAAAAAAATCTGCTTGAGTTATTTAAGAAGCACAATTATGAGAATTTTTTAATTAATAAAATTTTTAATTTCATGTTTTCTTCTACGAATTAAAAGAAACATTTTAAAATCAAAGAAAAATAATGAAAAAATGGTCGAAGAAAAACTTTGCAGTCTCATAATTGTCCTTTTAAAATAACTCAAGGCAGATTTTTTTTTTTTTTTTTTTTTTCAATATAAAGTACAAATTCTATCACTGATTTTCTTGTGAATGGTGGCATTTTTCACCCTTCCCATCATATCATATTTTACAGAAATCAAAGCATGTGAGTTGAAAATATATAGTATCTTATTTATTGTTAAAGCAAGATACGAAAACACAAGTTTGACCTAGAGTGAGATGAAATACAATGTACTTATGACTCAATAAGTTGATTTTATGATCAAAAATTGTCTGCCTTGATGGCTATTACTAATCTCAAAGGTTTTTCTTTCTTGTTTAAGGGTGTATTTCGATTCAAACTGCTTATTTTCCGATTTATTTTTGAATTCATTTTTGCTCTCAAATACACCAAACTTTCAAAATCTCTTATTTGGAAAGTACACAAGGTGCCGTGATAGCCGATTCTTTGATAAATGCAGAAAATATTGCAAAAAAAGCAATCAAAAACGGCGTTTCGAACCGATTTTTCCCAAGCGAGAGATCTCGGAACGAAAAAAAAGGTCATACTGATAAGGTAATTGTTTATAACTCAAATTCTAATGAATTGAGCGTAAAAAGACATCACACAGCACCTCATACATCCCTTCAAGAATCCCCTCAGCAAGTTTCATGTCTCTACTTTTAAAAATGTGTCTGAAATTGTATCGGAAAATTTCGAGCTGTTGAAGGTGGAAAAGCATTTTTTCGAATACACCCTTAAGAACTTTTATTTGGGAAAAGCAAGAAACAGATTATTTACTAAACAAATTTAGGAACGTGCATATGCACACCATTTATTTATAAGCAGAATCCTCATACTTCATCATTTAAATTCTTCTCGTGGTTAATTTTCTTTAGTTAACACTTTCAAATAGCAAATAATGTAAAAACATTCTATTTTATTTATAAATGTGATTTTCTTTCTAATTATTTTAAATATATTTATAAATTGACAGTTAAAAGTAGAAATTGTGAAAAAAAAATTTAAAATTTGTTTTAAAAGGTTTTATCAAGTATTGGATTCAGCCAAATACAGTGAAACCTCCGAATAAGGGACACCCATGGGGCCGGAACTTTTGTCCCTTAAATAGAGGTGTCCCTTATTCGGAGTTTTTTCATTTTTTTAAAAAATTAATTATTCATAAGGACATAAAAATAGCAAAATATTAAAATTGAAGTTTAAATGTACCTGAAAGTTATAAATTACATTAATTAGGCACAAAAGTAATAGATAATTAATTTAATTTTTAAATTGATTACTTAATTAGTAAATGATTTGTTGAGTTATTGATTTGTATTTTTTATGTAAATGTTTCTATAATGCAAAAAGGGCAATAATATTTTAAAAAATCTTACTTGCGAAGTAATAAATAAAAAAAAGGGACTGTTTTGCTGATTTCAATTTTTGTACTACTAAACTTGACAGATATTCATTTACCATACTTATAACTTTTAGTTCTTCACTATAAGCAGTATTTACGAAAAAAGTATTCAACTGCTTTGCATATTTTAAAGCATCTGTGAAGTTATTTAATTTCACAATTTGCCTTTCTCTTTCATTTTCAGTGTCATCCCTTACAATTTTCAGCATTTTTTTTTTTCAATATAGACTGGGAGGAGGGCAGCACAGACAATCACCTCATCGAGTTCATGACAGAAATTCTAGAATTAATTAAAACTCGAAATGCATGTTAAAATGCAATCGGTCTACTAAAACACCTAAAAATCTGAAATTTAACTCGTAGATTTACTATTATATTTTCCTGCACTCAAATCTATGAAAATATGGAGGACTGGCTGCAGGATACCCCAATGATAAACCTAAAAATCAACCACTAAAATCGGGTTCATATGGACTTTCCATCTAGATATGACTTGGCAGACCAATTGTATTTTAGTTAGTGTATCAAGTTTTAACCAATTCTGGAATTTCAGCTATGAACTTGATGAAGTTATTCTCTGCACTGCCACCTCTGTCTCTAATAGGGATAAACACACTTGGATATCTTCATATGAATTGTGGATAAGTAAATGCTCATCAGTTGGGTTGCATACCTCTGTACCAACATAACTGCCTAGTGCCTATTTGATAAGTTCACAAAATTCTGTATTTTCATTTTCATCACAGACTACTTCATTATCTCAAATGCAAAATTCAACTCCTTTAACATTTTGCACTCGTACGTCTAGTGTGACTGGGCAACATTTTACTTTGCAAAATTTGTTTTTGTCATACCAGTAACAAAGGAAAATAAAATTCGTTATTTAATTAAAGCTTTTTTTTAAATTATGTACTTGAAGGAAACTTTTTTTTTAAATGGTGTCAACTGAATAAAATTTGTGTAAGAAACATCCGAGTCAAAAGGGTTAATCTCATTTTCAAGTGTCCCTTAAATCGAGTGTCCCTTCTTCAGAGGTAAATATATTACACTTCCTATACCAAGGGACTGGGACCGGAACTTTTGTCCCTTAAATAGAGGTGTCCCTTATTCGGAGTGTCCCTTATTTGGAGGTTTCACTGTACTTTGATATTCGGCCAAACCGAATATTCGGTAACATGGCCGAATACCGGATAGATACCGAATATTCGGTACAACTCTTTGCATGTGTATATAAATCATAATTTTGACTAAGTGTATCGATATAGTCAAATAAGTTTTAAAGAATTGATGTTGATTCCTTTTGAAAACTCATATTTATTTCTCAGTACTTTAATAAAATTTTATATGTTACACATTTTATATACCTAAAATATTCTGTAATAAAGTAGCTTACTTACTTCAAAAGGATTTTTTGGAGCTCCAGCAATGCAAAACGGTATATGTATATGAGCTGAAATTTTATCAGTATGCTCTTGTTTATTATGAGTATTCCTGTAATCACTGTCGAAAATAGAATTGCATAAACCACACTGCACTTTTTGTCTCTTACATTTAGGTGGGGCATAATTGATACAAAAATATTGAATTTTTAGCAATATACCAAAATATTCCCGCATATGCACTTTTTAATTGAATGATTTCGTACTATGAGCCGGAGCCAGATTACTAATGGTTTAAACAAAGAGTTAACGCAGGCGCAGTATGTTTTGTAACTGGCATATAGGGCGGAAGAACTAGCGCCTTATCGTCTAGGTGCTCAAGTTTTACACGTGTTGAAAAGAAAACAATGTTCTCTCTCTGTTATTTAGCAATCAGTTAAAAATATTTTAGCCTTTTTTTTCCTTTCTTAAGTAAAATTGAAATCTGTTTGCTTAAGTAATATTTTAGAGCAGGATTTCTCAAACTATGATACACGTACCACTGCTGGTACGTGAAGCTCTTTAATGGTACATGAAACAAAATAAAAAATCCAGCTTATGAAATGAAAAAAAAAAGTTTTATTCCCCCCCCCCTCATCTTTTTTGATTTGTCAGTTCACCGGCACCAAAGTGTCTGTTCTCTGATATTACTGTTTTGATAGCACTTTGCTTTCTCTTATTTCAACATAATTTAAAAATAATTTTCAATAAATAATTAAAATAATTTTTAAGTTTCACTTAAAAATAAAATGGATTATTGCAGTATATAAAACATGCTGTTCTACCTACCATAAAAATATAGATCCATATCTTTCATCATTTATGAAAAAAGGTACATAAAGTGGATGAACAGGGGTGTAGTCGTAAAAATAACAGAGGATATACGCTCTAAGCAGAGAGTATACGCAAAAGGCAGAGAGTATACTATAGAATGTGCATACTACAGCTGTCTTTAGGGACAGAGGTTATACTGTGTTCCTTTAAAAAATCCAGTGGTATACGGCACGTGTACCCTCCACTACATCCCTGCTGATGAATCTAACATGGCGGAGATAGCGCATTCCAAGTGCTTTTAATAGAGTCGTGCATGTGTATCAATTTACGCCAATATGTCATTAAGCATTGTATCTTTCTTTTACCAAAATCTATATCTTGGTAATGTGCATGTTATTATAATGTATCCTTTTTATTATTTCAATGTTCATATAAAACAGACGATATAAGTACCATTTAATATTGTAATCATGCAATTAAATTCAGTAGAATCTGCTCAGATGGATGCACAAAAGACTGGAAAAGTGTTTCATTTTTGACTTATTCCATTTACACAGATTTTTCTTTATAAGCTTTATATTTTTCACCTGCTAGCACGCGGAAGTGTCAGTTTCGTTTTAGTGTTATGCCAATCTGAAAGTTTGAAAAGCCCTGTTTTAGAGAGAAAACTTTTTCAAAAATACAGGATTTCTTAATATAAGTTTTAATTCTTTTTAACGACATACTTTAAAGCATCGTAACAATTTGGTGTTACCTCTCATTTTTCCGACAAAACAAAATGTGGTAGTAATAATACAAATATTAAAAAAACTGTATATAATTGATTTAGGAAAAGGAAAACAAATTATTATTTCTGATAGAAGTAAATTCGTATAGATTGTAAAATATTCAGATTATTTCAAGATAAAAATTTAAAGTATTTGGGTATTTTCAATTCCCATCCTGTATCATATAAATTTCTTAAGCACTTTTTTGAATCAATCAAAAATTACGTAAAAAAGTAAATAAAAACAATTTCGCATTTTAATTTTATTTTTATAATAAATTCGAAAGAAAACACAAAGTTAGTCAGTAGGAAAAAAATAAAACCATAATTATTTTCAATTAAAGGTAAAATTTGTGTAGAGTGGAAAATATCCAAATTTTGATATGGAAAAAAACAAACAAATATTTGTATTTCAGTTTTGAATTTTCACCGGATACCACCTAAATTCCGTGATATATACTTCTAATTAAATTTAAAGTTTAGATAAAAAATAAATAAAAGTTTCTTCATTTCGATCAGTATATTTTAAAATTTCTAAACTAAACTAAAAACTTTCCGACAGTAAATAAATACAGGTGGATTTCGATATCTCAAAGTTCAAAGGCACAGAAAAAAATAATTCGGATTATCAAGGTTTCACTCAAAATATCAAGGTTACAATAACATTAACATTGCTAGAAGAATAAGTACATAAATATATATATATATATGTATACATTTCGTCATATAGAGATTTTTGAGTACACAATATTTGACAAATGAAAAATTTTCTAAATAGCTTTATCAGAAAAATAAAATCCTATATATTAAAGTTATATTAATTAATTAGTAAATTACCAATTAGTTAAATTAATCAATAATTGCTCCGGCTAAGAATTAAATTTATATTTTCTTCGTTCTGAATTGTTTTTTCTTGTTTTTCCTAATTAGAAACTGCAAGGAGAAATAAATCCGACGAACAATAAAATTTTATTGGTTTTTTTTTTTATCTAACTTGTTTTCCTTATTAAATTAAAAACAACAAAAATATTTCTCCAATTCATAAATATTTATAAGTTAATACCTTTTATTTATTTATTTATTTATTTATTTCGTTTAAACTTACTTTCTTCCGATCGAACAAGAATTTTTCCGACTGACTTTTCCGTTTTTCCAATTTAAAAATTTTTATAGGTTAATACGTAATACTATTTTTTCCGACTAAACATGCCTTTTCTGATGAAACGGAAATTTTCCAAATGATATTTTCGTTTTTCCAATTTATAAGTTTTTATAGGTTAATACGTAATGCAATTTTTTCCGACTAAACATGCCTTTTCTGATGGACGGGGAAATTTTCTGAATGATATTTTCGTTTTTCCAATTTCTAAGTTTTTATAGATTAATACCATTTTTTCTGGTCGAACAAGAATTTTCCCGACTGACTCTTCCGTTTTCCCAATTTATAAATTTTTATAGGTTAATGCGTAATACTATTTTTTCCGACTAACATGCATTTTCCCATGGAACGGGAAATTTTCCGAATGATATTTTCGTTTTTCCAATTTATAAGTTTTTATAGATTAATACCATTTTTTCCGATCGAACAAGAATTTTTCCGACTGACTCTTCCTTTTTTCCAATTTATAAATTTTTATAGGTCAATGCGTAATACTAATTTTTCCGACTAACATGCATTTTCCCACGGAATGGGAAATTTTCCGAATGATATTTTAGTTTTTCCAATTTATAAGTTTTTATAGATTAATACCATTTTTTCCGATCGAACAAGAATTTTTCCGACTGACTTTTCCGTTTTTCCAATTTATAAATTTTTATAGGTTAATGCGTAATACTATTTTTTCCGACTAACATGCATTTTCCCATGGAATGGGAAATTTTCCGAATGATACTTTCGTTTTTCCAATTTATAAGTTTTTATAGATTAATACCATTTTTTCCGATCGAACAAGAATTTTTCCGACTGATTTTTCCGTTTTTCCAATTTAAAGTTTTTATAGGTTAATACGTGATACTATTTTTTCCGACTAAACATGCCTTTTCCGATAAAATGGGAAATTTTACGAATGATTTTTCCGTTCTTTCCAGTTTATAAGTTTTTATAGGTTAATAAAATTTTTCCGACTAAACATACTTTTTCCGATCGATCTGGGAATTTTCCGACTGATTTCTTCTTGGGGGGGTGTTGCACCCCCCCAAACCCCCCCGGGATTTACGCCCCTGATTTTAAAATAGCATCGTTTGCTAAAATAGAAAAAAAAAACACAATTTCTGCTTCCCCTTCGTTCTAATCAAAATGTCAATATAGTGATTTGAAAAGTAATAAGTAATGTTTAAGCGGGGGAAAAGCTTATTTAATATTTTCTATTCATTGATAAGTCAAATTTATAGGTTTCAGAAAAAATGAGTCCGAGTCCGAGCACTGTCTCATCTCTAATACAGACATTTAAAAAGAATGACTCCAGACCGGACTCGACCAAGAAGAAAAACAAGTCTGGCCCTGTGATGTAACACATATTCTATTACATATATTTCTATTATTTTTTTCAATTGTGAGTCCCCCCCCCTCTTTTAAAATTTAATTTTAAAAGAAAAGCATTTTTAATACGTATTTTTATTGTGTGTTCGTCTCCAAGTGCATATAAAATAATATTAATAAATAAAAAGAACAAATAATAAATTAGTTTTAAAATATCATTCCATTTCTAGATTTTTCTTTCTTGTTCTTCAGTTGATTAAATATCAAACGACTGTTTTATGTAACTGCTATTTTTTATTTCCCAATCATTTCATTTTGTCTTGTATAAAGAACTTAATTTGTTACCTGTTGTGAAATTCCGTTTAGGGTTGCCGGCTGCTGCACGTTCTCGCCACGAGCGATAAAGACTATATTCTTGACAACACTCATTTTTAAATTTTCCCCTTTGTTTATCATATAACGGTCCTTTTTACCTTTACATTGTTTTGCTCAGATTGGGAATCTATTCTATGCCAAAAGACTTTTTTTGGCGTTTGTGAAATCTGAAATTTTTGTCAGTTTTACGTTTGTCACTGCTAAGTAAAGATGCACGATCTCTGTCGTCAGCGTTGACTAATGTTTTCTATATTATGTTCGAAGACATTTCATATTATTGTGCTGTTTACTGACTAAGGTTTTTTGTATAATGTTCAATGGCATTTTATATTACCGTGCTGCATACTTAACGTTTATGGATATTCAATTTCTTGTGCTTTGAGAAATAAAAAAAGTAGTCAAGATGATTCTCTGAGAAGTGATTTTCATTAGTGAAAATGTCTTCATTTTTTTACTTCAGAAACAAATGTAAAATCAGGACCTGGTGTTCATCACAACATTTGTACTACAATCTCGGCCTAGCAAAAAAAACGTGCCTTCTATTTCATACTTTGCATCGATCTCGGCCACATGTATGAAATGTGCCCTTTATTCCTATCTTGCCATCATAGAACTATGGTGCCGCTTGAAGAAGGGTTTTTTGTTTCTGGAGAAGTGGTCCAAGTGTAAACAATGCGATGAGACGAAAATGTGATTTGTGCGTGGACCGTGTTTTGTTTCGGTTCCGGATGGTGCAGTGCAGAATGTTCGACGATGGCGAGGATAATGCGTGGAATCTTGTGTTTCAGTGGTGTCTCAATTCTGCAAAGTTGTTATCCTACAAAGTGGTTCTACAATGATGTGTTGGTGTGTTCTGCGAATAAAAAAATAATTAAGCCGTCTTCATTTTCTGTGTGGGAGCTTCTAATTTAACTCTCCTTAATGTTGAACCCCCCCCCCCCCATCTCAGAACAATTTTCGGAACGCTGGACAAAAAAGGAACTCTGCTGCAACTTATCATTTAAGTAACAGTCTCAGAAAGAACATTTTTTTGTTTCTCGTTATTTCCCCCCCCCCCCCCAAAAAAAAAGGAAATGTATTTATTACTTACCCATCATACGTAGTATAGGGTAAGTCTTGCAATCGTTTTGAAAATCGAAATTTTTTTTTTGACGGATTTACACGTTTTAGATAGTGGAGATTCCGAAAAACATATTTTTAGAAAAAAAAAATTTGCCGTCCGTCTGTCTGTCTGTCTGTCTGTCAGTCTGTCTGTCTGTAAACGCTCTATCTCCCGAACAAATTGAGATAGAGACTTGAAATTTTGTATGTAGTTAGTATGTAAGAATGGGACGAACCCTATTTAATATCAGCAACCTCGATTATCCGGAACTATTTTTTTCGGACTCTCGAAAAATTCGTTCTGATGAAAGGTATATAAAAATTTTCGAATTTTTTTGTTCTAAGGAATGGACGTAACAGGCAATAAAATAACACACATTTTGCATATAGAACGAAGTCGATCGGATTATTAGTTGCCGAGATATTTGTAATCTTGTTTTCCACATTCTTCGATTTTTCATGACCCTGTATTTCATTCAAATTTCAATTCAGAAGTATATTTTAATTGGAAATGAGACGCTTAATCCGACGCAGTTAATTGTTAGTTAGAAGAATTATTATTTTTGGAGTTATAAGGATGTTTCTTTTACGCAGTTCGGTACCACTTGAGTAGTTTGGCGTTTTATATAATTTGTCGAAATTAGTACATCAGCAGTTCTTTAACATAGCATTACTATGTATATTAACAATTTTTAAATTTTGTTTATGAATTGCAATGCATTGTATAAATAGTTTTCACATGTTTTATTTTCATATACATATCCATGATGGGTAAGTATTACGGTGGCCCCCAACGACTAGTTTTTTTCTTATGATGTTGTTTTCAGCTTAGAAGAAAGGTAATGTACAGATTCTTTTTCTTTATTTTCTTTTTGTGTTTCATATTATATATTTGCTTTTATGTTATTATTATTTGTAATTGATTATGATATATTTCAACAAGCTTAAGTATTTATAAGTATACATATATTTTTTGAAAATGACTTCATCAAAGAATAATTTTAATATTTCTGTACCTTGCTATGAAGGTGATCCAACCACTTTGGATTTTTTCTTTGATGTAGTTAGTAATTATGCTAAAATACAAAAATGGACAGATGATCAGGAGGTCTTGTTTCTTAAAACAAAATTAGCAGGACCTGCCCTAAAATTTTTTTCTTGAAAATGACAAAATTAGAAATTCAAATAGTGTAAAACTAATTAAACAGGAACTTTCACGATTTTTCTCTAAAGAATCTCAAACAGTTATAGATATCGAATTTGATAACATAAAACTCTTACCTAATGAAAGTATCAGTAATTTTTCCCATAGATTGAATACTTTGGCCAATAAGGCTTTTAAAACGAAAGATCCTGAATTTCTTAACGAAATAAAATATAAGAAACTTTTGCAGTGTTTATCAACTGATATTCGAATCAAAATTAAGGAGGAAAAAATTGATGACTATGACAAAGCAGTAGAAAGAGCAGAGTTTTTGCAAAGTATTTTGTCAAATGAAAAATTAATTAATATTCATAATGAATATTCTAATCATATTGATTTTTCTAAACAGATATCTGAATTATCAGAGAAAATAAATGCTTTGTCATTTGTAAACAATACACAGAAAGATGACACTAAACAAACCCAAACACGTCCTAGTTTTAAGAAGGACACTCATGAGTTGTACAAATCAAAAAACTCTAGAAATTTTGATTTTAAGTTTCAAAATAAAAATAACAGAAAGGTAAATATTTGTCAAATTTGTTCCAAGCGAGGTCATTTGGCCCTCCAATGTTTTAAGTATAAGAATTTGTGTAAGAGAAAGAAATCTTATGATCAGAATTATTATGGACAATATAGAAATACTAATTTTGATAATTCTGGTTATAACCAATTTCAGCCTTTAAACGACCAGTGAGACGCAGTACAGCTGATGAGCTGTTGTCTCAAAACTGTCTTGGGTCATCAGCAAATAAATGTAAACTGTCGAATGAAAGACAAGTTAAATCCACTTATTCACAAACTTCTAAGGAAATTCAGATTTGCAACAATCAGTCAACACAGACTGATGAAAAAGTAGTCATTTATAATGTATATGATAAGTGTTCGTTTTTACCTATTATTTCCAGTAAGTTTGGCAAATTTGAGGCATTTTTATTACTGGATACAGGAAGTTCAATTTCAATTTTATCACTTAATTTCTTTAATGAAATAAAAAAGGATGTTTGTTACAAACATTTAGCTTCTTCAGTAACTATTTCAACTGTTAATTCTGCTGTTAAATTTTCTTCTTGCATTTCTGTGTCTATCAAAATTGGTAAAATATTCTTTCGGCATACCTTTTATATTGTTGAAATTGCAAATTCTTCAGAATTTGTTGGAATTTTAGGCTATGATTTTATTGTGAAAAATAATATTGTTATTAATCCCAGTGATAATACTGCCTCAATAAATGGTGTTGAAGTACCATTAAAAAATAAATGTAGAAAAAGTCAAATAAATGCAATGTGTATTGATGAAAGTTCTGAAAGTGAGGTAAATAATAATGACAGTAGTTCAAGTGATATTGTGCATAAAGTTAACAGTAATGAATCGCATGATCAGATCTGTGCATATCTTGCACACAAAGTGAACTTAAATCCGTATGAACACAAATTTGTAAAAATTAAAACTGACATCTCACCAGATCAAGATGAGATGCTATTTTGTAGTAATATTTCCTCTAATAATGTGTTATGTCATGATGCACTTATAAAATTAGATTCTAAAGTTCAAAATATTTCATATCCCAAAATCATGCATGTTTACATTGAAAATTTATCTGATCATGTTGTTCATTTGAATAAAAATATGGAAATAGGTTATCTGTGTATACCAGATGAAATTGTTGATCAAAATGAACTGGAAAGTAGTTTAAATTCTTCAATAAATGAAAATTATTGTAATTTTATTACTGCATCTGATCAGGTACTTGCTCAAAGAAAAAAAGATCTTTCTATAAATGATTTTAAATTGGATCATTTAGAAGCAAATGAAAAGAAGGAAATCTCTGATCTTCTCTTAAAATATTATTCTGCTTTTTCAAAATCTCTTAAGACACTTGGTCATACTGATCGCATTGTACCTAATATCAAATTTATTAATGACTTCCCAATAAAAACTTTACCATTTAGCATTCCCCAAGCACTTCAGGCAGATGCTAAAGAGCAAATAGATAATCTTGTTGAAGCAGGAATAATAGAGAGGCATTGCTCTGAATGGTTTTGCCCTATCTTAATTGTAAAGAAAAAGTCTGACGGTTCAGGTAAACAGAAATATCGTTTAGCGTTAGATTTGAGAATGCTTAATTCAGTTATTCAGGGATCTTCTTCTCCTCTTCCCAAAATTCAAAATATTATTGCTAATTTATCCTCTTATAAATATTTCACTAGCTTAGATTTAAAACAAGCTTACCATCAAATTGACTTACCACCAGAATTGCAAGATAAATTGACATTTACATCTGAATATGGCTCTTATAAGTATAAACGTTTAGTTTTTGGCTTAAAAAATTCTGCCTCAGTGTTTCAAGCACTAATGGACATGATTTTAGATGAAATAAATTTGGAAGGTATATTTACATATCAAGATGATTTTATATTTGGTTCAAACACATTTCAAGAAACATTACAAAAACTTGAGAAAATTTTACAGGTTTTATCAAAGTATAACTTGACTCTTGCCCCCAACAAATGTACTTTTCATCAGACTTCCACAAACTATCTAGGTTTTCACATTGAAAATCATGCAATAAGTCCCATTCAAAGTAATATTTTGCGAATAACATCTTTTCCGGTACCAACAACTAAACGCCAACTAAAAGGTTTTATTGGTTTAGCGACCTTTTATAGAAGTTTAATACCCAAATTTTCTGAAATCATACATCCATTAATTCAGCTTACCAGGCCTAAAGAAAAATTTCGCTGGACTCCTGAACATGACAAAATTTTTAATAATATTCAAAAAATGTTTTTTTTCTGAACCAATTGTTCATTTACCAGATTGGGACAAACCATTTTTCTTAAATACAGATGCGTCAAAAGTTGCTATTTCAGCTGTCTTACTTCAAGAATTTGATAATAACTTACTACCAGTTGCATATTTTTCTAAAGCATTATCCCCTTCTGAAAAAAAATACCCTGCGATTAAGCTAGAATTAATGGCTATTTACAAAGCAGTTGTTGCTTTTAAATATTATCTTTATAACAGAAATTTTACTATTTTGTCTGACAGTGCTCCATTAAAACACTATAAGAAAGTTAGTAACCCTGCGGATATCATACCTAGATGGCTCACTGAGTTATCCGAATATTCATTCAATTTTCAACACATTCCAGGTTCTTCAAACGTACTTGCTGACTATCTTTCTATAAATAATTTCAAAAATAATCAAGAAACATTAGACACAAATCCTGAATTAGTATATGATACCACTCACATTCTTCCTATCATTGAGAATGATGAGCATGAAAATACTATCTCTGAGTCACATTCAATTAATTATTTGACTGTTGGTAATTCCGAAAATCATAAAGATCCTTTGCTTGAAATATCAAACCAAACATTTGTTAATGAACAGTTAAAAGATACAGAATTATCTGTTATATATAATGAAATATTAAACAATGGTAGTTCAGATAAATATGACATGTACTTTATTCATCCTGATACTAAAGTGTTGATGTTTAAAAAAAACATGCCACATGACTCAACATTTTCTTATCATATTGTGGTACCACACTCATTAAAAGCTAAGGTTTTAGCAATTTCACATCTTTCACATTTCGGTCTAAAGAAAACCTATGAATTTGTAAGTAAAAGATATTTTTGGAAAGGTATTTACACAGACACATTAAATTATGTTGCGTCATGTATTAAATGTTTGCAACATAAACATCACAAAACACAGCCTGCACCTTTGCAAGCAACATACACTCCAAAACAAGCAGGTCATACTGTAGCAATTGACATTGTAGGTCCTTTTAGAAATGGTTATTCAGTATTAACAGTAACAGATCACTTTTCTAGACATATGGAATTATATCCTTTAAAGGAGACTTCTGCTAATAAAGTTGTTGAATCACTGTTTAAATATTTCACATGCTTTGGGAGACCTTGCGTAATTTTGTCTGATCTAGGTTCCCAATTTATTTCTAGTGTTTACAACATTTTTAATGAAACATTAGGTATAAAAATATCTCATTCTTCAGTCTCACACCCCCAATCGAACTCGATTGCTGAAAGAATCAATTCTTCAATTAAAACTTCAGTTAATACTTTATTACTTGAAGGACACTCTTTTGAACATGCATTGTTGATTCACAAATGCTTATACAATGGCTCCACACACTCATCTACAAAATTCTCACCAAATCTTTTACATTTTGGGCGTGAGTTATCATTAATATTTGATACATATGACACTCATGCAAATCAACCATTTCTTGATAATGTTGACACTTATAAATTATTAAAAGAACTGGATGCAATGTACCAAAAAGCTTATGAAAACATTGTGTCTGCTCAACATCAAAGAAACTTAAAATTTTCACAATTTGCAAAACTACGTCCTCTAACTGTCCATGATATTGTTTACCTAAAATCTCGAGATAAATATAAACCAAAATATACTGGTCCTTATGAAATTATTATGAAACATTCACCTGTTTCATTTACTATAAGGAAATATCAGTATTCACATGCTCCTTCTTTTAGAGTGCATATAGATAGACTTTTACTTGCTCCACCTAGAAATGCATATCTTAATTCTAACTTTAATAAAAATACAAGCTCTAATATTAATAACAACAATAATAATTATCAGCAGTACAATAGCAATAATTCTCCTAAAAACATTATTTCAGGATATAATCTTAGACCAAGAAAATAAATGTAATGCCACATGTTTTGTGTTAACTGGCCAGGACACAGAATTATGTTTGGTTGTGTACTATGTACTGAATCTTTTACTGGTCTACTGCTGGTTCAGTTCATTGTGTATTAGATTCTCTATGCAGTGTACAATTTGGTTTTATATTTTATTTTCATAATACTATTTTGATATTTGTGTACTTTAATATTTTGACAAGTTTATTTCATAAGGTACTTAAGTAAATTTGCTCTACACTCTATTGGAATGGCATTTTACATTTTCAAAAATTTTTTTAATACTGATCAGTGTTGATTTTTTTTTATTTACATATTATGCATATTTTGATTCTTACATTTTAATAAAGGTATTATATTTGTGTAAATTTAATTCAACTATAAACATTGTATTAAGTCAGTATTTAGAATTTTTTATATATATAAAAAAAACTTTTTTCAGCATTTATTTAAATGTGTGTTTAAACAGTGTATGTAAACTGTTATGATAATTTGATTTAACAAGTTGCAAGTATTTTCAAGCAACAGCAACATAAAAGACAATTTCTATAAATAAAAAATATGTCATCTAAAGATTTGCTTTTACAGCAGAACTGTTTTTTTGTACATGCTTACACTTGAATGATGACGAAGACATGCTTACACTTGAATAATGAAACGAAGAATATAAAAAATAAGTTGTGTATACACATCAGATTGCTGGATATTAAAAGCAATGACTAGCATATATGCATGTATATAAAGGCCTAGGCATAAGTTGAAGTTTATTTATTTTTTTGGTAACATTTTGTGTATCGTATTGTGTTTTATATATATCATATATAATTTGTAATTTTTATAAACATATAGTTATTCTTATTTTATAAGTGTATATTTTGCTTGTGCTTTGTACATAGATTCCCAACACTTTACATTTTTTTATAAGAAAAAATATTTTTTTTTCCTTCGCCAAAAAAAATATTTTTTGGTGGTCCTTCGAGTGATAATATGTGATGTAACACATATTCTATTACATATATTTCTATTATTTTTTTCAATTGTGAGTCCCCCCCCCCTCTTTTAAAATTTAATTTTAAAAGAAAAGCATTTTTAATACGTATTTTTATTGTGTGTTCGTCTCCAAGTGCATATAAAATAATATTAATAAATAAAAAGAACAAATAATAAATTAGTTTTAAAATATCATTCCATTTCTAGATTTTTCTTTCTTGTTCTTCAGTTGATTAAATATCAAACGACTGTTTTATGTAACTGCTATTTTTTATTTCCCAATCATTTCATTTTGTCTTGTATAAAGAACTTAATTTGTTACCTGTTGTGAAATTCCGTTTAGGGTTGCCGGCTGCTGCACGTTCTCGCCACGAGCGATAAAGACTATATTCTTGACAACACTCATTTTTAAATTTTCCCCTTTGTTTATCATGTAACGGTCCTTTTTACCTTTACATTGTTTTGCTCAGATTGGGAATCTATTCTATGCCAAAAGACTTTTTTTGGCGTTTGTGAAATCTGAAATTTTTGTCAGTTTTACGTTTGTCACTGCTAAGTAAAGATGCACGATCTCTGTCGTCAGCGTTGACTAATGTTTTCTATATTATGTTCGAAGACATTTCATATTATTGTGCTGTTTACTGACTAAGGTTTTTTGTATAATGTTCAATGGCATTTTATATTACCGTGCTGCATACTTAACGTTTATGGATATTCAATTTCTTGTGCTTTGAGAAATAAAAAAAGTAGTCAAGATGATTCTCTGAGAAGTGATTTTCATTAGTGAAAATGTCTTCATTTTTTTACTTCAGAAACAAATGTAAAATCAGGACCTGGTGTTCATCACAACATTTGTACTACAATCTCGGCCTAGCAAAAAAAACGTGCCTTCTATTTCATACTTTGCATCGATCTCGGCCACATGTATGAAATGTGCCCTTTATTCCTATCTTGCCATCATAGGCCCGACCCAAATCGATAGAAAATAAAGATCAGGACACGGCCCGACTCAGAAGACCTGACCTAGCCCGACATTAGGGTGGGCGATTGCCCTTTCGCCATCTAGCCCCTCCCCCCTCTCACATACACACACACCTTAGATCCGCCATTGCCTAATTCATGAATTGGCGCGGCCCGGGTCGGGCCGCGCAGCGCCGACCTTGGGCTTCAGCCCAAGTCCTATTCCATGAAGATCTCTCATGTTGGTTTGAAACTTTTATGGGCCCAAGGGGGGGGGGGCGATCGCCCCATCGCCCCCCCCCCCCTAGATCCGCCATTGACATTCAATATTTTACTTTAGAATATTTAAGGTTATTGTAATTGGCCTAGGAGATCCAAGGCGGTTGGTTAGTAGGACATAAAGTGCACGGGATTTTAAAACACTTTTTTCATAAATCTATATTTTTCCATTCATATTAACAGCCATCATTGTAGTTTCTAATTTATCTATGTCTAAATTGAACTTTTTTTGTTGCTGTTGTTGTTGTTTTGCCATTTTAGTCTCTGTAACGTCTACGGTTATGTGTAATGCTAATAAGTGCTCATATTTCAAAAATTCGATTTTATGTTCGGAAATGAAATGCACAAATCTTACAATCATTACACTAATTTATGCAGTATTTGAATAGACACGAGTGTACGCAGGGAGTGCAGGGAAATATAAATTAGATTTTTAAACAGAATTTCATTTGAATTTTTGGAATAGAAATTAATTTAGTGACCTTGGAATCTTTTCCAGGGAGGCTCAAAATGTTTTAGGGTAAGCTGAGGTGCCCATAGAACCTAGGGTACCTGGACCTTGTTTGTAACCTTGTTGTACCGAAGGTTGAAGGAACACTAATAGCACCACCTTAGCTACGGCCCTGTGCATAGTCCCCAAGTTCTGGTTTTACATTTTTTCTTTATTCAGTATTCTCCAAAGCGTCCCCCACGGACGCCACGATTGCGCCCTTAGGTTTTCTTGGCACCCATTGGAATGTATCCTCTTATTAGCTATTAAGATTAAAAATCCTTTTTAAGGGATACATTTTTAAAAATTAAAAATATTTGAATAGTTTTCTTGTAATAGTTATCGATGACCTTAAATAAGTTTTAATTATTTAATGCTATTAATTTGTTATTCAGTGATTAAAGTTTCTATAGCTTCTTCATCTACAAAACTTTTGAAGATAGATTGCCCTCTGAAAATCTAATTTTAAATTTATTCTGAATTAAATTATTTTAAAATAGTTTCTGAATCATAGAGGACTTATAGCTATCAGCGTGAGATATACGCGCATCATATGAGACGTTTCTAACATATAAGTCTACCTCTATTCATGGACTGATATTGTAGGAGAAACTTTTACCAGTATTTCCGAATAGTAATTTTCTTCTTACTTATGATAAATTCTGAAGTAAAGTGACAATTGTTTCTTATAAATAATAATAAAAAAACAAGTGAAATTTAGCTCCTACGGTAATAAAACTGTATATTACGCTTTTCCACCGCAGTGAGATAATAGTGTTGCATATTTTCAGCTATGTGAATTACGGCGCCTTTCATTATTTATAACTATATGAGGTGCACCTCTGTTTTATAAAGGTTGGACAGGTCTTGTCTAAATGATTTATTAGAGGACTCATAAGTAGAATAAAATAAAATTTTAAAGAAAGAAATTAATATTTATAAATAATTTGTATAAGGTAAATCTATAAAAGATAACTCAGATGCTAAGAAAATATAATATTTTTTATATTAATATTTTTTTTTTTAACATTTGCTTCTCAACTGAAATCTTTAGGCGCCTTTACTGCTTCGGCGCCTGTGTGTGCCGCACACTTTGCACACTGGGTCGGAACGCCCCTGATTATTTTGTCAATATTGCGTCATTAGAAAATACGAACTGGAAAACATTACTTTTGTAATTGTATTTTACTGGGAAAAAAAAGAAGAAAAATAGCCTGGTGAGGACACAGCCTTTCGAAAAGGGATGGGAGGGCGGGGCGAAGGGGGGGGGGCGGTCCCGACGGACGCGGAAATTTGTAGGGCGCCAATTTTATACTACCAACGTCATTTTTTGGCCTGTCACAAGTTTTGGGGAGGGGATTTTAAATACGTACTTGCACATACGAAATTTGTGGGATGAATGACATTTGATTAAAAATATATAAGTAATGTTTCGTGCTCTTGTGGGATAAGCTTTAAATATGCGTTGACAGATATTGATGCGGGGATGTCAAAATTCGAACTTCAAATCAAGGTGCTAACGAATGAAGATCAATTTTATTTTTTTTATTTTTTGAACAAATCGCATTGTTAAAACGGTGTTGTTTTTATGGAGGATATTTCTGATCGTTTAGAAAAAAATAATTTCTAAACCGTCAGTTTTGGAGTCATTGTAACAATTGTAAAAATGCTTTAAACTTTCTTCTGCATCATATAAATATTAATTTACATTAAAATAATTATTTTTTAAATTGTTAAGAAACTACATATTTTATAAAATGTTCACTAAGTTTCCTATAACTTTTATCTAGAAAAAGTTTTTATGTGTTTTAACAAGTAGATCAGAAAAAAAAAGTTCTACGGGCAAAATTTACTGAGTTATGATACTTATAAACGAGGAAAAATGCATTTTAGTGCAAGAAAACGATAATAATACGTGAAATGTAAAGTATCACAACTAACTAAGTTTTTGTCTTGCAAAAATTAAAATTTTAACTCTATGTTGATTTTAAAGGCGCATGTTTATCGGAACTAAAACAGCGTCTATACTTATGTATCAAAATTATTCAAGATACCTTAATTAACGGCCCTATAATTAAAATGTCTGTTGACAGCATAGTCTCATCGATTAGTTATACGTTACAAAACTAACAGGTTGGTGAAACCTGTTACCTGTGAATGTGTGGAACGATGTAACCTGTTAACCAAAAATAACTATATTTCCCATCTCAGCAGGCACCTGGCGACGACGCAATTTTTGCCGATCCCACTGAAGTTATAGAGGAGAAAATACGGACTTCTGATTGGTTGAATACTTTAAAGAAGTTTTTGTTTAGGTTCATTTTTGAGTTTATCTAATTTAATCATACGTTTCTGTTTAAAAACCTTTTAAAAGATGAATTTTGATTTTAAAAAAATTTCGATTTTAGGTATTTATTAATAGATAAGAAGAAAAATTTTCTAGAATTTTTTCGATTCTTTTTATATTATTCAACCGATCAGAAGCCTATATTTTGTTCCTTATGCTATATAGAGCTGCTTTTGCATGCAAAGCGTAGTTTCGACAAGCAAAAACATTCACTTTAGCTCGTTATTATTATTAGTATTATTTTAATCACTAACTTTTAGTTAGATGCTGGGCATTTTTTAGGAAGTTAGACTGGAAATTAAAATCAATATTTTTTTTTAACCATCCATCAGTTTGGGGCCCCTCAGGATTGGAGGCCCCGGAGCAGTGCCCCGGCGGTAGTTACGGCCCTGGTACTTCTCCGTATTGTAAGACTTTTAGGAGAGATGTCTAGAAACATTATATAATTAAACGCCTTTTAAAAAGCTCATTAAAATATTGAAAAAGATGTCCCTGTATTGAAGGGATTTCTATCCCAAGAGAAAATGAGTGTAGAACAATTATAGGGACATTATTGTGAATCTTTTTTTGTCAATCACAGATAAGTGACCATTGTCCGTTTTTATCTCTATTTGTAACGTAGAACGATATGTGATTATTTAAAAGACTTGCTCATTCACCAATTATCTGAGATTTTGTTATTATTATTATCCTAGTAGCAGAAATTTTTGCTGCAGTCTGCAACACAAATAGAAATTTTAAAAGCAATCTGCAGAACATAAAGTACAAATGCCCTCTTTCCAACCCCTTGCATTATGTTATGCACTCAAACCTTCCTAGTATTCGTGATCTTAAGGAGGCTCAGGAATTGAAAACTTTTCAAAAAATCGATTTTTTTATGATCTAGTTTGATTATTCAATTAATTCTTAACTCAATGCAAAAAACCGCATAAAAATATTAGCATTTTTAATGGAGTTATAAGCATTTATGTATCAATATTTACATAGCCGCATCCATATAATTTCAACTTTAAGTCGTGTTTTCTCAAAACTTGATTTTTGACGACTAACACCAATATTTAAAAAAAAACTATTTGATGGAATGGCTTAATTTTTTTTTTTGCATGCATATAACATCATTATCTAGATTATGAATTAAGGATATAACTATCACTTAAAAAAAACATTATTAAAAAAACTCTCAAAGTTGAAAATTTAAAAAACCCCTAAAAAATACAACTTTTTTCCATTAAAAATACTCAAAATATTAAACTATCTAAAATATATTAATTCATAATCTAGATAATGATGTTATGTGCATGCAAAAAAAAAAAAAAAAAAAAAAAAAAAAAAAAAAAAGCCATTCCATCAAATAGTTTTTTTTTTTAAATCTTGGTGTTAGTCATCAAAAATCAAGTTTTGAGAAAACGCGACTTAAAGTTGAAATTTTATGGATGCAGCTATGAAAGTGTTGATACATAAATGCTTATAACTCCGTTAAAAATGCAGATATTTTTATGCGGTTTTTTGCATTGAGTTAAGAATTCAATGAATAATCAAATTAGATCATAAAAAAACCGGTTTTTTGAAAAGTTTAAACCCTTGAGCCCCTTTAACAAAATTTGCCTTTTTACATCATCTTTTAAAGAAATTTACCATTTTTCGTTGTCCTTTAATGAAATTTACGCCTTTTTGTGATTTTTTTGACGAAATTTGCGGATTTTTTCGCGATCTTTAAATGAAATTTGTCTTTTTGCGTTCTATTTGCAAAATTTGCTTTTTTTTACAAACTATTGACGACATTTGTCGTTTTTTCGGGCTCTTTTGACGAAAATTGCCATTTTTACGTGATCTTTTGACGAAATTCGTGTTTTTGATACCTGAATGAAATTCACGATTTTTACACCTTCCTTTAACAAAATTTGCATTTTTTTCGCTATCTTTTGACAAAGTTCTCGTTTTTCTACAATCTATGACGAAATTGCAGATTTTAATTCAAACGATTGACAAATTCCCTTTTTTTTCGGTGACCATTTGTTGAAAATACATTTTATATCCAACTTTTCGGATTTATGACCTTTTTTTTTCATTTTTTTTTTGGAAATGATTACCTTAATTTATCGGAAAATTGAGAACTGAATCCTCCCTTTATAATTTAACGGGAATCGGAACTTCGTCAATCCCATGTAGCGCGGATCATATTACTATGGCTATGGCACGTGCCAAATAATTTCTAGCAAACTTTTTTCCCTCTAAATTTTAATACTTGAAAAATAGTCTGCAGATCTTATCAAGAGTCTGCGACGTGCGTCGCAGCGTTGCCCCCGTTCTGCCTCCGGGTATATTATTATTATTATTATTATTTACTAACTCGTGTATAAATCGAGCCCCCAATATCAATTCCCAAATTTTGTCTAAAATTCCTCGACTTATACACCAGTCAATACGGTATATTTTAACTTTACATTTTTTTTTTCTTTCTTTTTTAAGGTATGTACAATTTTTAAGATTGAAAAGAGAAAGAACAGAAGGCTAACCGAAGGACTGAGAAAATGAATTACAATGGAAATAACATATGAATAAATTGCATTGCATTAAGAGGCAGAGGAAGATCATTCTGCAAGATTACTTGAATGAGTGGATCTAAAGTAATTCTACGTAGAATTTCATGCATGCCATAGCTTAACAGAACTGAAATAAAAGTTTTTTTATTCTTCAGTTTCGTTTCTTGTCTTTGGAATTCTTTTTCTTTTTTCTTTGGATATCTTTGTTTTGATTTCTTCTTTAAATTAAAAGATTGATTAAATAAGAATGAAAATTCATGCATCAGGCGTACGTTATGAAATACTTTCCAATTCTAAAGAATATTATTAAAAAATTATTTTATTTACTTTCTTTTTTTTTCTAGATCAAAAGTTTTTGTTTAAATCGGTCCAAAACACATAAATCTTCATTTTTTTTATTTAAACATTTTTATTTTTTATTTTAATTAATATTTTTAAAAATGCTGAGTGAAAATTAACGCTTATATATTTCTGTTTATTTAAATGAAAAAAAAATGAAATTCTACAAATAATATTTCGAGTTATAAATAACCCCTTTTTTTTTTCAAATAAACTTTATGCAATTAAAATAAACTAATAAGCTTTTATTAATATTCAAAATAGCGAGTATTTCTCATTTGGAAAACATTATAAAATATTCTTTTGGAAAATCAAGTCCAACCGAAATTGTCAAAATCGAACCCGATCCGCAACGACACAAATTAGCGTCGATTTAACCCAATCCGAATAGCGGGTAAAGTAAAAGCGGATTACCCAGACTGATGTAGGACTTCAATTTCGATTTCTAGATCGTCTTGTAAACATGTTTGTTGCATATGTATTAAACGCATGTGAATTTCTTAAGAGTGCATTCGAAAAAACAGTTTTCCATTCTCAACAGCTCAAAATTTTCTGATACATTTTCCGACTCATTTTTATAAGTAGAAACATTAAACTTGCTGAGCTGACTTTTGAAGAGATTCTGAGCTGATTTTTTGACCAATTCATTAGAATTTGATTTATAAACAATTACTTTCTCTGTATGACCATTTTTTTTTTTTTTTCGTTCCTAGATCTTCAGCTTCGAAAAATTCAATTCAAAACGACAACTTTGACAGCCTTTTTTTGCAATATTTTCTACATTTATCAAAATGTCAACAAGCAGGGCACATTGTGTACTTTCTAAATAAGAGAATTTGCCGTTTAATGCGTTTGAGATTAAAAAAATAAATAAATAAATAAATAAATAAATAAATAAATCAGAAAATAAGTTATTTGGATTGGAATACGTCTTTCAGAAATTATTAGAAATTTACTAAAAAATTTTACTGCTAAACAATGTACTCTAAAGTTTCCTGGTTGGACAGGGAATAGTCCATAAGACAGCTTTCGAACTACTTAATCAAATTCCATGAGAACGAATCATCTAGGAAAAAATTCAACATCCCCTTTTTTTCCCTCCCGTGAATCATCCTATGATGGCAAGATAGGAAAATAGGGCACATTTCATATGTGTGGCCGAGATCGATGCAAAAGATGAAATAAAAGACACGTTTTTTTGCTAGGCCGGAATCGTAGTACTGTGTTGTGATGAACACCAGGTCCAGATTTTACATTTGTTTCTGAAGTCAAAAGTGAAAACATTTTCATCAAGGAAAATCAGTTCTCAGATCTTCTTAACTATTTCTTTATTTTTTAAAGCACAAGAAATAAAATACCTATAAACGTTGAGTATGCAGAACGGTAATATAAAATACCTTTGAACATTATACAGTAAACATTAGTCAGTAAGCAGCACGGTAATATGAAAGATCTTCAAACATAATATAGAAAACATTAGTCATCACTGACAACAGCGAGCGAGCAGCCTTACTTAGCAGTGACAAACGTAAAACTGACAAAAATTTCAGATTTCACAAACGCCAAAAAAAGTCTTTTGGCATAGAATAGATTCCCAATCTGAGCAAAACAATGTACAGGTAAAAAGGACCGTTACATGATAAACAAAGGGGAAAATTTAAAAAATGAGTGTTGCCAAGAATATAGTCTTTATCGCTCGTGGCGAGAACGCGCAGCAGCCGGCAACCCTAAACGGAATTTCACAACAGGTAACAAATTAAGTTCTTTATACAAGACAAAATGAAATGATTGGGAAATAAAAAATAGCAGTTACATAAAACAGTCGTTTGATATTTAATCAACTGAAGAACAAGAAAGAAAAATCTAGAAATGGAATGATATTTTAAAACTAATTTATTATTTGTTCTTTTTATTTATTAATATTATTTTATATGCACTTGGAGGCGAACACACAATAAAAATACGTATTAAAATGCTTTTCTTTTAAAAATAAATTTTAAAAGAGGGGGGGGGACTCACAATTGAAAAAAATAATAGAAATATATGTAATAGAATATGTGTTACATCACATATTATCACTCGAAGGACCACCAAAAAATATTTTTTTTGGCGAAGGAAAAAAAAAATATTTTTTCTTATAAAAAAATGTAAAGTGTTGGGAATCTATGTACAAAGCACAAGCAAAATATACACTTATAAAATAAGAATAACTATATGTTTATAAAAATTACAAATTATATATGATATATATAAAACACAATACGATACACAAAATGTTACCAAAAAAATAAATAAACTTCAACTTATGCCTAGGCCTTTATATTCATGCATATATGCTAGTCATTGCTTTTAATATCCAGCAAATTGATGTGTATACACAACCTATTTTTTATATTCTTCGTTTCATTATTCAAGTGTAAGCGTGTCTTCGTCATCATTCAAGTGTAAGCGTGTCTTCGTCATCATTCAAGTGTAAGCGCTTACAAAAAGACAGTTCGGCTGTAAAAGCAAACCTTTAGATGACATTTTTTATTTATAGAAATTGTCTTTTATGTTGCTGTTGCTTGAAAATACTTGCAACTTGTTAAATCAAATTATCATAACAGTTTACATACACTGTTTAAACACACATTTAAATAAATGCTGAAAAAGGATTTTTTTTTTTTTTTTATATATAAAAATTCTAAATACTGACTTGATACAATGTTTATAGTTGAATGAAATTCGCAAAAACATAATACCTTTATTAAAATGTAAGAATCAAAATATGCATAATATGTAAATAAAGAAAAAATCAACACTGATCAGTATTAAAAAAATTTTGAAAATGTAAAATGCCATTCCAATAGAGTGTAGAGCAAATTTACTTAAGTACCTTATGAAATAAACTTGTCAAAACATTAAAGTACACAAATATCAAAATAGTAGTATGAAAATAAAATATAAAACCAAATTGTACACTGCATAGAGAATCTAATACACAATGAACTGAACCAGCAGTAGACCAGTAAAAGATTCAGTACATAGTACACAACTAAACATAATTCTGTGTCCTGGCCAGTTAACACAAAACATGTGGCATTACATTTATTTTCTTGGTCTAAGATTATATCCTGAAATAATGTTTTGAGGAGAGCTATTGCTATTGTACTGCTGATAATTATTATTGTTGTTATTAATATTAGAGCTTACATTTTTATTAAAGTTGGAATTAAGGTATGCATTTCTAGGTGGAGCAAGTAAAAGTCTATCTATATGCACTCTAAAAGAAGGAGCATGTGAACACTGATACTTCCTTATAGTAAATGAAACAGGTGAATGTTTCATAATAATTTCATAAGGACCAGTATATTTTGGTTTATATTTATCTCGAGATTTTAGATAAACAATATCATGGACAGTTAATGGACGTAGCTTTGCAAATTGTGAAAATTTTAAGTTTCTTTGATGTTGAGCAGACACAATGTTTTCATAAGCTTTTTGGTACATTGCATCCAGTTCTTTTAATAATTTATAAGTGTCAACATTATCAAGAAATGGTTGATTTGCATGAGTGTCATATGTATCAAATATTAATGATAACTCACGCCCAAAATGTAAAAGATTTGGTGAGAATTTTGTAGATGAGTGTGTGGAGCCATTGTATAAGCATTTGTGAATCAACAATGCATGTTCAAAAGAGTGTCCTTCAAGTAATAAAGTATTAACTGAAGTTTTGATTGAAGAATTGATTCTTTCAGCAATCGAGTTCGATTGGGGGTGCGAGACTGAAGAATGAGATATTTTTATACCTAATGTTTCATTAAAAATGTTGTAAACACTGGAAATAAATTGGGAACCTAGATCAGACAAAATAACGCAAGGTCTCCCAAAACAGGTGAAATATTTAAATAGTGATTCAACAACATTATTAGCAGAAGTCTCCTTTAAAGGAAATAATTCCATGTGTCTAGAAAAATGATCTGTTACTGTTAATACTGAATAACCGTTTCTAAAAGGACCTACAATGTCAATTGCTACAGTATGACCTGCTTGTTTTGGAGTGTACGTTGCTTGCAAAGGTGCAGGCTGTGTTTTGTGATGTTTATGTTGCAAACATTTAATACATGACGCAACATAATTTAATGTGTCTGTGTAAATACCTTTCCAAAAATACCTTTTACTTACAAATTCATAGGTTTTCTTTAGACCGAAATGTGAAAGATGTGAAATAGCTAAAACCTTAGCTTTTAATGAGTGTGGTACCACAATATGATAAGAAAATGTTGAGTCATGTGGCATGTTTTTTTTAAACATTAACACTTTAGTATCAGGATGAATAAAATACATGTCATATTTATCTGAACTACCATTGTTTAATATTTCATTATATATAACAGATAATTCTGTATCTTTTAACTGTTCGTTAACAAATGTTTGGTTTGATATTTCAAGCAAAGGATCTTTATGATTTTCTGAATTACCAACAGTCAAATAATTAATTGAATGTGACTCAGAGATAGTCTTTTCATGCTCATCATTCTCAATGATAGGAAGAATGTGAGTGGTATCATATACTAATTCAGGATGTGTGTCTAATGTTTGTTGATTATTTTTGAAATTATTTCTAGAAAGATAGTCAGCAAGTACATTTGAAGAACCTGGAATGTGTTGAAAATTGAATGAATATTCAGATAACTCGGTGAGCCATCTAGTTATAATATCCGCAGGGTTACTAACTTTCTTATAGTGTTTTAATGGAGCACTGTCAGACAAAATAGTAAAATTTCTGTTGTAAAGATAATATTTAAAAGCAACAACTGCTTTGTAAATAGCCATTAATTCTAGCTTAATAGCAGGGTATTTTTTTTCAGAAGGGGATAATGCTTTAGAAAAATATGCAACTGGTAGTAAGTTATTATCAAATTCTTGAAGTAAGACAGCTGAGATAGCAATTTTTGACGCATCTGTATTTAAGAAAAATGGTTTGTCCCAATCTGGTAAATGAACAATTGGTTCAGAAAAAAACATTTTTTGAATATTATTAAAAATTTTGTCATGTTCAGAAGTCCAGCGAAATTTTTCTTTAGGCCTGGTAAGCTGAATTAATGGATGTATGATTTCAGAAAATTTGGGTATTAAACTTCTATAAAAGGTCGCTAAACCAATAAAACCTTTTAGTTGGCGTTTAGTTGTTGGTACCGGAAAAGATGTTATTCGCAAAATATTACTTTGAATGGGACTTATTGCATGATTTTCAATGTGAAAACCTAGATAGTTTGTGGAAGTCTGATGAAAAGTACATTTGTTGGGGGCAAGAGTCAAGTTATACTTTGATAAAACCTGTAAAATTTTCTCAAGTTTTTGTAATGTTTCTTGAAATGTGTTTGAACCAAATATAAAATCATCTTGATATGTAAATATACCTTCCAAATTTATTTCATCTAAAATCATGTCCATTAGTGCTTGAAACACTGAGGCAGAATTTTTTAAGCCAAAAACTAAACGTTTATACTTATAAGAGCCATACTCAGATGTAAATGTCAATTTATCTTGCAATTCTGGTGGTAAGTCAATTTGATGGTAAGCTTGTTTTAAATCTAAGCTAGTGAAATATTTATAAGAGGATAAATTAGCAATAATATTTTGAATTTTGGGAAGAGGATAAGAAGATCCCTGAATAACTGAATTAAGCATTCTCAAATCTAACGCTAAACGATATTTCTGTTTACCTGAACCGTCAGACTTTTTCTTGACAATTAAGATAGGGCAAGACCATTCCGAGCAATGCCTTTCTATTATTCCTGCTTCAACAAGATTATCTATTTGCTCTTTAGCATCTGCCTGAAGTGCTTGGGGAATGCTAAATGGTAAAGTTTTTATTGGGAAGTCATTAATAAATTTGATATTAGGTACAATGCGATCAGTATGACCAAGTGTCTTAAGAGATTTTGAAAAAGCAGAAAAATATTTTAAGAGAAGATCAGAGATTTCTTTCTTTTCATTTGCTTCTAAATGATCCAATTTAAAATCATTTATAGAAAGATCTTTTTTTCTTTGAGCAAGTATCTGATCAGATGCAGTAATGAAATTACAATAATTTTCATTTATTGAAGGATTTAAATTACTTTCCAGTTCATTTTGATCAACAATTTCATCTGGTATACACAGATAACCTACTTCCATATTTTTATTTAAATGAACAACATGATCAGATAAATTTTCAATGTAAACATGCATGATTTTGGGATATGAGATATTTTGAACTTTAGAATCTAATTTTATAAGTGCATCATGGCATAACACATTATTAGAGGAAATATTACTACAAAATAGCATCTCATCTTGATCTGGTGAGATGTCAGTTTTAATTTTTACAAATTTGTGTTCATATGGGTTTAAGTTAACTTTGTGTGCAAGATATGCACAGATCTGATCATGCGATTCATTACTGTTAACATTATGCACAACATCACTTGAACTACTGTCATTATTATTTACCTCACTTTCCGAACTTTCATCAATACACATTGCATTTATTTGACTTTTTCTACATTTATTTTTTAATGGTACTTCAACACCATTTATTGAGGCAGTATTATCACTGGGATTAATAACAATATTATTTTTCACAATAAAATCATAGCCTAAAATTCCAACAAATTCTGAAGAATTTGCAATTTCAACAATATAAAAGGTATGCCGAAAGAATATTTTACCAATTTTGATAGACACAGAAATGCAAGAAGAAAATTTAACAGCAGAATTAACAGTTGAAATAGTTACTGAAGAAGCTAAATGTTTGTAACAAACATCCTTTTTTATTTCATTAAAGAAATTAAGTGATAAAATTGAAATTGAACTTCCTGTATCCAGTAATAAAAATGCCTCAAATTTGCCAAACTTACTGGAAATAATAGGTAAAAACGAACACTTATCATATACATTATAAATGACTACTTTTTCATCAGTCTGTGTTGACTGATTGTTGCAAATCTGAATTTCCTTAGAAGTTTGTGAATAAGTGGATTTAACTTGTCTTTCATCCGACAGTTTACATTTATTTGCTGATGACCCAAGACAGTTTTGAGACAACAGCTCATCAGCTGTACTGCGTCTCACTGGTCGTTTAAAGGCTGAAATTGGTTATAACCAGAATTATCAAAATTAGTATTTCTATATTGTCCATAATAATTCTGATCATAAGATTTCCTTCTCTTACACAAATTCTTATACTTAAAACATTGGAGGGCCAAATGACCTCGCTTAGAACAAATTTGACAAATATTTACCTTTCTGTTATTTTTATTTTGAAACTTAAAGTCAAAATTTCTAGAGTTTTTTGATTTGTACAACTCACGAGTGTCCTTCTTAAAACTAGGACGTGTTTGGGTTTGTTTAGTGTCATCTTTCTGTGTATTGTTTACAAATGACAAAGCATTTATTTTCTCTGATAATTCAGATATCTGTTTAGAAAAATCAATATGATTAGAATATTCATTATGAATATTAATTAATTTTTCATTCGACAAAATACTTTGCAAAAACTCTGCTCGTTCTACTGCTTTGTCATAGTCATCAATTTTTTCCTCCTTAATTTTGATTCGAATATCAGTTGATAAACACTGCAAAAGTTTCTTATATTTTATTTCGTTAAGAAATTCAGGATCTTTCGTTTTGAAAGCCTTATTGGCCAAAGTATTCAATCTATGGGAAAAATTACTGATACTTTCATTAGGTAAGAGTTTTATGTTATCAAATTCGATATCTATAACTGTTTGAGATTCTTTAGAGAAAAATCGTGAAAGTTCCTGTTTAATTAGTTTCACACTATTTGAATTTCTAATTTTGTCATTCTCAAGAAAAAATTTTAGGGCAGGTCCTGCTAATTTTGTTTTGAGAAACAAGACCTCCTGATCATCTGTCCATTTCTGTATTTTTGCATAATTACTAACTATATCAAAGAAAAAATCCAAAGTGGTTGGATCACCTTCATAGCAAGGTACAGAAATATTAAAGTTATTTTTTGATGAAGTCATTTTCAAAAAATATATATATACTTATAAATACTTAAGCTTGTTCAAATATATCATAATTAATTACAAATAATAATAACATAAAACCAAATATATAATATGAAACATAAAAAGAAAATAAAGAAAAAGAATCTGTACATTACCTTTCTTCATAGCTGAAAACAACATAAGAAAAAAAGATAAATACATTCCCCTTTTTTTTATGGAAAAAAAATAACGAGAAATAAAAAAATGTTTCTTTCGGAGACTATTATTTAAATCATAAGTTATTGTAGTATCATTGCATTTTTATTCAGCGTTCCTAAATTTTTTTATTCTGAAAGGGGGGAGGGTGTCCACATTAAGCACGATTTGAATTAGATGCTCCCAGACAGAACAGAAAAACCACGACACATCTTTTTAGAACGGCTCTGTAGACAACAACTATGTAGAACTGAAACTCCGTCTGAAACATTCCAGGGATTGTACGTCGCACCCTCGTGCAGCACATCTCACATGTCTTGCATTTGAACACCACTAGCACCAGCAGACAATACAAATGTCGAAATCACCATTCCTTCGAAAACACTTTTTTTTACCGTACCATCCGGAATTCGAAGCAAAATACGGTGCACATGCAAATCACATTTTCGTCTCATCACATTGTTTACACTTGGACAACTTCTCCAGAAACAAAAAACCCTTTTTCACGCGGCACCATAGTTCTATGATGGCAAGATAGGAAAATAGGGCACATTTCATATGTGTGGCCGAGATCGATGCAAAAGATGAAATAAAAGACACGTTTTTTTGCTAGGCCGGAATCGTAGTACTGTGTTGTGATGAACACCAGGTCCAGATTTTACATTTGTTTCTGAAGTCAAAAGTGAAAACATTTTCATCAAGGAAAATCAGTTCTCAGATCTTCTTAACTATTTCTTTATTTTTTAAAGCACAAGAAATAAAATACCTATAAACGTTGAGTATGCAGAACGGTAATATAAAATACCTTTGAACATTATACAGTAAACATTAGTCAGTAAGCAGCACGGTAATATGAAAGATCTTCAAACATAATATAGAAAACATTAGTCATCACTGACAACAGCGAGCGAGCAGCCTTACTTAGCAGTGACAAACGTAAAACTGACAAAAATTTCAGATTTCACAAACGCCAAAAAAAGTCTTTTGGCATAGAATAGATTCCCAATCTGAGCAAAACAATGTACAGGTAAAAAGGACCGTTACATGATAAACAAAGGGGAAAATTTAAAAAATGAGTGTTGCCAAGAATATAGTCTTTATCGCTCGTGGCGAGAACGCGCAGCAGCCGGCAACCCTAAACGGAATTTCACAACAGGTAACAAATTAAGTTCTTTATACAAGACAAAATGAAATGATTGGGAAATAAAAAATAGCAGTTACATAAAACAGTCGTTTGATATTTAATCAACTGAAGAACAAGAAAGAAAAATCTAGAAATGGAATGATATTTTAAAACTAATTTATTATTTGTTCTTTTTATTTATTAATATTATTTTATATGCACTTGGAGGCGAACACACAATAAAAATACGTATTAAAATGCTTTTCTTTTAAAAATAAATTTTAAAAGAGGGGGGGGGACTCACAATTGAAAAAAATAATAGAAATATATGTAATAGAATATGTGTTACATCACACATCCCTTATAGGCAAAGAAGAATAAAAATGTATAGGTAGAAGCATAAAGACGTAATCATGACAAACTGCCATCCTTTGTAGTAATGTTTTTAAAGGAGATTCAGAATAAGAAAAAAAAAAAGAGGAATACGATATATGAAGAACTAAACATCAACTATCAATGAACACATCTATAACACCGCTCTAAAAAAATATTTAATCTTCCTATCGATGGAGATATTTGTACGGAATTTGATTATATATAAAAGAGAACTTGAGAAAATAAGAGAAAGAAAATTCATGCATCTCGGCATATATTATGAAACACTTTCCAAAATTATCATAGTATTGTTAAGAAATTTAATTTTGTTTCTACAATGAAATGATGTTTCATTGGTGTTTGTAAATAAACTTTGCATGCAGACAATGGAGTAAAAATTCATTTTCAGTGAAAAAAAAAGAAAGAAAAGTAGAAAAAAGCGAAATGGCAATATGATATATGAGGAACTAAACAACATCTATAGATGGAAACATCTATCATACCACTCAAAAAAATGTTTAATCTTCCTATTGTTATAGATATCTCTATGGAATTCGATTATTTAGAAAGGACAACTTAAGAAAATACAAGAAAGAAAAATCATGCATCACGGCATACTTTATTAAACACTTTCCAACACTATCGGAGTATTGTTAAGAAATTTGATTTTGTTTATACAATAAAATGATGTATGTAAATAAACTTCACACACAAAATAAATAAATAAATAAAATTGAGTACAAATTCATTTTCAGGAAAAAAAGAAGAAGAAATTTTATTATTCGATTGTTTCCTCAATAAATAAATGATGTTGAAATTAACACTGCGTCTTTCTGGTGATTGAAACATTGAAAGCAGCAAGCAACTCTGTTGTTTAAAAAGTATTTTTTTTTTCTTTGTACTACTACTATTTTACTCAGACTTGGCAAAAAAGAAAAGAAAAGTTGAAAATGAAATGAGTACATTCTCTTTTTCACACATAAGGTTATTTCAATGTCAATCCTGAAGAAATCCGCTAAGATAATTTAATTTTTATGAAAAAAAAAAGTAAAGCATGTGCCCCTCAGCTCTTTTTTTTTTTCTTAAAAAAAAGGGCTTTTTAGGCACTTGAGAGTTTTCTTTTATCACCAAAAAAAAGGGACAACGAGGGTGACATATAAAATAATAAAAAAGAATGAAACTTACAGATACTTTACCTGATAAAGAAAAAAAATTATGCATAAACGTATATAAACTTCTACAAATCTTTTACTCTTACTCGGGTATTAAAGGCAGAAGCATTGACGTGGAATGTTGGCAGATATCTTTGATGTAGTCTTTTTTAGGGTTTTATCAGACACATGTCTTGCTAGAGTTGCATTTCTTTTTGTTAGATTGGAAATGAAGATATAAAAGCTGTTGAGAAATTATAAGGAAGATATTTAAGAAATAATATAACTTTTTATTTCAATAATTAGAGATTTATAGCTTTGATAGCTGCTTTTCTTATCAACAGCTAAAAATAGGTCGCACGTCAAAACAGTAAACACATAGTGTTGTTTTTTTTTTTTTTTTTTTTTATGTGAAGTTTAAACAAGTGGGTAACTGTGATCACAGATCGCACAGAGGATTTCGCTTGCAACATAATTTTATTTATTATTGCAACGTAATAAAGTAAAATATTGCAAAGCTTATCATAAATTTAAAAGAAACCAAACTGGTCATCAGAGGCGGGTAGTAATTTAAATGAATAGGAATTTAATAAATAAAATATATTTCACTTAACTTGTTAAAATAGATGATAAATATGATGTAATATGATGAAATAAAAAAAAGTCACGCGTTTTTCACGTGATATATTTCAACCGTTAATTTATGTTGGATACATAATAATTTTTATATCTATTTAAACTTGCGTGCAACAATTAGAAGAAAAAACAACAAAAATAAACTGATGATATTAAAAAAATATTTTAATTAAAATAATAGTATTTTTCAAACTTTTTATGATTTAGTTGTGTGACAAGAGGTATTCAACTGTAAGTACACAAAAATTGAACTCCCTAACTTATATGGTTTTTGTGTACGGACTCTCTGACAGAGAGACGAATAGGATTTCGTCAGAAGAACGAAACCCTAAAACGATGTTAACCTTTAATTACACGAGCCTGAAGCAGGGTTGCCGGCTTTTAGCCGGGCCAAAAAAAGCCGGCCGGCTTTTTTTGGTTTTATCCACTTAAAAAAAGCCGGCTAAAATTGAAAAAAGCCGGCTTTTATTTTTAAAGTGTTAATTTGTATCGAATTCATATTAAATTTGGATTGATTTATTTTTAATACATTTTTAATTATTTACTACAAAAAAAGTTATAAATTTCTATTTAATTTTTCAAATAAATAAGTCTTTATAACCGCTAGAAGTCAACTGTGAAGGCATTATGTCTGAAAAATATAAATCTTGGAAAAAAGGAAATATACTCAAAAAATGTTTTTAAATTTCTATATTTCATAGTTCTACTTATGTTACACATTCTTAAGAATTATATTTAATTGAATTATGACAAAATGTAACACATCAAAGCATTCATGGAAACATTCTTACAGGCCAATATGTAAAGATTAAGTCATAAAATGAACAATGTTGAAAGAGAAATTAGGAAGGATTCAGTATTTGAGGAGAGTTTAATGCATAATTATATAAAATTAAACAACAATAAAAAATGTTCTTATAAAATTTGTTGAATTAAAATTTTGAACAGGTCTTTGTTATTTAAAAGTGCATATATGCCTACTTGCATGAATGAATATATTCATGCATATGCTAATTGAGAATACTGAAATAAATTGGGAAATATAATATGTTATGAAATATACATAATTCGAAATACTATTTTCATTAGTTTGAGAAATTGTGTTTTTTTTATGTATGATTTTAAATGTTTATAGCAGTGTTGCAAAAAACCCATCTGCCCAAAAAAATGTGGTAATGGGTGGTTTAATGGGTAAAACCCACTCTAAAAAACCCAATAAAACCCACGTTAAAGCAGGTTTTATTGGTTTTTCAATATCTGTGGTCAAACTTTATAGGGAATATAACAAGACATTTTAATAACTAAGTAATAACATATAACTAAGTAACTATAGTCCTCTTTAATTTTTTAAAGCAGTAAAAATGGAAAAACAAGGGTAAGATTTTTAAAGGTCAATGTAAATCAGAAAAATCACTTGGTATGGCCATTTTATAATTTAACTGACATATTTGCAATTCTGACTATAAACCACTAGCAACTCCATCAATGTGTTATTCAAGTATTAATGTCGTCATTATTGAAAAATTGAGTTATATCCCAATTTCTCATAATGAATCATAATTAAAATCTCAATCTTTCATTTTAATAAATTATTTAACTCAAAGTAAATTAAACATCATTAAAATTAGTTAAAAGACACTTAAAAATGTGTATCTTATCATTAAAATGCTTCACTGTATAAAAGCCAATTATGGCCAAAAAAGGCCAATTTTGGCCAAAAAAAGCCGGCTAAAATCAATAAAAGCCAACCGGCCTGGCTTTTTTTAATTTTAGCCGGCTTTTTTGCAACCCTGGCCTGAAGTGTTTTTTTTTTTTTTTTTTTTTTTTTTTTTTTTTTTTTTTTACATTTGATAATTGATTCTTGTGTACTTTTTAGCACTGAACCCGAAAATGACCTCCATTTGCAACCATCACGTTAGACGTCAGGATTATTCGCAAATTGTACATTTTAAAGATAAAAAATAAAATGCTAGTCGTTGGGGGACACCGTAATACTTACCCATCATGGATATGCATAATGTAACATATGAAAATAAAACATGTGAAAACTATTTACACAATGCATCACAAATCCAAAAGGAAACTTACACGTATATTTATTTAGATATTATTAATGTACATAGTTATGCTGTATTAATGAACTGCTGACGAATCAATTTCGACAAATTGTATAAAACGGCTAACTACAACCAACTGCGTAAAAGAAACATCCTTATAACTCCAAAAATAATGATCATATATAACTAACAATTTACTGCATCGGATTAAGTGTTTCATTTCCATTTAAAACATATCTTTGAATTGAAATTTGCATGAAATACGGGGTCATGAAAAATCGAAGAATGCGGAAAACAAGATTACAAATATCTCGGCAACTAATAATCCGATCGATTTTGTTCTTTGAAAAAAATGTGTGTTATTTTATTGCCTTTTACTTCCACTCCTTAAAATAAAAAAATTCGAAAATTTTTATGTAGCTTTTATCAGAACGAATTTTTCGAGAGTCCGAAAAAAATAGTTCCGGTTAATCGAGGTTACTGATATTAAATAGGCTTTGTAACATTCTTACATACTAAGTACATACAAAATTTCAAGTCTCTATCTCAATTCGTTCGGGAAATAGAGCGTTTACGGACACACAGACAGATAGACATACGGACGGATTTTGTTTTTCTTAAATATGTTTTTTTGGAATCTCCAGCATCTGAAACGTGAAAATCCGTCATTTTTTTTTTCCAAAACGATTACAAGATTTGTGAGGGAGTGACCTTTGTAATAAAGGCACTCTAGCATTTTTGAGATCGTGACGTCAAGGATTTAACATGTGTAAGCGTGAAAGCGACATCTATCCTCTCTTTTACTTTAACTTTCTAGAGCGTGTGTGTCCTTCTCGGATTCTACAGTTATGTCGCGGTTAGAAGTAAATTTGTAGTATCTCAGTTTGCAGCATATAAAAGCTTGGAGTTTGAGCGTGTGTGGTGTGTCTAGCGGCGTTAGCCAGCTAGTGGTGTCTAGCAGCAAAAACCAGCTGAGTGTGTCTGCCAGGAGTTTTACAGTGAGCCGCCAGCAGTTAGTTCATTCAGAGGAGAGCGATTTGGGAAGTTTGTTGTTGGTAAGAGATAGTAATTATTTACGTTGAGTAGTTCAAAGTTAATAAAGAGTGTATCACAGCCACGGGCTGTTTAATAAAGTTTTATCTAGCAGTCTAGCTGAAGTTTAAGTGAGAAGTAATCCGAAGTGCCCGATTGAGTTAGTGTCGGAGCTGTGAGTATGAGTTTAATCTTTTAGTATTGTTACCAGTTATTAAAAGTAAAGAACTGCTCCACTGCCCTTGAGCCCTAACCGTTTTAAATAAACTGGTTTTATCTTATATTCTGAGTTATGTCTGCATTCAACACTCAGTACGAGCACACATCCGTTACAGATTTACTCTATATTATGTATGATGGGTAAGTAAAATCAAGAATATCTGGTACTAAAAAAGAGAATTGTGATGGTTTGGGTTTTTGTTAACTTCTGAAAATTTATGTATTTTTAAGTGCTGAATCAGAAAATGGTTTTTATTTTTAGCCATCACATCATGATTTTTCATAAACCATAAATTTTAAAGTTAAAAAGTAACAAAAAATAGCGAAATTTTATCAAAGCTTTACCAAAAGAAGGAAAAAGTTTTAAATTTACGACAAATTTCCAGCCTCAGCAGCTGCCAAAATGAAAGAAGACACCAAGATACAACAGATAACATATGAGGGCCGCAGAAGCCAAAGTGATAAAATAAGTGATAAATTGAAAAAAAAAAATGAAGTAAGTGCAGAGACGACCTGGAAATATACTTTTTTCTTTTCAGGTAAAGAAATATAAGTGATTTTCAAATTATGTGCCGCATTCTACAGATAAACTACATTTGTTGAATAATAATAAATCTTCAGTAATTATAAATTTAAAGAAAATCGTACTCACAGTTCACAATTTTTCACAGTTATTGAAATAAGAGTTCAAAGACTACAATGAACCAACGGCAGTTCCCTATTTCAATTCCGTCAATATTAGTTCAGATTCAAATTTAACATCAATTATCTTTAAACTCAATTTACTCCAAATCGAATTTTTTTCACTTGTACCCCTTGCTTTCTGAGGCTGTCATACAAGAGTCCAAGAACCACAGAATAAAAACCTAAAGTATCAAGCACAAGAAAATATAAAAAACCTTTATTTTATAGAAGAGTAGAAATATGGAAATCTAATGATCCATGTCTGCCGCAAGTGAAGTGGTGCATAAGCAAAAAATTAATATCATTAGTGGTTGACTCGTAGTTTTATCAATATGTTTTCCTGTTCCCAGTCCTCCATGTTTTCTATATTTGACTGAAGGACAAACACAGACCAAAAAAGTAAATAATGTTAAAAATTTCTGGAGGAAGAAACGAGATTTTAAGAATACAGATAGTTTCAGCAAGGCCAAACTTTTAGTAGCATTTTCGCAAAAAACGAATTTTTGGCGAACTCGGATTTTCGGTCGATCTCAATTTTTTTCGATTAAATAAAATATTTTCTCTCTTACCGAAAATAAAATAAAGGTCCTTAACTTCCTAAAACAGTTATTTATTTACACATTCAATATCATTGCCAAATTTGAAAGTTCTTTCCATAAACAAATATTTGCACATGAAATTGGATGAATCTCTTTATTACATCTTGTATACTGATAACGCAATTCATAAAGCTCATTAAAATGTTCCTACTCTTTATCCTTCCAGATAATACTGTGTATAAATATTTCGTTCGAATAAAGTTCCCGGAATATTCTCACGCATAGGACAATAATAATGGTTAACATAACAAAGCAAATGAGTCGAATTGCATTTCTGCATGAATTACTGTATTTAATGCACGGAATCGATAGAGATCCTTTTAAGTTTGGCAAATGAGAAAATTCTCTTTGTTAAATCAGAGAAATTGCTAATTCAAGAAACATTAGATTGGTATTATCCTGTATATAAATATAGAGGACGAGAATGTTTGTGGCAGTTTACAAAACGGATAATATAAAATTGCCATTAGTATTTATCCATCTTAATAATGTAATGCGTAAATATTTACTTCAGACTAGTATTTAAAATAATCGTTCCTAAATAATAATGTCGGTGATTTACAAAACAAAAGAAAAGACTGTCACCTCAAAATGATTTATTGTGTTTCTTTTGCAAGATTGATATCTATTACAATTATTTAATTTTGTAAAACATTTGTATTGTGTAAGCAATATTCGAATCATTTTATTTTTCATTTTGTAATTATACTTGAGTTAAGTGTACAATTAAAATTTCCATAAGAATATAAGTCATATTCTACGATAAGTTAATTAATTTTGGTGTATATTCCATTACAGGAATTGCTAATGTTAAACAAGAATTTTGTCAAAGAGCATTCGAATCATTTATGCCGTTTCAAACTAAAACTTTTCTATGACTATTAAGTCTGTATATTCCATTACAGGAATTGCTAATGTTAAACAAGAATTTTGTCAAAGAGCATTCGAATCATTTATGCCGTTTCAAACTAAAACTTTTCTATGACTATTAAGTCTGTATATTCCATTACAGGAATTGCTAATGTTAAACCAGAATTTTGTCAAAGAGCATTCGAATCATTTATGCCGTTTCAAACTAAAACTTTTCTATGACTATTAAGTCTGCAACTTTTAATGAGCACTTTAAAAGCCCCTAAAAATTTTGTCCTATGTGTATTACTTGCTTTATAATCTGCACTTACGTCTTAAGTCAATGACGATTGGTTTATATAAACACTGAAGTTCATAGCAATAAGTAAAGAGTGTCTCATTTGAGCGGATACAGATCAAATAAATAAATAATGTTGAATATTTCTGAAGTCAGAAACGAGATTTTTAGAATATAGATAATTTCGGTAGCATTTTCGCTGACAACAAATTTCTAGCAAAAATCAGATTTTTAACCAAAAAAAGAATTTTCGGTCGATCTCAGATTTTTTCGACTAAATAAAATATTTTATCTTTCACGGAGAAAAAGAAATCAAGTTATTAAATTCCTTAATCCGGTATCTATTTATACATTCAATACCCTTGCCAAATTCGAAAGTTATTTCCATACACAAATATTTGTTCTGAAATCGGATGAATGTCTTTGTTACACCTTGTATGCTGACAACGCCATTCATAAAGCTAGTTCCTAGTTAAATGATTCTACTCTTGTGTGCTTCCAGATAACACTGTGTATAAATATTCCGTTCGAATAAAGTTCCCAGAATATTCTCACACATACAACAATAATAATGGTTAACATAACAATGCAAATGAGTCGAATTGTATTTTTGAATGAATTACTGTATTTAATGCACGGAATCGATAGAGATTTTTTTAAGTTTGGCAAATGAGAAAATTCTCTTTGTTAACTCACAGAAATTGCTAATTTAAAAAACATTAAGTGGTATTATCCTGTATATAAATATAGAGGACGAGAATCTCTTTGGCAGTTCACAAAACAGGTAATGTAAAATTGCCATTAGTATTTATCCATCTTAATAATGTAATACGTAAATATTTACTTCTGACTAGTATTTAAAATAATCATTCATAAATAATAACTATACATGATATGCATAACAAAAGAAAAGACTTTCACCTCAATATAATTTATTGTGTTTTTTGTTTAAAATTGATATCTATACAATCATTTAATTTTGTTAACCCCTCACTGCACGATTTTTCTTTTTGTTATGAAAAAAAGTTTTGATTTTTATAAGTAGTCTCAAAAGCAGGAAAAATAATAATAAAAATTCTGACTTCATATATGATTTTTTAATGTGGATTTATTTGATATGTTGCCGTATGAGTCCCAAAGCACACAATGATATATTTACATTTTTGTACCAAATGTAGCATGAAGCTCACAATACTGGGGGTTAATATGCATTAAAATTGTATTGTAGGTATTTAGCCCTTTGAGAGGCAAGCAATTATTTTTCTGTAATGACGAATTCACACCGGAATATTCTAAAAAAGAATATTTTAAAATAAAGAAATCAATTTTGAAACTTTTCCCCTCCAAAGCTAGAAATATATAATTTAATTAAAAGCTTCTGCTGCGAATCTTGATTCGAATCAGGTGGTATATAATATATCTCAATGTCCTAATACAGTCTAATACAGACCTTAATTCAAAAAGTTTATCATGGCCCTTCATGCCTTTAGGATTTTCTATAGTATTGTCATTAAAATTGTCAATTTCTTTTTTCAAATTTATTGAACGACATTGCCTTTTTAATTGTTTGGTTACCTAAACCATCATTCCAATAATATCCATAATGGAAACTTGTAAAAGTTGAGAGAGATCTTTTTGTATGCTGTATCTATGTGTCTCTTCTGAAATAAGACTCCAAAGTTCAGAGGTAAAAGAAAACTAGTTAGATGTGCCAATCCCAAAACTTTCTTCTATCTCATACGTACATTTTAATATTTAAAAAAAATAGTTACTCATTTTAATGCTTTATTAATTTTAATTAAATACTATACCAACTTTGATTTTCATGTTAAATTTCTGCTTCAATCAATTAATCGGAGTAAAAACGAATTTCCGTCTCTGCACGAGCCGATAGACAATAGAATGATACGCAGATTTTTTTTTTCAAATTCAGGGAGGACCTACTTGCCTTACCAAAAAATACTCATATACAAAAAATTTAGTTCAGTTCTAGAACTAACTTCATACACTTTTATGCGGTGCAATATTGAAAATGGTATAAAATTCGTTATTGCAGCGCCCCCTTCCGGCGGATTTTTTTTCAGATTCTGGGCAATCCAACTAGCCATAGCCATACGCTTACACAAAAAATTTCGTTTAATTCGATGCATAACTTCATGTACTTTTGGTCGGTACAATATTGAAAATGGCACAAAAATCACGATTGCAGCGCCCCCTTCCGGCTGATTATTTTCAAATTCAGGGAGGACCAACTAGCCACAGTCATATACACATACAAAAAAAATTTGGTTCAATTCGATACATAACTTCATATACTTTTGGTCGGTACAATATTGAAAATGGCACAAAAATCCCGATTGCAGTGCCCCCTTCAGGCGGAATATTTCAAAACTGAAGGAGGACCTGCTTGCCAAAGCCAAAAACATTCACAAAAAATTTGGTTCAATTCTATGCATAACTTCATACACTTTTTGATGGTAGAAGGGCGACATACAGATACATAGATACACAGACACACACATAGACAGACACACGGACAGACAGACATTTTGTAAAAACATGTTTTTTGGAATCTCTGACCCCTAAAACGTGTAAATCCGTCGAAAACCGGAAGTCGAAAAAACTTTCGATTATAATATTTTCTTCTATTGAAGATAGAAGAAAGTAAAAAGGAAAAAATGATAGGAAGTTTCCAGAGCCATAATTTCAGCACTTAAGCAGTTACTTTCTCTGTATTTTATTCGTGCTTCAGGAATTTTCTTCCATTTGTGTCTTTTTAGGTGCGTTCGTAATTATGTAAATAGGTAGCACCTATATCGTTGTCGCTCAGTCCGTCCGCATATAACAACGCAAAAACTACCCAACCGAATCGTTTGAAATTTAAAATACATAATTATTACATAATTTTGTCGAGTCATTTCAAATTTTATGAAAATCGGATGGATAGATCAATTACAAGGACAATCAAAAGGATTCCGTTACATTACGGTCAATGGGGAAAAAGTTTCAAATGCATTTTAATCGTTTGAAATTTAAAATACATAGTTATTTCAAATTTTTTTGATAATCGGGTGCATAGATCAATTACAAGGGCAATCAAAAGTATTCAATTACATTATAGTCAATGGGGGAAAGTTTCAAATGTATTTTATACGTTTGAAATTTAAAATACATAGTTATTACATAGTTTTGTCGAGTTATTTCAAATTTTATGAAAATCGGATGCATAGATCAATTACAGGGACAATCAAAAGTATTCCGTTACATTACGGTCTTTGGGGGAAAATGTTTCAAATGCATTTTAATGGTGTTGTACTCATTCGAACTTAATAAAATTTATATGCAACTATAAAGTACATATTATAATATACATTTTACATAATTTGTGATGCAAAGAACATTTGTTATTGATTTACAAGGCCACACAAAAGTATTCCATTACATAATGGTATAGGGAGAACATTGTTTGATGAGCGTTTTAATTGTAATTCACTATTTACAATTTTATGAGATTGATATATAAGAGTAATATTTTTAAAACTTCGTTATCGTACGAACGCACCTCGTTTGCTACGCTTCACGTGCAATTTCCAACTTGTTACTATCAACACTGGATCCAGCAGGGATATCTGCAGCATCTAAAACCATAAACAATCTTTTTCTGAATTGATGCTTCTCATTTTATATATATCCAGTGTTGAATTCAGAGTGTCCGGGAGGAGGGCATTCGTCAAGAACATTTACATGTACTACACAGATAGTATGAAAATTTGTTTAGTTTAGAAATTTACCTCTTCCCCCCCCCCCCCCCCCACACACACACACACATTCCCTGCAGATAATAATGTCCTTCCTGCGAAAAAAAAAAAAAGTCTGATTTCAATATTGTTGAATTTCACTTGCTGATTTTAACTTTTATGTAGTACTTTTAGTCAAATTTAAAATTACTTTATTATTTAATACGAAAACTTATCTTCTGTGGCAGACGTATCCATTTCTTGGATCACATTTCTGTAATCGTGCAGTCAATGTCTGATTCATATGAAGAAACAACATTTTCAGTTCTATTTTTAGCTGGAATGTATGTTGAATCCTCCCAGCTATCATCAAAAGTCGAAATGACTGATCATATTATAAAAAGACCAATTACACTCTTTGATAATACAACATACAATAAATTCGGCTCATCAGTGGATATCAGATGTCATAATTTTTAATTAAAGTTTTAACATCTGATATACACTGATGAGCTGAATTTATTGTACGTTGTATGACTGATCATAATTATCAAATGCAAATAACATTGCATCGATTTAATATTACGTTAGCCCTTTGCGCGCCAGTTTTCATTAGAATGTTTTATGAGCTTTATGCTCTATGTTCCATATCTAGCACAAACACAAAAACAAGATTTCAAGTGATGTACTGAAATATTTTAGTTTAAAACAACTTTAATTACAAATATGTGATATACTCGAATGTCTAAAATTTTATCTTGCAATACTTTCAATATTTTTCGCTGAAAAAGTTGAAGCAAATTCTACTGTTGAATAGGATGCAAACTATTTGTTTTTATTTTTATTATTATTATTATTATTATTTTTTTTTTTTTGTAATAAAAATTTAATAATTAGTGAGGCATTGCCATCAAATGAAAAAAAAATTGGTACAGAACTCTTTGTTTAAATGTTCTAGATACGGCCCAGAGCTCAGATAACCTAAATTTAAGATCCTTAGGAAACTGAAAGATTTTATCGGTATATTCCATGTATGGCACGCCGTACAGTGAAGGATTAAACATCTGTAATATGTATGTAATATTCGAAGAATTTTATTTTTCATAACTAACTATACCTGTATTATGCATGCAATTAAAATTTCCATTTGAATATAAGGCATATTCTACGATAAGTCAATTAATTTTGGTGTACATTCCATTACAGGAATTGTTAATGTTAAACAAGAATTTTGTCAAAGATTATTAGAATCACTTCTGCGGTTTCAAACTAAACTTTTCTATGACTATTAAGTCTGCAATTTTTAATGAGCACATTCAAAGCGGCTTAAAGTTTTGTCCTATGTGCATTGTTTGTTTTATAATCTGCACTCTTGTCTTCAGTAAGTAATAATCGGTTTTTATGAACAGTGAAGTTCATTGCAATAAATAGTGTCTAATTTCAGAGGATACAGATTAAATAAATAAATAATTTTGAAAATTTCGGGAAAAGAAACGAGATTTTTAGAATAAAGAAAATTTCAGTAGAATTTTTGCTGAAAATTAATTTTCTGTTGATCTCAGATTTTTTTCGACTAAATAAAATATTTTATCTTTCACCGACAAAATAAAATTAAATTATTAACTTCCTAAAATCGCTTTTTAATTTACACATTTAATATTGTTGCCAAATTTTGAAGTTCTTCCCATAAACAAATATTGCACTTGAAATCGGATGAATCTCATTGTTACACCTTGCATACTGACAACGCCATTCATAAAGCTCATTAAAATGTTTCTACTCTTTATCCTTCCAAATAATACTGTGTATAAATATTCCGTTCGAATAAAGTTCCCAGAATATATTCTCACGCATACGACAATAATAATGGTTAACATAACAATGCAAATGAGTCGAACTGCATTTCTGCATGAATTAATGTATTTAATGCAAGGAATCGATAGAGATCCTTTTAAGTTTGACAAATGAGAAAATTCTCTTTGTTAAATTACAGAAATTGCTAATTTAAGAAACATTAAATTGGTACTATCCCGTATATAAACATAGAGGACCAGAATGTCTTTGTCAATTCACAAAACGGGAAATATAAAATTGCCATTAATATTTATCCATCTTAATAATGCAATGGGTAAATATTTACTTCAGACTATTATTTAAAATAATCGCTGATAAATAATAAATATCAGTGATTTGCATAACAAGAGAAAAGATTTTCACTTCAAAATGATTTATTGAGTTTCTTGTATAAAGTTGATATCCATACAATTATTTAATTTTGTAAAACATTTGTAATCAGTAATTATTATTCAAAGAGTTTTATTTTCCATTATATTAAGCATACAATTAAAATTTTCATATGAATATAAGGCATATTCTACGATAAGTCACGGAAATTTGATGTATGTCCCATCACAAGAATTGCTAATTCAATAATTATTAAATAATAATAAGAATAATAATAACTTTTATTATTATATGAGATCGATGAAAAATTCAAGTTCATTTTCGTTTCCGGCATCAGTGAAAATGGCACCAAAAATGGGGCCAAAAAAATAAAGTTAAAAAATTGTATTTTTCATTTCATAACTATACCTTTGTTAAGCATGCAATTAAAATTTTCATACGAATATAAGACATATTCTACAATAAGCCATAGAAATTTATGTATATCCCATCACGGGAATTGCTACTTCAATAATTTAAAATAATAATTATTTCTTTTATTATTATTACATATTGACGAAAAATTCAATTTTGTTTTCGTTTGCGGCTTCAGTGAAAATAGCGCCAAAAATTAGAACCAATTAAAACTATTTCGAAAAAAAAAAAAAGATTATTGACTTTTAAAACCGTTACTTATTTACACATTCAATATCATTGCCAAATTTGAAAGTTCATTCCATAGACAAATATTTGCACTTGCAATCGGATGAATCTCTTTTTTTACAACTTGTGTACTGGCAACGCCATTCATAAAGCTCATTAAAATGTCCCTACTCTTGATCCTTCCAGATAATACTGTGTATAAATATTCCGTTCGAATAAAGTTCCCAGAATATTCTCAGGCGTACGACAATAATAATGGTTAACATAACAATGCAAATGAATCGAATTGCATTTCTGCATGAATTACTGTATTTAATGCACGGAATCGATAGAGATCCTTTTAAGTTTGGCAAATGAGAAAATTCTCTTTGTTAAATCACAGAAATTGCTAATCCAAGAAACATTAATTTGGTATTATCTTGTATATAAGTATAGAGGAAGAGAATGTATTTGGCAGTTCACAAAACAGGTAATATAAAATTGCCATTAGTATTTATCCATCTTAATAATGCAATGCGTAAATATTTACTTCAGAATAATATTAAAAATAATCGCTCATAAATAATAATATCGGTGATTTATTTGCATAACAAAAAAACAGAGTTTCACCTCAACATGATTTATTGTGTTTTTTGTGTAAAGTTGATATCCATACAATTATTTAATTTTGTAAAACAATTGTAATGTGTAACATTCGAATCATTTTATTTTTCATTTTATAATTAAGCTTGCGTTAAGCATATAATTAAAATTTCCATAAGAATATAAGGCATATTTTATACGGAATATTAAAAATCTTCATAAAAATTGCTTAGTTAAAATTTCCCCGTAAATTCGTAATTATATAAATACTTAGCACATATGGTCGTCGTCTGTTCCGTCTGTTTATCCTAACATAACAGCACAAAAGCAATTCAACCGAATGGTTTAAATTTTAATATACATAAGTCTTGCAAAATTTTATCGAGTCATATCAAATTTTATGAAAATCGAATCAAAACTTAAAAAGATATTGATAAAAGTTTTCTTCCTACAGTTAAATCCTATCATGTGTAACTAATTCAATACAGGACAGGTAATGATTTTCAGTTGTCGTAATGATTACGTTCTATTTACGAATGAGTCATATTACTTCCGCATTAATGAACTTTATTATCGAAGTACAGTTTGCATTACTGCATTTTTGCAGAATCAAGATCTGCAAACATACTAATAAAACTAGTTATAATATGAACGCACCACATTTGCCCCGTTTGACGAATAATTTTCGACTTGTACTTTTTATTTATTTTTTTTAATTAGAACTTATGTTATAATAATCTCTGATTCAATATTTATTAAATACAAAATGAAAACAAAATATAACATTACAATTTATCCACAGTGTATTTAACTACCGAGATTCTATGTATAAACAATTTTAATTAAATTCAATCTAAAAGTAATCTTATGATAATATTAAAATAATTAACATTATAGAAGAAAGGAGTAGCATTTCAGCTTAAATTATATGAGTTATTGGGCTTAGTACATAAAATCGATAGAATTCCCTTTAGCTTGACAAATGAGAAATTTGTCACTTAACTGTTAAATTACAGAAATCGGTAATCCAAGTAACTTTCAATCTACATTATTCTATACGTATTGGTAAAATCTTTACTAATTTGTGGAATTGAGAGTATAAAATTGCCTCTAGTTATTTATTCTCGTTGGCAATGCAATATGTAAATATTTAACACAAATTAATATCTTGAATAATCGTTCGCCGGCAATAATAACTGTAATTTACATAATAAATGAGGTAAGTTATATATGTGTGAATTACTGTGTTTATTTCTTAAAATTGATTCATGTTAATTTTAATTTTGTCAAGTAAGATATTTGTAATATAAAATAAATATTGTTTTAAAAGCATTGAAAAAGAATACCTTAGTTAAAAAATTTCGTAAATTCGTAATTATATAAATATTTAGTACATATAGTCGTCGTCTGGTCTGTCCGTCTATCCTAACACAACAGCACAAAAACAATCCAACCGAATGATTTGAAATTTAATATACATATAAGCATTGCAAAATTTTATCGAGTGATAACAAATTTTATGAAAATCGAATCAAAACTTAAAAAGATATTAATAAAAGTTTTCTTCCTTCAGTTAAATCCTATCTTGTGTAACTAATTCAATGATACCCCATGATAGGTAATGATTCTAGCTTGCCGTGGTGATTACGTTCTATTTACCATTGAGTCATATTACTTCGGCATTACTGAATTTTATTATCGAAGTAAACACTTTGCATTCCTGAATAACTAGGTATTGCACCAATATCTGCAAAAATATTTATAAAACTAGTTATAGTACGAACGCACCTCATTTGCCTCTCTTGACTCATAAATTTTGACGTGATATTTTTTTTTCGTTTGGTTGAGCTTATATTATAATAATCGATGATTCAATAATTATTAAAACGAAAACACAATAAAATATTACAATTCATCCATAAAGCATTTAACTACCATGATTCTATGCATAAATAATTTTATTCCAATTCATTCTAAAAATAATCTTAAAATAATTAACATAATAAAAGAAAAGGGTAGCATTTCACCTTGAATTTTATAAATTATTGTGCTTAATACATAAAATTGATAGAAATCCCTTTAGTTTGACAAACGAGTAATTTGTCATTGTTAAATTACAGAAATCGGTAATTCAAGTAATATTCAATTTGCATTATTCTATATGTATCGGTAAAATCTTTAGTAATTTTTGGAATTGAGAGTATAAAATTGCTTCTATTATTTATTCTCGTTTGGTAATACAATGTGAAAATATTTAATACAAATTAATATCTTGAATAACCGTTCACAGGCAATAAAAACAGTAATTTACATAATAAAAGAGGTAAGTTATACGTGTTATTTTGAATTATTGTGTTTATTACTTAAAATTGATTTATGTTCATTTAATTTTGTCAAATAAGATATTTGTAATATAAAATACTTATTGTTTTAAAAGCAATGAAAAAGAATTGCTCATTAAAAATTTAATTCTTATTTTATAGTTGTGCCAACTCGTCTAGGTATAAAAACGGCCTTTTCATATGCACGTATCGTAATTTAAAATGAAATTAAGAAATGTTATCGCGATTTCATCACAGATATGGTTTGTTCAATAATTATTAAATCAAAATTAATATTATCAATCCAAGCAAATGGTTTGAAATTTAATATGCATAACCGTTGCAAAATTTTATCGACGCATATCAAATTTTATGAAAATCGAATCAAAACTCAAAATTCAATGATATCCCATGACAGGTAATGATTCTAGGTTGTCTTGGTGATTGCGTTCTATTTACGAGGGAGTCATACTATTTCCACATTACTGAACTTTGTAATCGTAATAAAGTTTGCATTCATGCAATTTTGCATACTAGCTATTGTACAGAGATCTGCAAACATACATATAAAACAATTTATAGTACGAAGGCACTTCATTCTCTCCGTTTGGCGTATAACTTTCAACTTGTCCTTTTTATTTATTTATTTTTTAAATTAGAACTTACGTTATAACAATCACTGATTCAATAATTATTAAATAGAAAACACAATAAAACATTATAATTCATCCACAGTGTATTTAACTACCATGATTCTATGCATAAATAATTTTATTCCAATTCATTCTAAAAATAATCTTAAAATAATTAACATAATAGAAGAAAAGAGTAGCATTTCAGCCTGGATTATTTATGAATTATTGTGCTTAATAACATAAAATCGACAGAAATCCTTTTAGCTTGACAAACGAGAAATTTGTCACTGTTAAATTACAGAAATCGGTAATCCAGGTAACATTCAGTTTGCCATATTCTATAATGTATCAGTAAAATGTTTACTAATTCGTGGAATTGAGAGTATAAAATCACCTCTGGTATTTATTCTCGTTGGCAATGCAATGTATAAATATTTAACACAAATTAATATCTTGAATAATCGTTCGCAGGCAATAATAACAGTAATTTACATAATAAATGAGGTAAGTTATACGTGTCATATGGAATTACTGTGCTTATTACTTAAAACTTGCTCATTTCGTTTTGTCATTTATTGAATCAAAATGTCATAATTTTGATTCTTGCTCATTTAGTTTTGCCAAATAAGATATTTGTAATATAAAAAAAATATTGTTTTAAAAGCGATGAAAAAGAATTGCTTTGTTAAAAATTTTCCTAAATTCGTAATTATATAAATACTTAGCGCATATAGTCGTTGTCTGATCCGTCCGTCTATCCAAATATAGCAGCACAAAAACAATCCAACCGAATTGCTTGAAATTTAATATACATATAAGCGTTGCGAAATTTTAACGAGTGATATCAAATTTATGAAAATCGAATCAAAACTTTAAAATATATTGATAAAAGTTTTCTTCCTTCTGTTAAATCCTATCACGTGTAACTAATTTAATGATATCCTATGATAGGTAATGATTCGAAGTTGCTATGGTGATTACGTTTTAATTACGATTTAATCATATTACTTCCGCTTTACAGAACTTTATTATTGAAGTAAAGTTTGCATTCCCGAATTTTTGCATGAGTGTACTTAGCTATTGTACCAAGATAGGCAAACATATTTAAATAATTATATTACGAACGCACCTCATTTGCCCCGCTTGACTCGTAATTTTTAATTTATCCTTTCCTTTTTTGGTTTGTTTGAGTTTATGTTATAATAATTGCTGATTCAATAATTATTAATAATTATTCGAAAACACAAATAACACAAATTCGAAAACCAAATCGAAAACACAATAAAATATTACAATTCATCCATAATACATTTAACTACCATGATTCTATGCATAAATAATTTTGTTCCAATTCATTCTAAAAATAATCTAAAAGTAATTAATATAATAGAAGAAAAGGGTATCATTTCACCTTGAATTATATGAATTATTGTACTTAATACATAAAATTGATAGAAATCCCTTTAGTTTGATAAACGAGTAATTTGCCATTGTTAAATTACAGAAATCGGCAATTCAAGTAATATTCAATTTGCATTATTCTATATATATCTTTACTAATTTTTGGAATTGAGAATATAAAATTGCCTCTAGTTATTTATTCTCTTTGGCAATGCAATATGTAAATATTTAACACAAATTAATATCTTGAATAATCGTTCGCAGGCAATAAAAACAGTAATTTACATAGTAAATGAGGTAAGTTATACGTGTCACATTAAAGAACAAAAAGAAAGGTATTAGCTTTTTTAAAACTGAATAAATTAAGACCAATTTATTAAAAATTCTTTATATGGAGATAAATATTTCGCTATATAGAGACCGTTTTTAATGTAATCATGCGAAAAGGGGACCTTCCTACTAAAAATTCGTTATATAGAGAAATTCGATGTATGGAGTTTCGTTATAGATAGACTCGACTGTATTTGTTTTGAGATATAACAGGAAATGAATATCTTCTTTTGTTTTTAGTCAACCAGAATTAGCTTAAAATTTGCAAATTTTTAGACTTGTATCGTGTGCGAGTCAAAATATTTTTTTGTATGAAAACAACATTAATTTTACATGAAAACAACATCAAAAGTATCGGATCTTTCAGACAACGGCATCATTTTTTTTTTTTTTTTTTTTTTTTTTTTTTTTAAATGAAGCTGATTTTTAAGAACACGAGAATAACAAAAGATTGTTTTGAGGAAGGAATCAATTATGATTTAAGATGTACGTCTTTTATATTAAATAGAACATTAACATTACAGAAACACATTAACAGTTATTTCCATGTAGTAAATTGTTTAAAAAAGAGAGTTCATTTAGAACAACAATTATATTTAAATATTATTAATTTTATTTATTATTATTATTACTATTACTTGTATTGCATTATTTTAGTATCGGGCTCGGTTTCGAAGTTGTCGGGTTCGGCCTCTTAAAAGTGAGCCCAAATTCATCTTTACGAAATACACTATGATTTCTTCAACGTGATTATAAAATGCGCAGAAGTTACCATGGGTTTAAATGACGCATAAAAATATTTAGAACCACTGCTATAGACATTAAGGCTACTTTTTAGCTCACAGGCTATCGTAGCCTGAGAGCTTATGTGCCCGTCCGTTCTGTATGTACGTTCGTATGTTCGTGCGTAACGCGATAACTCATGATAAAAATATCGGATCCACTTGAAATTTTGTATATAGGTATATCCTGATAAGGCGCTTCCCTGATTAGTTTTTGGAGTTCATTCGATATGTATAAGAGGGGGAACGGGGGCTCATCCCCCCCCCTTAATTTATATAAACGGGATTTTCATGCAGAATTAACAGTTTTCGTTCAAAATTTAGATATAGGATCATTCTGATGAGGCGATACCGTGGCTGTTATTAGGTGTTCATTGAATAAGTATAAACAGGGAGAACGGGGGGCTCATCCCCCCCCCCCCTTAATTGATATAAACGGGATTTTCATGCAGAATTAACAGTTTTCGTTCAAAATTTAGATATAGGATCATTCTGATGAGGTGATTCCTGGACTGTTATTAGGTGTTCTTTGAATAAGTATAAACAGGGGGAACGGGGGCTCATGCCCCTCCCCTTAATTGATATAAACGGGATTTTCATGCAGAATTAACAGTTTTCGTTCAAAATTTAGATATAGGATCATTCTGATGAGGCGATACCGTTGTTGTTATTAGGTATTCATAGAATAAGTATAAACAGGGGGAATGGGGGGCTCATGCCCCTCCCCTTAATTGATATAAACGGGATTTTCATGCAGAATTAACAGTTTTCGTTCAAAATTTAGATATAGGATCATTCTGATGAGGCGAGTTCGTGGCTATTATTAGGTGTTCATTGAATAAGTATAGACAGGGGGAACGGAGGTTCTAATGCCCCTCCCCTTAACTTGTATAAATGGATTTTTCAATCAGAATTGTCAGATTTCGTTCAAATCTCTGAATAGTTTTGGAAGTTTAATGGTTAAGTATAAAAGAGGAGAATAACTCCTCTTAAATTATATAAATGCTAAATGGGTTTTTATTAAGAATTATCCGATTTGCTCTGAATTTTGGATATAGGTTTTTTAATATGAGAAAATATGTACTTGATAGTTTAGGAGGTTCAATGATTAAGTATAAAAAAAGGAGAAAGGGGAGAGCTGTTTCCCCTTCTTAATTTTTTTTTCGAACGGAATTAACGAAAATACAAGGCTGTAATGCACAATTAGTATGCGTAGCCTGTGAGCTCAATGCCATCAGTTTAACTGGGCAATATTCTTTTTTATTTCTGTATAAACGGGTTTTCATTTTTAGGATGACCCGTAAGGTATATTACCAAATATCAAAAATTTGCTCAAAATGTTTAAGAGAGATAAAATACAGTGCTCGCCTTTTGTATAGGAAGTAATATTAACCATCCTAAATGCCTTCCAAAATGGAATGCATATAAATCTTACATATTTTTTAAAAACAAAGTTGAAAAAGAAAAAAATAAGTTTGTCGAAATTTAATAACGAAAAAATATTGCAAACCCTGCATATTGTAACGGATGCTTAAGTTGAGTATTCTCTTTTTTCTTTTATGTTATGAAGGAAGTATTCGACAGGCAAAAGAAGGGAAAGGGGTTCCAAGATAATTCAAAAAAGAAAAAAAAAAAAAAAAGATGAAAAAGTCCTTTGTGTATTAATGCCGTTGAAAGACTTGATTTCTTTTTTTGCTACAAAATCGCGATCCAATTTTTAATGAATATTTCTCGTACCCTACATCATGATGGAAAGAAAAAAAAAAAAAAAGAAAGAAAGAATTTTCTACTAGGACCCAAGTTTTCGGAGATAGAATTTCTTTTTTAGATACTTTTTTTTATATTATTTATTTTTCTGCTACAGATTGAACGAAAGAAAAAAAAAACGACATAAAAAAAATTGCGTCGCGCTAAAACCCTCCCCCACCTCGTTTCTAATCGATTTTTTTTAAAGGCGAAAGCAAAGAAGAGTTCTGGAACTAGTATGAGGCAAGGGGGATGGTTCTCCTTTTTTTTTCAATTTTTTTATTTTTTATTTATTCTTTAATGTAGGTGTATAACGCGGAGGGAGTAAGGGAGATGGAGAGGAGGGGGGACAATGATCCTGGCTTCTCGAATGCAATTTCTTTTTCGCTTTTTTACGATTTTTTTCTCTTTTTTTCATTTTTTTTTTCACCCACTCTTCTTTACTTTAGCAGTAGAAGTGTATATGGTATGTCGTAAGGGGGAAGGGGGAAAATATTGAGGGTAGAGAGTTTTTAGGGGAAGGAAGAACATGAACGATGGAACTTTCGAGTTTAGCTCAAAACGTTAAAGCAGATAAACTGCGAGTAAGGAAAGGGGTCATGTTCACATTATATTTCAAATATTTTTTTCGTATATAGAGATCCACATTGTTTTCTGAAAAATGAAGTCTTCAACCGTATAGAAGTAAAAAGAAATAGAAACTACGAAAGAAGGTCAATCTTATAATGTTTTTGAGGTACTTATTAGAAAAAAAAAATTTGACAATAGTTAGTGGAAGATGGTTATAATACAGGTACAACACAATTCAGCGATGTATTTTTCAGGCAGCAATAAGTTCGCTAATCTCCTTAATCAGAAATATATATATATATATATATACTGAGATGACAAAAGTCATGGGATAGTAATACGCAGATATATAGATGGCTGTAGTGTCGCTTACAAATTTTATAAATTGTCAGTACCTGGGCAGGATTCTTGTTTGTGTTCAATTGCTTCGTAAGAAAAGTTTGATTATGTGATTATCGCCACACGACGAGAATTAACGGATTTCGAATGCGGTATGCTAGTTGGTGCTACATGCAAGGGACATTTTATTTCGGAAATCGTTACAAAATTAAACAATCCGAGATCCACAATGTCAAGACTGAGCCGAGAATACCTAAATTCAGGCATAACCTCCCAACATGCACAACGCAGTGGTCGACTGGGGGTACTTAATGACCGCGAACAGCGACAACTGCTTAGACTCGTCAGTTTGATCAGACAAGCAACACTGTGTGAAATAACCACAGGAATGAATGTGGAATGTCCGAAAGGTGTGTCCGTCAAGACAGTCCGACGAAATTTGACTTTTATGGGCTACAGCAGCAACTCGGATGTCATTACTAAAAGCACGACTTCGCTAACAGTGGCATCCCTGGACTCGTCACCGTATGCATATAAGCAACCTTTACATGGATACGGACATGGGAAAAAATCCTGTGCTGTGATTGGCTTATGTTATGAAGCAATGTCGTGCGTCACAAACACGTTACTCGTCGTAGTGCAGGGGAGAGAGAACAACAAACTGATATGGTTGTATGATGTCCAGTACCAATAGGCTTCTAGACTCAAGATTTTTATTTATACAAATGCGAAATTTCAAAGAAAAAATATCAGTTTTTGGACGAATATTCATTTCTGTTCACCGTAATATCACCTGATTAAATTATTCAAAATGGAATGATCTCCAGAAATCAGACGTTAGTCAGATGAACATTTAAAAATTTTTATCTGCATTTTTACGACGTAGCTGCAACAGTGTGGAATTATTGTTTTACGAAACTAAGTTCATTCAATTTAATACTATTTAAAAAAAAAAAAAGTTGCTTTAATGTGCTTGAAGGCTGTAAAGTGCATTTCAATCTACAAATGTATGCTTTCTATAGTTCAGTGGTTACAAAATCCAATTTTAAATGAAAATAGATATTTTAATCATAAATACAATCATTCTGCTATTTTCAAGAAATATCATGTTTTCTTCTTAGGTAAAGTAATTTTAACTATTCTTTTTTGGATGACTATAATATTTTGTGATTCGTGCAACTATTGCTTATTTGTGCAAAATTATACTAAATGCACATTTTTTTTAGACTTCATTTGTGAGCCAATGCATTACTTAAACATTAAAATTATAAATACATGTGTATGCAATTATAAAAATTGTAAAAACTTAAGAAAGAATTTTAAGAAAGAAGAAATTATATTAAATTATTTCTACGACGAAGTCTTATCTATCACACCGATCCGAATAACAACTTTTTTACGATAAATATAAACAAAACAAACGCCTTTTTATTTCCGGTTAAAAGGGCGAAAGACAACGCCATTTAAATTACCGTTAAAGGGACGAGAAAACCGATTAGCCAATCACAGCACAGAATTCTTTCCCACGTCCGTATCCATGTAAAGGTTGCTAATATGCTGACCGTATCAGTTGGACCGTAGAAGACGACTGGAAAAAAGTGGCTTGGTCAGATGAGTCTAGTGATGGGCGATTTCGATTTTTTAAATCGATTTAATCGATACTAAGGCCAACTCGATTTAATCGATACTTTAAAATTTTTTATCGATTTCTCTAAAGGTAATGTAACTTTCATTTTCCTTCAAAAGTCGAAGATAAAATATTCGGATGTGCCAATTTCAAAATTTCGGTGTATTAGTTTCTAAGATAGAAGAATTAAAGAAACCTCAGACCCCCCCCCCCTCCCCGTGCAAAATAGCGTTTTTTGTTGAGTGATGTACACCAAAAATTGATCAAGATCAATTTTTCTCAGGTACCAGCTGAATCTGAATTTTGATGAAAATCCATGAAAGCGCGAGATCTATTGCGAAATCATAAAAAATGCAGCATATCAGCGCTACCTGTAGGGCAATTTACACCAAGAACTAAATAACACTAATCTATGTCAGGGATTTACTGAATCTGAATTTTGATGAAAATTCGTTCTTGAGATAGCGCTATTGCGTTAATTATGAATAATGCAGTATAGCTGCGCCATCTCTTAAGCGATTTCCACCAAAATATAATTAGCATCAAATAATATCAAGGACTAATTGAATCTAAATTTTTATGAAAGTCCGTGCATTAGTTCTTGAGATAAAGCTAAAATGGAAACAGCGGCGTGCGAAAAGAAAACTGCGCCTGGTTCAAAGTTCCAATTTAGCCCCCCCCCCCCTATTCACTTTTTCTTGTGATAGGCTAGAAGTGATGTTAGAAGTAAAAATTTAGCGCCCTTTAAATTTCCGTGCTCGGAACGACCGCCTTCTTTCGCCCCCCCCCCCCTTTCACATGGCGCTGAGTGGAAATTGTGAAAAATTCAGTATAGCAGCGCCATCTGAGAAGCAATATACATCAAAATGCAAAAAAAACATCAATTTTTGTCAAGGACTAATGGGATCTGAAATTTGGTGAAAATCCGTGCATTCGTTATTCAGATATAGCTGTTGCGCAAATCGCAAAAAATGCAGCATAGCAGCGCCATCTGTTAGGCTATATACACCAAAAATTAATTAGATTCAGTTTATATCAAGGTCAAACTAAATCTAAAGTTTTGTGGAATTCCGTGCATTTGTTCTTGAGATAGAACGGTCAGAAATTTTTGTCATATACAGACTCGTAGAGTGACAGACACACGCAGATAGATATTTCTTAAAAACCATAAAATCGTGTTAAAGACCTTCTAAAATATATAAATCCATCGGAAACGGGAAGTCGAAATTTTTCACGAATCTAATACTCTCTTCTTGTAAAGTTACAAAAGAAAGTAAAAATGTAAAATCGATTCTGCCCGTAAAATCGGTCTTTAGATTCGATGTCGATCTTTAGATTCGATGTCGATCTTTAGATTCGATGTCGATCTTTAGATTCGATTTCGATCTTTAGATTTTTTTTTTTTTTTTTCTAGGCTAAATCAGTGTTGAATGCAGGTATTTTTCTGCGACTCCGGATGAAGGCATCATGTGTTACAGGTCTGTAAGAGAGGGGGAATCGCAATTTGTTCATTAGAAAGCATAAAATCTCATAACTTCTTAGGGGGGGGGTATCCCCTGCGGGCCACCCCATAAATTCGACACTAGGTTAAATCGTTATATTTTTGTTTAGAAGTCCAGTTATTTGAAGTATTAGTTTATTACGTTTTATTTTTCACGCTCGTCTCTTCTAATTCCCCCCTTCCGCGTCAGTTTTAACTTACAGGGCCGTTCGAAATATGCATACAGTTTTGAAAATGTCCAATTCTCGGTCTGATTTATTTTAGATTCACATTTTAAATCCTTGACAAAAGATAAATAAAGGATCACCCTTCCGTCCGTTTGGGGTTTATCTGCGCTCCGCCGGGGGGCATATTTTTTTGTTTCTTCAAAAGAAACAAAAAAAAAAATGTTGAGGGGAGGCTTGCACCCTCCCCAATATACACCTTAAAATTTCGCTCATTTAATTCTCTACCATTTTAAACTTAAAAGTTTAAGCTACATGGTACCCCTTAGAGCTGTGGATCCCTCCCTCCCCCCCTGTCGGTCACTCACCTAATTTTGCTTATTTCTTCACTTCATTTCAATCTTTAAAAGGCTATTACTGCTTCTATAGGAGTTACAGTGGGGAGAAAAATTCTAGTATAGCTAACCATTTCTCGCCGTTTTTTTTTCTATTCCAGTTTCCCGATTTACCCTATAGGACCTTTTTTTGGGGGGGGAGGGCAGAGGGGTTTTTTCTCATTTCTTGATACAATATGTCTATTGAAAGCTTATGCTTCATACATTACAAATCTAGCATAAGAAATTTTCTCCCATCATTTCAAGTCATGTTACGGACCCATAATGTGTTAAAATTTTAAGTTTTCAAACTTCTTCGAAAAAAAAAAAAAATGATACATATCAGCGAAACTGGGGTTCGAACCCGCAATCTTTTGATTGCACACGTAATCTCTAAGCTTATTGGCCACCGAGTACTCAGCAGCGCTATTATTTCTTTAGATTGTCGTCTTTAAATTCGTAATATCTTTTGAATGGAATGTCCGATTCGAATAATTCAAAACGTAATCTACAGATATTGTAACAGGCATTAATACAAAATGATTTATTTGGATAAGGATTAAGGTATCGATAGTATGGTCTAATTTTGGTTGGTGTATTTATCGCGTTTTAAAATGTAAAAAAGTAGTTACAGTGAGTTAACTACAATAACTGAACATATGGTATCGCGCGTTTTTTTTTTTTTTTTTTTTTTTACAGATATTGATATGTTTTTTAATATTATAGAACCTTTTTTTTTATTCTTTTAAAAGTATTTCCTGACGATTCAACATTATATATCCTAACGATTCAAAAAATACACACGTAGTTTTTCAAGGTTTCACCTCTGTCGGCACCCTCAGAGTGCCACTATTTTTTTTTTTAATGTTCGCCCGTCCTCCCCCCCCCCTTCCTCACCAATCTTAACTTACAGGATCGTTCAAATAATGACTGCGATTTTTAAAAAGTCTAATCCTCGTTCTATTTTATTATAAATCCATATTTTGAAACCTCAACAAAAGATACATTTGGGCCGGAGTCGCCCTTCTGTCCGTTTGGGATTTACCTTGCCCCCCTGGGTGGAGGCATATTTTTTGTTTCTTCCACACCATCTCATGTAACATATCGTTATAAAGCTTTTATCTCCTCGTTTTTTTCTGTTACTACCCCTCTCTTCACCTAGTTACATGTTCTTGGCACTTTTTATAGTTTCAAAGAGTGCATGTTCCCCGCGGGCCACCCCATGAATTCAAGACTAAGTTAAACACTATATTTTTGTTTAGAAGCTCAGTTATTTGGATTATTAGTTTATTGTGTGTTTTTTTTTTTTCAAGTTCGTCCGTTTTAATCTTTCCCCCTCCCCCCTTCCTCGCCAATCTTTACTAAATGGGCCGTTCAAAGTATGCATGCAATTTTTAAAATGTCCAATTCTCGTTCTATTTTATTGTAAATCCTCATTTTGAAACTTCGACAAAAGATACATTTGGGCTATGGTCGCCCTTCCGTCAAGAGTGGTGTTTACCTGCCCCCTTGGGTATGGCGCATAGTTTTTGTTCTTCCAAACTATCTCGTGTAACATTTGGTTGGCATTAGAAAAAAAAAAAAAAAATTTTGTCTATACTCCTTGTTCCCCACCCTAGTTACACGCTCTTGGCACTCTTTATCCTCGGTTTAATGCCAAGTTACTCAGTGTTGTTGTTAGTTGAGTTATGTCTCTCAAATTTGTCAAAGTTTTTGTGTAAGTGACAATCATAAGTGACAATCATTTTAAAATTTAAAATTCTTATTATCCGACTCTAAAATCTGCAATAGCTTAATTCTATGCCTCCCTAAATGGGGATGGGGAGGTGGGAGGCGGTAATTACGGTCCTGCTGATTGTCTAAGTTTTGGAATTAGTAATTTGGATCTTCTCTGTGTGAATCTGAATATCGAAATATCGATTCTAGTATCGATTCTAGAACTGAGAAATCGATTCTTATTATGATCGATGTTTTTTTTATACGATATCGATTTTAATCGATTCTCAAAATTTCCAGAATCGCCCATCACTAGATGAGTCTCGATTTCAATTGGAAACAGCTGATGGAAGTGTATGAGTGAGGCGCAGATCCCATTAAGCCAATGGCCCAATTTGTCAACAAGGGACTCTGCAAACTGTTTGTGGCTCCATAATGGTGTGGGTTGTGTTTACATGGAATGGACTGAAGGGAGAATACCTAAATTCAGGCATAACCTCCCAACATGCATAACGCAGTGGTCGACCGGGGGTACTTAATGACCGCGAAAAAGCGACGACTGCTTAGACTTGTCAGTTTGATCAGACAAGCAACACTATGTGAAATAACTACAGGAATGAATGTGGAATGTCCGACAGGTGTGTTCGTCAGGACAGTCCGACGAAATTTGACTTTTATGGGCTACAGCAGCAGAACACCGACTCGGATGTCATTACTAAAAGCACGACTTCGCTAACAGTGGCATCCCTGGACTCGTGACCGTATCATTTGGACCGTAGACGACTGTGGCTTGGTCAGATGAGTCTCGATTTCAATTGGAAACAGCTGATGGAAGTGTATGAGTGAGGCGCAGATCCCATTAATCCATGGACCCAGTTTGTCAACAAGGGACTCTACAAGCTGTTTGTGGCTCCATAATGGTGTGGGTTGTGTTTACATGGAATGGACTGGGTCCACAGGTCAAACTGGATCGATAGTTAACTGAAAATGATTATGTTCAGCTGTTGGGAGACCACTTGCAACCATTCATTGAGTTCATGTACCAAAATAACGATGGAAATTTCCAGGCTGACAATGCGACATGTCATCGAGCCATAACTGCTTGCGATTGGTTTGAAGAACATTCTGGACTGTTCCAGAGAATGATTTTGTCACCGTGATCGCCCTAAATGAATCCAATCGTACATTTATGGGACATAATCGAGAGATCAGTTCGCACACAAAATCCTCCACCGGCAGCACTTTCGGAATTATGGATGCCAATAGAAGCTGCATGGCACAATATTCTCAGGAGGACTTCCTACGACTCGGGGAGACCCTGCCATGTCATGTTGCTGCACTTTCCCGGGCAAACAAAGGACCGACACGCTATTAGCAGGGTATCCCATGACTTTTGTCACCTCAGTGTATATATATATATACCTTGAAATGTGTCACAAATTTTCACAAATCGAATCACAACTGGCCATGACTAAAAACATATTCATGCATAAAATACATATAATTTGAGTGAAAAATGCTTAGCTGACAATCGTCCTCATAGCTTAAATGGTAAAGCACTTAGAGCGGTATTCCAAGGGTTCCAGGTTCGATCCCTGGTTTAGACATGTTTTACTATGTTGGTTCTACGCTTGGTTAGCAATGTGCTAATTCACGTATTAAATATGTGAAATTTTCAAGTATAATTTCATTGATGAAAATTAATTGAAAAATTGATTTAAAAAAAATACATATATATAATTTATTGACATTGGGTGAAGTGTTATAATATCCAAAAAAAATATTATTCTAAAATACCTTATATTTATTTAACAACAAATTAGAAATCATTAATTCATAGTTGACACATCAAAATTCTGTGGCACTAAGAGCAAGATGCAAAGAAACAGAGGTCATATTTATGTCTTATTTGGAGATGATCATTAATCTCTTACTATTTCAATAAAGTATGTCAAAAATGTTTTGTTATTATTATTATTATTATAATTTTGTATATTATAACAATAAAAATGTACATAAATTATTTTGAAAAAATAATAAACAAATGAATAATTAATTAACTATTGTATTTAATATTTTTACATATGTGAGAAAAATGAATGGATTATAGTCATCTTTTAATGAATTATTACTATGTACTGCAAAATTAGTAAATTACAAATTACACATTGACAACATGCGTTAAAAATCCACTGATTTTTCTACTGCACGAACTGAGTTCGGGTATTCCGTTTCCAAATATGACGTGTTTGAGTGGCCCGAACTGTATTCAGGCGATACAAACAAAGTTTAAAATTGTAAATTTGAAGAAAAAAAAATTAAAGCTGGACGTACAGCTTTAATAGTTGATAGAGTCAACTATTGAAAGAAAGGACACGAACGATATAATTTTCAAGATTATCTCAAACCATTAAAACTGATGAATTGCAAGTAAGAAAACGCATTGTGTTCAGATTGTACTTCAAATATTTTTTCGTATGCAGAGTGGTTTTAAATTCACGGTACAAATTTTAAGGCTTCTGTCCCTGTTCGCGAAGACACTCGCGAACTAATGCTATTCCTATAGGAAGGCATTTTTCTAATAACTCTTTCGCATTTTGACATTTTTAAATATTTTTATTTTATTTATTTATTTATTTATTTATTTATTGCACTGCATAGTTGAGGTTCCTCTCAAGATCGCTCCTTCATTACTTTTTCAATTTTGGATAGCAGATATTTCTTATAAAGTTACTTTCACTTTCAGATCCGGTTTAGAAAGTGAAATTAACTTTATAAAAAAATACTTGCAACCAAAATTGAAAAAGTAATCAAGGAGCGATCTTGAGAGGGGCTTCTAGATATCCAATGAAAATAAATAAATAAATAAATAAAAATGTCAAAATGCTAAAGAGTTATTAGAAAAATACCTCGCCAGAGGAATAGCACTAGTTCGTGAGTGGCTTCGCGGGCAGGGACAGGAGCCTTAAGGGTTGGTACAGAACATTGTGTATAGGAATGTATGGGCGCGAGTGACGCGTTTGGAGTATAAACACTAAGAGGCCAATTTGGCCTTTTTTCATTTCAAATCGGAATATTCATATACTACTCTTTTCTTTATTTAAGAAAAACATTTCATGATCACATAAAGAAAAAAATTTTTTAGAAAATTCCCGGCATGAAATCGAATTTTTTGATTAATAATAATAATAACTTTAAAAAAAATACATAAAAAATGAGTGTTTTTTAATTTAAAATTTTCGATTTCATACAGGAAATTTTCTAGGATTTTTTTTCTGTATATAATCATGAAATGTCTGTCTTAAACCCTTGAGAGACGAGCAACAATGTCTCTGTAATATTATATTCTCACCGAAACATTTTATTTTAAAATAAGGAAAGACAAATTTTAAAAATTTTGCCCCCAAGTTAAAAGTATAAAATTTGATTAAAGGTTTGAATCTTGTTTTAATTAGGTGGAATAAAATATATCAAACCGCCCCTCGATGAGTTAAATAAAGACCAGAATAGAATGCAAATTTTCTTTTGTGAATGAAAAATTTTGAAACAAAAAAAAAAAAAAAAAAAAAAAAAAAAAAAAAAAAATGTGGGTAAAGTTTAACGTGGTTTCCCCACTTTTTGCCAATGTTCCGAAAGAAAAAAAAAAAAAGTTTCATATTTAAGTTTTCTCTCCCCCCCCCCCTTTTTAAAACGTAAGTTTATCTTATTTTAAAAGTAACCTATTTATTTCTTTGCACTTACGTTTATCTATTTTCATTTAAGCTATTAAATTCCAGCTACATCGTATATGTTTACGTTTTTCTAGCGCCAATTTGAGCGCATGCATGGTTGGTTGTCGCATGGAGTCGCTTCAGGTAATCGTCAGTTACGCTGACGCAAAACGCAACGCAATCTCCCTGCGCGGAGAGTAAGTTTTCGTAAGTGCCGGTGAACTTCACAAATTGTGAAGTTTATCGGCATATTTCTCTTTCAGCCAATCAGAGATCGGTTCTTGAGTCCTTTGGTTTTTCGTTTGAATTTCACTACGATATCTGGCAATGCTTTTAAGACCAGCTGGAAAATAAATACCGGCGGTTTTAAAAGTCTAGGCGTTCTACTTCGTTCTGCGGTATCGGTGTATAGCTTTGGAATATGAAGTGAAAATTATTCTTTACCGAAATGGCTATTAGAAGTCTTCAAAGTTTTTTTTAGCATTCTTTTATGAAAGTTATACTGGAATTTTGCAAAGATACTACGTTAAAGGCAAGGGAAAGGACCACAGAACCCGTCTCTGAAGGATGAGTATAAAATGTTTATTGTTTATTTCATTATTTTTACTGACAAATAGTCAGTTTATTTCAAATTGGCTTTCCAAGTTACGTTATACCATTGTTGTCTATTTAATAAAAGTAGTGTTTTAAATCAATGTTTCATCATTTAGAAAATCACTTTGCATGAATTTTTACAGATTGATAATGAATTTAATGACTGATTTATCATTAAGAAAATATACTTACTTGGTTTAATGAAATGTCAAGTTATTTTCAAGGTTATAACAATGCATTATCAACACTTCATACTGATTATTTCCTGTATTGCTAGGCTAACATTATCAAAGTTTAACTCTTGAAATTTTAATGTCACTAACCCACCAGGGGTGTCGACTTGAACATCTCCGTAACGACATAAGCTTAAAGCTCCGACCAGCCCCTCTTCTGAACTACTTTTAAAGCTGTTTATTTCAGAAGTTTAAATTTCATTTAATGAGATATTTTTCTAAGTTATCAGTAGGAGTTGAGGCGCGCCCACAAAAAAAAAAGGTCAAATTGACCTTTTTGTATTTGTAACTCAACGCGTCACTTGCGGCCATACATTCCTATACAATAAATGATTCTTACAGTGTCCTTGTACCAACATTTTGTACCATGAATTTAGAATCACTCTGCATAGTAATCTATGTTTTTTTTTTTTTTTTTTTTTTTTTTTTTTAGATAAATGATGATTAAAAATCATTACGGAAGGAGGTTGGTAAATAATAAAAAAAAAGGTCAGTCTTGTTTAATTTTACTGAGCAATTTAGAGATACTTTAGAAAACTAAGATAAAAGTTAATGAAAGTTGACTTAGAATTATTATATTAGGTGACCCGCCCGCGTTGTCCGGGTCCGTGATACATAAAAAAACCTATAATATTGCCAAAAATGAAAAAAAAAAAGGAAAAAAAAAAATTATAAAAACACACAAATTTGAAAATCGTTAAAAATTACTTCGAAAGTCGCACTGAAAATCGCATTAAAAATCGATGAAATTCAAAAATCGTAGCAGACAAAATTTTATAAATTATAATAAAAGTTGGAAACAATTTTCTTTTTATCAATATATATAAAAAAAGCAAAATGCGAAACAATACGAGTCACATTAAAAAATTCGTTAAAAATTTGAAAATAGCTGCATGAATTCCGAATAAGCTTTATTGAAAAGAGAAATAAATTCCCTTTGTTGAGTTGAAAGAATGAAACCGTATTCTTTTCACTAATGTGGAAAAATTGTCTCAAAACATAAAAAGAGCGCTAAAAATAGACTAAAAAATTAAATAAAAATATTTGATCAAAAAATCGAAAATCGGGCTTCGAGGTGCAATACTTCATATGCAGAGGTACCTTCCCTCCAAATTTTGTAACTCTGCCTACAGCATTCTCTTCAGAACAGCGCTGACACATTCAAAAACTTCTCTCTTTATTATTATACTGCTGACCTACCCGGCGTTGCCCGGGCCCGTGATGTTATTCAGTTTTCAAATGTGTTATTTGTTTCGTAAATGGCCCTTAAATTAAACTAAAATTTCTATGATTTTATATTTTTAAGTCAATTTTGACAAAATTTATATTTTTAAATGGGAAAATCGCGAAAAGTTATTGAATTTAAAGTCCACGCTGTTTGGTATTTTATTCTCCATGTAATTTGATTTTCGGAAACTATGCGTACCGAAAGCGAACGAAACCGCGACGGAACACTCAGATTTTTACTGAATTCGTAAAAATTTTCACATATTTTATTTTGTAAAAAAATAATTTTATCCGTACGAAAGTTCCAAAAATTTTGTAAGTAATGCAAATCTGGTTTATTGTATGGCTCTAAAAAGATTGTGCTTAAGTACGGACATTTAGTTACTTTTAAGCGTAGGAAAAATATATTCTCCATGAGCCAGGATGTGATTGTTTGCGGTATATTTGAACGGGTTAAATCTCATATATTTTTTAAACAAATTGCACCATAGATTATAAAAATGTTTTAGCTTTAAGAAAATATTTTCGGTTTGTCAGGACGTATTGAATTGCCCATGCATATGCAAAACCGCAACGAAACGATCTGGTTTTTATTCATTTCGTCAAAATTTTCGCACTTTTTATTTTGTAAAAAATATTTCTATTCGTCCGTATGTTCTAAATTTTTTTAGAGGGTGTAAATTTGGTCTATTGAGGTGCTTCCAAAAGATTGTGCTGAAATATGTACGCTTAGATACTTTTAGCATAGTGTGCGCTCCCGAGGTTTGGTTAAGAGATCAGCGCCACCTAGCTGATAATTGATGTAACGCTCAGTTGAGCTTCGTTGTCCTTCGAACAACACGTTTGTATCGAGCGCCCTCGCTCTCAAATCAAAAGCTCATTTAAATGTTTGCCCCCTGGCAATAATCAATAAAATCCTATGGTATAATAAAATCAGTCCACTTTTTTCTAACGCTGTCGACATTTGGTCCTAGCCGACCCGGAGGACAGCAAAATAAAAAATGACCTCTTTAACTACTTTAAATCGCCAACGCGGCGTATTGAAAACTAAAGTAAATAAAATTACGAAATTCATTAGTGAATATGAATGCATTCATCTAAAAGGATCGCAAGAAAAGCAACAAGAAGAACGACTCCTCTTAGAAAGTAAAAAGGTTTCTATTTTGGAAATTAAAACGTCATTACGCAATTTAATAATGTCATATACAACTCTTCCGGAAGATGTCGACATAACTGATTCTTTGGAACTAGCAACTGAGCTAGAAGATGAACTGGAAGATTCAGAGGTAAAACTTAACATTATTCTTTCTAAATATGAATGTGTTAATATGAATAATGAAAATCCTACTGTTAGTAATAGCTTTAAAATTCCAGACTTACCTCTACCCAATTTTTATGGAAAATATGATGAGTTTCAAAATTTTAAGACGCAATTTATGTCTATTATCGGTAATAATAAAAATCTGAATTCAACTCAGCAGTTGTGCTACTTAAAGGGTTGTTTAAAAGGTGAAGCCAGTGGCGCAGCCAGAATTCGGTTCTAGGGGGGGTTTTGAGTTTCTGATAAAGGTTTTCGCCGGTTATTTGAATCGCCTGTTAATAGAATCAGTACTAATTATAATATTCACTGTATAATACTTAAACTCGAAGAGCATCTGTGTGGCAGGAAAATCATTCTTTTAGCATAATGCATCTCAGAAAAGTGATTTAGTACAAGTAACCAATTTTTATTTAACTAATCCATGTATTATGCACTTTCAGAGTTTTAAGTAGAATTTTGAATTGAATCACTTATTTAATTGAATCACTTTATTTAATAAAATCTGATTCAATAAAGAGGCGGATTCCGAAATACGCCAAAATGTTTAAATATTAAGTTTGGTTTTGATTCATATAAGCGGCAATTATAGCGATCTTTCTTAGCTCTGGGAGGGGTTTTAACCCCAAAACCCCCAAGCCAAAAGGCTTGAGTCAGCTCAAGATACTTACGAATCGCTTTGGCAATCTTTAGAAGAAAGATATGAAAATAAAAGAGCTGTCATTGATTGCCATATTATTAAACTACTTAATTTTTCAAAAGTACCCGATTCTCCTAATCATTTAATGCAATTAATTGATAATACAAAATGTAATTTGCGTGCATTAAAATTACTTGAATTTGAATCGAATGAGCTGTCAGATGCTTTAATAATGCACATCTTGTTTCAAAGATTGGATTCTGAAATAAAAAAGTCGTTCGAAATGAAATTACCGTATTTTCGGGTGTATAGTCCGCGGCTTATACAAGAAAAAAACCTTCCAAAAAGCCGCTGCGGCTTATACACGGTGCGGGTTATACAAAGATTTTTTTTTTTTTAAATGGAAATCGTGATATTTTTTGTACAACTTTTAAACCTCAAAAAATTTGAAAAAAAAACCATCAAAGTTTGTAAATTTTTTTCGCTATGCCGCGAAATTTAGAGAGTTCTCCCATGTTTGTAAAGGCTTTTTTTTACTGCTTAAATACAATTATTTCTAGATTTAAAAGAACTGTCGTAACTATCACCAAGTATTACAGTCATAGATCTATAATAGCTACCGTATATACTCGCGTATAAGTCGTGAAATTTTAGATAAAAAAAAAAAAAACTCCAAAGTGGGGGGTCGACTTATACGCGAGACTTAAAAAATGACACGAAATGTATTAAAAATTCTTGAAAAAACGCCAATTTCATCAAAGATTCGTGATTCATTCATTTCATCATGATTCATCCGTATTCAGCGACTTTTGTTTTTGAGGGGGAGGGCGGTTTTTCGGGATTTTTTTGAAAATTTCAAATTTTTTATAAAGTGGGGAGGGGCGTTTGATAGGGAAGGGCGGATTAACGGGATTTTAAGGTAAATAAAATATCAGAAAATAATTTGCTAGCGAATCGGTGCTGCAGAACCCCATTGTGTTTGTAGAGTACAAAATCCAAAATCCGGAACCCTTCCAACCTCGACGATTCTGAATATAAGATTATTTAAGATTTAGTTTATTTTTCAAAAAAATAATCTACCCTATCCTGTTTCAAAGAACAAAAAAAAAGTGCGTGATTTATGTCTTTTCTGAACGATTCAGAGTAGTCGGTCTTTTTCGAAACGATTTCGAGGAATCGTTCCTTTACAGAGTCGTTTCATTTCGGAATGAATTCGAGGAATCGACTTTTCCGGAGGCGTTCCATTTCAATTAGAGTCCGAGGAATCGTTCCTTTTCGGAATTGGTAATCTACCTGTTGCAAAGAGCAAAAAAAAGTGCGTGATTTATGTCATTTCTGAACGATTCAGATCAGTCGATCTTTTTCGAAACGATTCCGAGGAATCGTTCCTTTACAGAGTCGTTTAATTTCGGAACGAGTTGAAGGAATCGAACTTTTCCGGAGTCGTTTAATTTCAGATAAAGTCCGAGGAATTGTTCCTTTTCGGAGTTGATGGATTTCGGACCGATTCCGAGGATTCGCTCCTTTTGGGAACCAATGACTTAAAATACGTATACATTTTATGTCCGAAATTTTAAATTTATCACCGATTTTTTTTTAATTTTCGAAAAAATTCAGAAAAAAAAAAAAAAAAAAAAAAAGCGCGTAAACGCCGCATCGCTTGAAATTTTATCTTAAAACACGTAAACGCCGCGGCGTTTCTTCCGAAAATTACGGTACTAATAATCTTAATTTTTTAGCCGTATTACAGTAGGTATTATGAATCATGAAAAAAATTGGTAAATTTGTGTTTAATTATTACTAATGGCTTCTAATTTCGAACCCTGACAGAAATATACGTTCGTAAATGGTGTATAGCCCGCGGACTATACACCAATGCATATCCGCGGATTATACACGAACTTTTTTTACTGCACTACTCGATTTAGGGGTGCGGGTTATACACAGGGTGCGGGCTATACACCCGAAAATACGGTAAATAAAAACGAAATTCCTAAATTAGCTAGCTTTTTAAGCTTTTTGGAAGAAAGAGGTCGTATTCTTCAAAATACTGTTATTTCAAAGGAACAAAAAAAATCTCCGTATAATAACTGGAAATCTGGCACTAAGCCAAACTGGAAAAATCCCTTTTAACAAAATCAAAACAGCGAAAAGGTTGCATTCTAGGATGTATAGATTCACACTCTTTATATAGATGTGAGAAATTTAAACAAATGAACGTGATAAAGAGATCAGAAGTTGTTAAAAATGACAATTTATGTCAATCTTGCTTAAACAGCCATTTACCTAACCCTTGTTTATCTAAAAATAAATGCCTTTCTTGTAACAGCAAAGAGCATAATTCATTACTTCATCCATTAAATGAAAATAATAATATCAAAAGACAATTCATAGTTGAAGAACAGACAGAAAGGCGCCAGGTGGATTCACCCCCTCCCTTTCTCCTGATAATCAAACATTTTTCGCGAAGGAAAATGAAATAAATAAATCTTGTGTAATTTTAAATACAGCTGTGATATATTTGAAGGACGGTTCTGGGGAATTTCAACCTTTAATTGCTGCATTAGACAGTTGTTCCTCTTCGCATTTATTGTCTTCTCATGCTGCAAATCTATTAGGATTGCGTAAACAAAAAACTCATATTTCCATTTCCGGACTTAATGATTTATGTTTAAATGCTAAATCATTTGTTAGTACAGAATTAACTAATGAAAACAAAACTAAATCTTATCAATTAGATATGTTAGTTGTTCCTAAAATCGCTAATCTACCACCCAAATATATAAATACGTCAAAATTAAAATTGCCGTCGAACATAGAATTAGCGGATAATAATTGGAATAAGCCGAAACGCGTAGATGCACTGATTGGAGCGCAGTTATTCTATGAATTAATAGGGTCTAATAAAATTAAAATTGATGATTCCCAATTAATGTTAGTAGAAACTTTTTTCGGTCACGTTATATCAGGAACTATATGCAATTCTATCTCAAATTTAAGGGAATATTCTGATTCTTGTTTTTTAGTAACAGGCTATAAAAATTTGGAAAAAGAAATAAGTTCCTTTTGGGAAATGGAGCAAGTAAGTGAATTAAAACCCTTAGTTAGTGAGGAGTTAAATTACTGTAATGAACATTTTTTAAAGACTCACTATCGGAAACCGGACGGCAGATATGTAGTTGAATTACCCTTTAAGATTCAAATGTTAGATAATTCTCTGGGAGATTCAAAACAAATTGCCGCTAAAAGATTAAATCAGTTATGGAACCGTTTAGAGCGGGATCCCAAATTAAAGGAATTATACTCAGAATTTCTAAAAGAATACACTACTTTAGGACACATGGAAGAAAATTCCGATGACATAAATCCTGATAAAGGATATTTTTTCCCTCATCACGGGGTTTTGCGACCATCAAGTACTACAACTAAACTGAGGGTTGTTTTTGATGGGAGTTGTAAAACTACTAATGGGAAGTCTTTAAACGACTTATTGTTTAAAGGAGGGATAATACAGGATGATCTTTTTTCAATTATGATTCGTTTTAGAAAACATATTTTCGCATTTACAGTTGATGTAAATAAAATGTTTCGACAAATAGAAGTAAATCCGTCGCATACTAGATACCAAAAAATATTGTGGAGAGAAGGGAGGGAGGAACCTGACAAAATCTACACTCTGAAAACGGTCACCTACGGTTGTGCAAGCAGTCCATACCTTGCCACTAGAGTGCTCCAACAGTTAGCGGTAGATGAAGCCAACAATTTCCCATTAGCTGCCGAAGTTGTAAAGAACGATATGTACATGGACGATTGACTGTCAGGTGCATCAGACATTTCCGAATTTTTTGAAATTAAAAAACAATTAACAGACATTTTCAAAAAAGGTCAGATGGCCTTGCATAAATGGCGTTCTAATGTTATTGAAGAAATAAATCCTGATTATCAAACATTTCCCTTTAATCAAAATGCCGAAGAAACTTCAACAAAAACTCTCGGAATAATGTGGGACTGCACTAGTGATACATTTAACTTTAAAGTTATTGTCAACAAAAGTTCGGACTATACAAAACGCGAAATTCTAAGTCAAATTGCAAGACTCTTTGACCCCCTTGGCTTGCTTGGCCCTGTTATTTGCCGTGCAAAAATCTTCATGCAACAACTATGGTTGCTAAAGTGCGACTGGAATGATAAAATTCCACTTCATGTTGCTCAAGAGTGGGACAATTTCCTCAATTCACTAGTTCTTATAGAAACCATCAAAATTCCCAGATGTATTCTGATTAAAGATGCATCAACTATCCTCTTACATGGGTTTGCTGACGCGAGTGAGAAAGCATTCGGAGCTTCCCTTTATCTTCAAACGAACACTGACTCAAATTCGCCTGTTTGTCACCTCATTTGCAGCAAAAGTAAAGTTGCACCTATTAAAACTGTCAGCATACCGAGGCTTGAACTTTCAGCCTGTCTATTGTTGTGCCAACTTGCTCAAAAGGTAATTAGAGCTATGAAACTTCAAATCGACAAAGTCATACTTTGGTCGGACTCTACGATTTCCCTAGCATGGATAAACATGTCCCCACATCTTCTAAAAACTTTCGTGGCGAACCGAGTGGCTAAGATTCAAGAACTTACCAAAAACTACGAGTGGAGATATGTGCCGTCAAAACTAAATCCAGCGGATGTGTTATCCCGAGGTCAAGATGCAAAATCGCTTGCTACAAATAAACTGTGGTTTGAAGGACCCGATTTCCTGAAACAAGACATTGTAAATTTTTGTCCACAAAAAGACTCTCATAACAAAGACGAACATTTTTTAAAGGAACTAAAGTCAGTTCCGGTTCTCACTTCAATTATAAACTATGAATTTTTGAACTCTTTTCTTACCATTTCAAATAATTATATTAAATTAATGAGAGTGTTAGCATTTATTTTCAGGTTTGTCCACAACTGTAAAAATCAGAGTAAACTTAAGGGTTCCTTAACTCTAGATGAACTAAAAGTTTCTAGAAATTTCTTAATTAAGAGAGCTCAAGGTGAGTATTTTTCATCAGAAATTTCGGCATTGAAAAAGGGCATGTCTGTCCCTGTAAAAAGTAAGTTGAGATTTTTAGATCCCTTCGTAGATAAAGATGATCTGTTAAGAGTGGGTGGTCGTTTGACCAACTCAAATTTAAGCTATGACCGATCTCACCAAATCATTTTACCCCCAAGCAGTAAATTAACTAAAATTATCTTTCTTTATTATCATAAAAGAGACTTACATGTTGGTCCTCAAGGGCTATTAAATAGTATAAGACAATTATTTTGGCCCATTAATGGAAGAAACATTGCTCGTCAGGTTGTACACGAGTGTGTTCAATGTTTCAAAATAAAACCTTCAATTGTAAGTCAAATAATGGGTAATTTACCCCCTGAGAGAGTAATACAAGGGCCACCGTTTTCAAATGCAGGTCTTGACCTATGCGGTCCATTTTTTATTAAATATCGCAACCAGAGAAAAGGGATATTTAATAAAGTTTATGTGGCCATTTTCATATGCATGGTTACTAAAGCAGTTCATTTAGAACTACTTTCTGACTTAACTTCTGCTGCATTAATTGCTACACTTAAAAGATTTTTTGCTCGCAGAGGCAAAAGTAATACTATCTTTTGTGACAATGCATCCAATTTTGTTGGAGCATGTGCAGAACTAAAGAGATTATTAAATTCTATAAATAAAAACAATGATGATGTATCAAATTTTCTGTCATCCGAGCAAGTTCTCTGGAAATTTCTTCCCCCTCGTTCCCCAAATTTTGGAGGACTCTGGGAGAGAGGCGTCGGACAGTTCAAATACCACTTAAAAAGAACTATTGGTGTTACGAAATTAACCATTGAAGAATTTTTAACTATTACTACTCAAATCGAAGGTATTCTAAATTCGCGCCCTCTTTCCCCATTATCCTCTGAATTAGAAGACTATGAAGTTTTGACCCCAGGACATTTCTTGATTGGTAGACCAATTAATGCTCTTCCTGAGCCAAATTTGATTAATCTAAGAGAAAACTTGCTCGACCGATGGCAGAAAACTCAAAAAATCGTGCAACTAATTTGGAAAAATTGGTCCAATTCTTATTTAAGCCACTTGCAGCAGAGATCCAAATGGCTCTTTAAAAAACAAAATGTTGCACCAGGTATGATGGTTCTGGTAAAGGATGGAGACCTACCAGTTTGTAAATGGATAATAGGTCGTATTTCAGAAATCATCAAGGGAAATGATGACAATGTTAGGGTTGTAATAGTCCGGACTCCATCCGGAACTTACAAAAGAAGTATCTCTAATATTTGTGTTCTACCAATTGTAAATAACGAAAATATTAATTAAGCTTAACCTATTTCTATTGAATTTATTATTTCTTATTATTGTATGTATATTAAGTGCTTTATGTGTAACCATTAATTTGTAATAGTATCTGTATGTTATTGTATATTTAATTGTTGTGTATCATTGAACTATTAGAATACTTCAGGATTAAATCTTATATTTTAAAAACTGATTGCATCATAGACTATAAGAATGTCTTTAAGCTTTAAGAATATGTTTTTTGTTTGCCGGTACCTATAGGATTGCGCTTTGCTAAGGCAAAACCACAATGAAAATTATCTGTTTTTATTGATTTCATCAAATTTTTCGCACATTTTATTTTGTAAAAAATATTTCTATCGATCCGAAAGTTTCAAATTTTTTGTAGGGAGTGTAAATTTGATCTATTGAGAATATTTTATAAGATTGAGTAGAAATATGTACGTTAAAATAACTTTAGCACAGAAAAAATATCCTCTCTGCGAGTCGCAAAATGACCTTCTTTTGCCAGTGTATTTGAAAGGTTTAAAATCGAAATATTTTAAGACCAATTACACCATCGGTTAGAAGAAAGTTTCAACTTTAATATCGTCTATTTTGTTTGTTTACATCTTAAAAATTAAGCCCTGGAAGAGCACTGACAAAAGGGGGAAAAATGGTTTTGGGAAAAACGACTCTTTTTGAATATTTCTTTTTAAAAGGTTAACTGCAACATTATTTGGAATTGATTATAGCATTTGAGACCTAAAAGTACGATCTTTCGAAATATATCTGTTAAGTTTAACTGCGTCGAGCAGTTTGCTTGATTTGGATTTAAACAAAATGATCCAAAAACAGAAATAAACGCCTAAAAATGCTTCTTCTTTCGTTTAGGTGCGGAAAAGAGTTTGTGCGCATATGCAAACGATTTCTTTCCCCGAACATTAAAAAAATGCCTTTTTGATGTAAGTGAGTTCCACTTCGTAATTAATATAACTGAAATTAATCAAAATATTAAAATTCTGAGCTTCAGGTGCACCAGGAGAGGCATTGGGCTACTCTCATAAAAAATTTGAGCCTCGTACATGCCGCAGATTTTTCTAGCCATCGCAGACACACACAGACACACAGACAGAGCGATTTGTTATTTTATTAGTATAGATAAAAGCAGGGCCGGTGCTAGACATTTCGTCGCCTGAGGCGAGTCTTATTTTGCCGCCCCTGTGACATAATCTCTTTTTTACCACTATTTAAACTTTTTTTAAAAATAAGTCAATTAATATAACTGTAATTTATTTACATAAATATAAAATGCATTATAAAATGTATTTATATTTAAGGAATTTAAAATAATCAAACTGCATAATTTATTTATTTTATTTTATTTTTTAATCTTTTTAAAAATAACAACTGCTAACTTGTAATTAAATTAATAAATCATATTCTACTAGTATTAAAAAAAAGCCAGAAAGTCTTACATAAAGAGTAAGAGTAACACTTTTGCCTTGTTTTTCATTTCGAAAAATTACGCACCTTATGAATATTGGCAAAAAATTCTGTTACAACAGGTAAAGAATGTTTTTAAAATAAATATTATGGATAGAAAATATGTCAAACATTTAAAATCACTCACGTTGCGTGTAAAATTTGTGCATGAATTTCAAACAGTAAAATAATGATATAGTATAACAAGTAATTTACCTTTTTAAAATCGTATATACAACACAAAATCGCATATTGATAATATTAATAAGAAAACAGTTATTAAAAATAAGACAAATGTTCAAGAAGCGAATAATTTCTCTTGATTTAGTTTTGGCGAAGTCACATATTATAATGTCAAAATCAATTTTATAAAGTAAAAAAATAAAAATAAATAAATAAATAAACTTAGAGCAAACTTCACAACATATTATTGACATTAAATAGAAAAATTTTGACATGCAGAGAAAATTACATTATCATTTCAAATTTAATTTGACACATTTAATATGAAGATTTAATTTTACGCTAACAATATTATTTTTAAGCACACAAGTATCAACAATGAAATATTTAATTCAATTTCAAATTCACCTTGAATTTTGTTTTGTGAAAATGTTTCCTGTATCACTCTATCAATATAGAAAACAATTATATTTTCATTTGCTAAAATAATTTAATTTATTGACCTGAATGTTCGCTGCATTTCTGCGTTCCATTAAAACACTGTGCTAAATGCGAAATCGCAATAGAAATAGCGAAATATTTTTTTAAAAAACGTTCCATAACTTCTTATTAAACGCTACAGCAAAGAGAACAAAATGTATTTGACTGGAAGATTGAAACTGGATTTATTTTATTAATGCGGAGAAATCACAGCGAATCGACAAAGAAAAAAAAAGGGGGAGGGGAGGGCACTAAAAATGGTATATAAAGAATCGTTAAAATTTCAAAAATTGCAGATAGTAAAATTTATGTTAAAAAAAAAAAAAAAAAAAAAAACCCACAGAACGAAAAAAAAAAAGAAAAGAAAAGATCATAAAAAAACTTTACAAAAATTCGAAGTTTTCTAAACGAATTTCGAATAAGAGGACAAATTTTAGTACATTAGGTTAAAAGATTAAATCCCGATTCTTTTTTAATAATGTTGACAAATTGCTTCGAAAGTAAAAAAAAAAAAAAAAAAAAAAAAAAAAAGTAAAGGTTGCTAAAAACTTAAAAAATACAGAAAGACAAAATTTATTACAGAGGTTTAAAGTATTCTAAAAGGAATTTTTTCACAAATAAATTCAATTTGTGTATTCAATTGAAGTGAATAACAAAATTACTTTTATGAATGTCAAAAAGTCATGTTGTAAATTGCATTAAAAGTCGCGAGAAATCCAAAAATCGCGGAGAAATAAATGTAATGCATTAGACAGAAAATTGTAACAAAGTTTGATAAAATTTACAACAGTTTTCTTAACCGTACTAACGATAGTACATAACAGAAATCCATTTCTGAATGTAAAGAAAAAAAAAATCACGAAAGCAAAAATGAATGTTAATGCATTGGAAATAGCGGGTTTGGGATTAAATGTTTGGAGCCGATTTCATTTTACTAACTTCAAAGAATTGTCGTGAAAGCAAAAGAAAAACAAAAACTGCATTGAAAATCGCTAAACATTGAAAATTACATATGATAAAATGTGCTTCGATTTGGCTGAAATTTTCCACTTGAATAACTTTTTATAAATGTTCTATGCATATTTTTTTTTTTTTTTTTTTTTTTTTTAAAGCAGTACACATTAACATGCTAAGAATCACGTTTAAAATAACTTTAAAAATCCATAAAAATTAAAAAAGAAATTCGCTGAACAAAATTTACAACATTACTAAAAAGTTTGAAACCGAATCTAGGAATACGAATGTTAAAAAATCGCTGCGAAATGAAGAAAAAAAAATTGCAGAGGGCAAAACATTCTAGTGGGCTAAAACATTTGTAATCCGAATTACCGAAAATTAAAAAAATAAGGAGGACAAAAATTTGTTGTATTGTGCTAAAAAGTTTGAACCTGAATTATTTACGAATCTAAGGGGAAAAAAAAAAAAAAAAAAAAAAAAAAAAAAAAAAAAAAAAACAATCGCCGTAAAACAGTAGAAAATCCAAAAATCACTAGAAAAATTTCAAAATAGGTGGACTCCAAATAAAATTTATTAAAAAAAAGGATAATGTTACTACATTGGGCTAAAATATAAAAACTTGATTTATTTTATCAACATACGGAAAAATCGCCGGAAACACAACAGTCGTCAAATATCTCCGAGGACCAACTTTACTACAGTGGGATACAGTTCTAGCAGGAATTATTTCCTGAATATTAAAAAAAAAAAAAAAAAAAAAAAAATGGCACTAAATACAAAAAATGAAAAATAAATAAATAAAATAAAATAAAATAATTACAATTGCAGAAGATAAAATGTAAGGTGTCCTGGAGTAAAAAGTCATAATTAAGCAGTATTATGCTTAATTATGAAGGAATCTGGGAGATAGCACTAACGGGTTTTGAGCAGAAGGACTATAAGTCATCTGAATTTCAAACAACTGGCTAAAAAGTTATTAGTTCAATTTGTAAACGTTATCGCTGAAAAGAGCACGTAAGAGTCGCAGTTTGCGAGGTAAGTTCCTTGATATGAATATTGTACATCTATTAGGAAATACTTTGTTTATTACATAAATTTGTTGTGGATTTCACGTAATTTCAAAATGTCGGGGAAAACTTTGAATGTGTTCGCGAGGTAGTTTGAAGTTTAAAATACACCTTGCAATAAGTCTACTGGGTTAATAACGTTGTCCACTGGCATTATTACTCTGTTTGATCTTTTCAGTGCTACGAAGAGGGTTTGTTTTTTATTTTGTGCATGAGAGAGTATTATTGTCATTGTTGAAAACCAAAAAGGATAAAGAGAAATTTGTATATCCTAAGAGCTGCTTTTTTTTCATGTCAGATGAATGAAATATCAAATAATTATTACTGCATTCTAATATCGCAATTAATGTTAAGTAAGATATATTTGTCAATTTCTAGGGCTGTAGAGTTTGTATCTTTCGAATTGGATAATTTACATGTCATTATTCTATCATATTTCGTTTGCATGTAATAGCGTCAAATAGAATTGGTCAAGAAATCATGGCAATACATTTATGAATACATATCTGTTAAAATATTATTCCTTATATACATAGTCAATAAGCTGCTACATCAAATCTCACATTTGTTAAAAAAAAAAAAAAAAAAAAAAAAAAAGATCAATTAAGCTGTGAAAATTGCTAGAATTTTAACGTAGTGTTACTACTCCAGGACACTTTAATAGGCTACATATTTGAAAAATAATCCCTTTTATAATTGTCAAAAAATCACGGACCATAAAAATATATTAGACATTGCATTGAAAATCGCAATTACTTCGAAAATTGCACAGAATTTCCTATATTTAGGCTAAAATTTTGAAAAAGAATTTTGTGTAACGGATGTCAAAAACTCGCAGCAGAAAGCAAAACCGAATTGATCATAGGCATGTCGATATGATCAAATTTTTTCAAAGTTATGGCACCTTTGACGAATAAAATGGCAACAACTATACTTTATTCAGATAAAATAGGTTTTTATAGTAACAACTGATGGCCATTCACAAAAAATTAAGGAAGAACATCGTTTTGTCACTAGACATGTTGAGCTCAAGCCATATGGTAGGCCTTTCCACCTAACTGAATCTGTCACTAGACATGAAAATTCGATGAATCCCACAAAAAATAAAGCATTACCTTGATATTTTTTATTGGGGAGGGGGCAGGATGGATCGAGGGATAGCATACTTCAACTTTTTAAAATTAGGTGAAGTGGGTATCATTTGTTATGTATTTTCAAATTCTTGATCAAATAAGATCATTTGCAAGTTCATAGGATCATTCTTTATAAAAGTTATGGTAGGCTTTATAAATGTACAATGCTGAACGTTAAGTTTTATTATTGAGCATAGCTTTGTCTTATTTTACGTCCAAAACTTGTTCTTTAAATCATATCAAATAATATAAAATTTTTAAGTGTCTTCAAAACAGCAATAATCGAAATCAGCATCGTCAAATTTCTTCAAGGTTAGTAAAGTTGTCAAAATATCCGTGTATTCATATTTTTTATTGATAAAACCATTCATGACTTTGCATTCATAAAACCTGCCTAACTTGTAATGTATAACCGTATCGACTTGCGGAAGTGTCATTCGATTCCGAATTGAAAAATACATAGCAAATGATTCTACTTTTTAGATGAAGAAAAAAAACTGAATTTTCCACCAGTGTAAAAATTCCCCCTTCCCAAAACATGGCAAAACAGATTTTTTCGGTGAGATGGGGGGGGGGGGGGGGGGACAACGGATTTTTTATTTTTATTATCAAAACTAAACTTTTTACAAATTTTCGTGAATAGCCATCAGTTGGTTATTTACTCATATTTTGGTCTATTTTACCTATAAAAATATGCGAGACAAATGCCGCCCTTTCACGGTGCGCCCTGAGGCGGCTGCCTCACTTGCCTCACCCCTGGCGCCGGCCCTGGATAAAAGAATATTCAGACTCTGTAGTGAAGCTTTCACTTCAGATAATTGGGCAAAATTACACAATTTTTTCGCTTTATTTCATCTTGTATTTATTTGAACATGTAATTCTTAATAGCATGACTGAACTCGCAATTTTTTTTTTTATAAAAGGAATATAAATTTATCAAAATATTGCTAATAAGTGATAATTGCAATATTTTTTGGTTATTATTATGATGATTTTGATGCTAATTAATAGAGACTTCTTTTCATGAGGAAATTACATTATTATACAATCCACACAATCTCTGGTCCCAAGCTGTGCGGATTTGATAGTGTCAACTGTAATTTATATCTTGATAGCTGATGAACTCTAAGTAAGATTTTAAAACTTTATATAAAATTAAGTAAACATTTTGACAACTAAGAGAGTACAAAGAAACAAATTTAAAATATTAATTTCCTGAGAAGATGGTCTTTTTCTGTAGAATAAAATAAGAAATCATTCAGTCAAATAGCTTGGAATTATGAAGGTTTGTGGAACTTTTGATGTTAAATTCATTTGTACTTTTACACAGTATTAATTTGAACATATATTTTTGAGAATAACTCAAGAATTAATGGCAGAATGAGCTGTAATTTTATATTATCAGAATTGAAACCTCTAGAAATCATCTTATGTTTAAAAATTTATATGGTGCGTTTCTTAAAAAAAAAAAAAAAAAAAAAAAAAAAAAAAAAAAACTAATTTAAATCTATATTTTTATATTTATAAAAAAAGGTTTTTATACATATATATACCGGGTGTCCCCAAAATGAGCAATAGATTTTAAAATTCAATAACTTGCAAACAATGACAGCTATTTAAAAATTTTTAATTTTTGCAGGAGGGTTATGTATAATGTCAGGATTTTTTTACAGTAATTTTTTATTTTAGTTCGAATTTCAAACAATAGATGGCGATGACAGCGATTGAAGGCCAGGTGATCAGTGCTGAGTGAAGTCAGTTTCGGCGTCGATCTGGGCTTCAATTGCCTTCAGCGCCATCTATTGTTTGAAATGCGAACTAAAATATAAAATTACGGAAGAAAAAAAAAAAAAAAAAAAAAAAAAAAAACTGCTGACATTATACAGAACCCTCCTGCAAAATTTTTTAAATAGTTGTCACCGTTTGCAAGTTATTGAATTTTATTATCCATCAGTCATTTTTGGGACACCCGGTATATACTATCTCTGACAATAAAGTTCGGTGAATGAATTCAGAACGACCGATCTGGCAATACTGGGGAAACAAAACAGTGCACCTGCATAGAGGCAAGTGTAGACCATCTTCCCCCACCGTTGTTCAGTTGAGCGTCGTTTATGTTCTATCTAAGATGTGCTTTACTAAGTGCTTGTTCAGTTTGTTGGTTCTTAACTGAGAACAGGAAAATGAACGTATAAAAGATCAGTTTAAAGTTTGGGTTTAAGCTTTGCAAGACACCGAAAAAATTTCATGAGGGATGGTGCAAATTAGACACCTACCATACTCGCCAGATCTCAATTCTCCAGACTTCTTCCTATTTTCACGACTCAAACTCTCTTTGAAAGAGATTTGCCCATATTGCTGACATCCAACGAAACGTGACGAAGATTTTGAACTTCATCCCAAAAGAAGACTTCTTGCGAATTTCTCTGAACATGTATAGCAGATCTGTGCAGTGCATAGTTATTGGAGATGACTATTTTGAAGGATGGTATGGTAACTTTCCTTCATATTTCATCTACATTAATGCTACAGGACTATTCACCGAACTTTATTGTCAGAGGTAGTATATACAGTGAAACCTCCAAATAAGGGACACCTATGGAACCGGAACTTTTGTCCCTTAAATAGAGGTGTCCCTTATTTGGAGTTTTTATATTATTTTTAATTAATCTCTCTGAAGGATATAGAAATAGCAAAGCATTAAACATGATGCGCCATAAATGACCCAAAGTGTATAAGTTATGTTAATCAGACAAAAGGAAGAAAAGAGAATTAATTAAAATTTTCATTAATTACTAAACTATTAAATGATTTATAGAATTATTGATTTGTATTTTTTATGCAAACTGTGTACATGCAGCAAAAAGTATAAAAACATTTCAAAGAATTTTACTTGAAGTAGCAATCAAAAGTGATCGTTTTGCAAATTTCAATTTTCAGTATAAACCTTTCAGATGTTCATTTACCATACTTATAAATTTTAGTTCTTCATTACCAGCAGTATTCACCAAAGAAGAAAAAAGTATTCAACTCTTTTGCATATTTTAAGGCAACAAATCTCTCAACTGCTCTACTTAGCAAGTGGGAAACGTTTTGGAGCATTTACAAATTCATTTTTTAATTGAAAGGTATAAAATTGGAATGCTTGACTATGGAAGCAATTTGCAATTGAACTGTATTTTAAATTTTTTGAAAAATAAATTACCTGTAAAAACCTGTATGAGTGATTTTGATCACGTGACAAACACCTATTTAACCCTTTTTTGAGTACTTATTTTTCTTTTCGATGGAAATTCGGTTCAAGACGCCCACATTGATATTTTCTAAAAAATCTATTCCATTGAAAAAAAAAAAAGTGGCGATTACATATTTTCTGAACAACACTTGACATTTCCGGATAAAAATTAAAACAATGTCTTAAAAGTTGCCTCTTTTGGATTTGAGAACAGCTTAAAAGCATATGTAAACTTCTTTATTTTACAATTTTCTTTTATTCTTCATTTTCAGAATCATCCTCACAATTTTAATCATTACTTTCAATGCGGAAAAAAACACTAATGTTGAATCAAAATTGTGGGTAAATAAATGGCAGTTAATAGTGTCATATGCCTCTATATCAACATGACTGTCTGTCTTTTTGATAAATTCACAAAAATCTGTATTTTCATTTTCATCACAGACTATTTCATTATCTGAAATTCAAAAACCAGTCTCTCTAATCTCATTTAGAAGTGTCCCTTATTCAGAGGTAAATACATTACACGTCCTATTCCAAGGAACTGGGACCGGAAGTTTTGTCCCTAAAATAGAGGTGTCCCTTATTCGGAGTGTCCCTTATTTGGAGGTTTCACTGTATATTAATTTAAACTATGAATCATTAACAGAAACGGATTTCTAAAGACTTTTTAAGTATGTGAATTATTGATTGCTAGAAAGATAACCCTTCAAAAATGACAGAAAAGGCAATATGAAGGTATAACAAGTAAGAAAAATTATGCGTTAAGCATAGATTATGAAGCACTTTCCAACACTTCATGAAATCTTTAACAAAACTTTGTTATTTAGGGATATAAGGGTATATAGCCAAATATATAATCCAGTACTTTTGAACAGCCCTGTATTTCATCTGTCAGTTGATATAATGGGAAAAATTAGTTAGCAAGAAAATGCCTAGTAGCTTGAAATTTCTTTTTCAACAATTTATACTAATAGATGGAACCATACTTGAATACTTTTGTTCAGCCCTGTAGTTTACCTTGTACCTTTATCATACATCAGCATTAAGCTAAAATTTATTGTAAAACTAAAACACCTTTAAAACAACTAAAATCACATTCTCATAAATTATCATTCATAGGCGTCCATGTACCCAATTCTTTGTGTGGCCCAGTATATCATTGTATCTAAATTCTGCAAATATTTCTCAGTAAATTGAATGCAGTTCAGCAAAAAAATGTATAACTTTTTAGGAACAACGTTTAAGTAATTTACGCTCGTATTCAGTATTGTTGGCAAGTTCTTTTGGTTAGCCCTGTATATCAACTATTATAACATTTATACACACCATATAATGTGCATATCATAATTAAAATGCATTTCATCCATTATCAGCCATCGTCGGATACATATACAGTACTTCAGAAAATCTTTATGTATTACTTGAAATCTTTTGTATAGCCCTGTAAATGCTACATACTTCATATTATGATCGTGTAATTTATATTAAGCTTTGGTGACATCTCTCAATTTTATTATACATGAAACAGTTTAATGTATTTAAAATATGTCGCACACAATTCACCCCTTTATCATTATCTAATGAAATTATTTTGTATGGCCTTGTATGAATAATAGCTACAGTGTCTCACATAAGTGATGGGACACTTGTGCTTTATAAAAGGAAACTAATCAAATAAATTAAAAAAAACATGTATACATTTTTTTGTGGGTGTGTTTCATACTTAAATTTAGTAAAGATTATTACATAACATACATTTTGTCAAAATATTAAACTATTAATTTAATAAAAATACAAATGTTTAGAACGAAACAAAAAATAGCTCACATAAGTGATGGGACACCATTATATATGCAACAAAAATCGTCTGAAATAAGCAATAAAAATATTTTTGGGGGTTTTATTTTTACTTAAAAGCAATTGGCAATAATTTATAAAATCGTCTGCAGAATTTCTCTCCAGTTTGTTTTGGAATTTTTGTGTTTTTTAGCTCTGTGTAGCCATGAATGCTAAACGAAAAGAAACTTCACCTGAAATTCGAAAATTAGTTATTAATTTGCATATTGAACGTGGAAAATCTATTAGAAAAACTGCTGAAACAGTTAACTTGAGTCGTTCAACAGTTTTCAATATCATTAAACGATATAAAAAGAATCATATGATTCAGGATAAAAGAAGACCTGGCCGACCATCAAAGCTATCCAATGGAATAAAGCGAATTATCGTTCGAAATATTAAAAAAAATCCAAGAAATAGTGCTTCAAAAGTTGCTGCTGATTTACAAGCATTATATGGAATAATTGTTAATCCTGAGACTATTAGAAGGGTAATTCGATCTGCTGGATATCACGGTAGAGTAACCAGGAAAAAATTCTTCGTAAGTGAAAAGAATAGAAAACTCAGACTAGCTTTCGCAAAATCCAACATAAATAAGAATTCTGATTACTGGAATAAAGTTATATTTGCTGATGAGAGTAAATTTAATATATTTGGTTCTGACGGTAGAATCTTGGTGTGGAGAAAACCCAGGGAAGAATTTCGCAAACAGAACTTGGTACCAACAGTAAAACATGGTGGAGGAGGAGTTATGGTATGGGGGTGTATGTCGTCCGCTGGAGTTGGTAATCTTGTTTTTATCGACAGTATAATGGATCAGTACAAGTATAGATATTTTAAAGCAAAATTTGAAATCTTCAGCACGAAAATTGAACCTTCATAACGATTTTAAATTCTACCAAGACAATGACCCCAAGCACACTGCTCTGAACGTTAGACTCTGGCTGCTATATAACTGTCCTGAAATAATAAAAACACCACCACAATCTCCAGACTTAAATCCCATAGAGAATATTTGGCAAGAATTGGAATCAAGAATTCGCAAACACACCATTTCTTCAAAACAACAACTAAAATCAGTGCTTCAAAAAGAATGTGGTAAAATCACTCCAGAAATCCCCCAAAAATTAGTCGAATCCATCCCAAAAAGATTAAATCATGTTTTAAAAGTAAAAGGAAATCAAACAAAATATTAAAACCTTTTAAAAAGTAAAATTTTTGGATAAATATTTGATGGAAAAGTAAGTGTCCCATCACTTATGTGAGCCATTTTTTGCTCCGTTCTGAACAATTTTATTTTTACTAAATTAATATTTTGACAAAATGTATGTTATGTAATAATTGTTACTAACTTTAAATATGAAACACGCCCAAAAATTTTTTGCACATGCTTATTTATTTTAATGCAGTTTCTTTTTATAAAGCACAAGTGTCCCATTACTTTTGTGAGACACTGTATATTTTCACTGCATGTTTTGGTGCACTTTGCAAAATTTAACTATGCATATAAATTTGAGTATGTTTGACAGGTGTAACACCTTTAAAATTCATTTGTACAATTTTTCCCCATAAGTCGTAATGTATTGAAAAACTTTTGGCTAACCCCGTAAATAAACTAATCATCATAGAAACTTCATTTTCAATAGGCTCCTTCCTGCTAGGATAAACATCAATTACATATAAAAATTTCATAGCAATCTGAGTATATTTATGGAAGTTAGAGCGCAGACAGACAACCATTCGGCCAGGCAAACCGAATGCATAAGCACTTTTCAACATTGTTGGATAGTGTTAAAAAAGAATGTGCAAGAATGAGTTTTTTTCACTTGCTCCACAGTGATAGATTAAAAATAACACATTTTAAAAATGAAACAATTATAAAAAACTGTGTACAGAAGACCACTAATCCACACAGCTTGGTTCCCTGTGTTGTGAGGATTTGAGGCATTTTGCAGATTACAGGTCATATTTATTCAATCTCTGTTTAAATTATTAAAATCCATACTTAAAAAGACTATTTTGTTTCTTTCTTGCTACATATAGTACAAACAATGGTGCAGATAGTTCAAACAACTGAGATTTTGATACTTTTCTACTATAAGGGTCTTTGATGAAATTTGGGCATCAGAAAGTGCATTTTGTTGCCAAAGAATATAAAGAACTGTGAAAACAAACTTTATGACTTTTTTTTGTTTGTATCTCGATTAAGGGGGCTCAGGGGTTAAAAACTTTTCAAAAAATAGATTTTTTTTATGCTATAGTTTGATTATTCAATTAATTCTTAAATCAATGCAAAAAACCGCATAAAAATATTAGCATTTTTAACAGAGTTATAAGCATTTATATATCAATACTTTCATAGCCGCATCCATATAATTTCAATTTTAAGTCGCGTTTTTTCAATACTTGATTTTTGACGACTAACACCAAGATTTTAAAAAAAACTATTTGATGGAATGGCTTAAATTTTTTCTTGCATGCATATAACATCATTATCTAGTGTATGAATTAAGAATATAACTATCACTTAAAAAAAACATTAAAAAATCTCTCAAAGTTGAAAATTTAAAAAAATCCTAAAAAATACAACTTTTTTCCGATTAAAAATACTCAAAATACAGTCGAACCTCTATATAACGAAACTCCATACATCGAATTTCTCCATATAACGAATTTTTAGTAAGAACGGTCCCCTTTTCGCATGATTACATTAAAAACAGACTCTATATAGCGAAATATCTATCTCCATATAACGAATTTTTTCATAAATTGATCTTAATTTATTCAGTTTTAAAAAAGCTTCGAAATCATATGGAATCAATTTTCCATCACTTATTTTTGATTTATCGTTCAGTGGAGAGGTTTTTTTTTTTTTTTTATAAATATTACTTCTCTCCTTATTCTTTAAATCTAACAAGTTCATCCCACCTCCCACACACCTTTCAACATCCTTCTCAAAACACAGTCAATTGAATTGTTGCACATATAAGAGAGGAATCAATGAGAGCACATAAGAGAGACCTTCAAATGGAGGAAAATATCAACTACAATTTTACATTCCTTGCTAAAATTTGAGAATTTTTTTTTAAGAGCGTAACAATTGTAATTTTAAAATCAAAACAACAAAAAATTAGATTTCTTCCTCTGAAATTTATGTAACTCTTCCTCATTTGATTTTCATTAAGCTTTCAAATAAATGTCTTTTCTCTTTTTTGAAACTGCTTAAATAAGTAAGAAATAAAATGTTAGGTTAATATATACTTTTAAACATTTCAAATTCTTAAAAAGATCAAAATTAATATTTGTTCAAAATTTACACATTAAATACTATTTTTAACATCATACTCTATACATCGAATTTCTCTATATAACGAATTTTTTACTGGAACGATGGATTTCGTTATATAGAGACTCGACTGTATTAAACTATCTAAAATATATTAATTCATTCTATACATAATGATGTTATATGCATGCGAAAAAAAATTTAGCCATTCCACCAAATAGTTTTTTACAAACAATCATTCCATCAAATAGGGTTTGTCTTCAGAAGAAAATCTGTGATATTTGGTGAAATTGCCGTTATTTCCGGGATCCGCACAGGAAATTCGCGTTTTTTATCGATCTTTTGACAAAGTTTGTTTACAAGAACATTGACGAAATCTTCATTTTTCCACGAAATATTGATGAAATGTATGCTATTTCGGCAATCCTTTCACGAAATTTGCATTTCTACGTAATTGTTTTTTCCGCGCGCAAAACCGTACAAGTTGGCAACTATGCGAAACTGATAACCCAATTTCAAATTTTCGGAAGAGGATGCCTTAAATTTTCGGACGAGAATCGCCCCTGAGTTTAAGGGAGAAAAAGGAGCTTAGAAAAATGAAAAATTGCAAAAATGTGTAAAAAAATAGCCCAAATGTATAAACAGGGGTAGGAGTTAGTACTGACCCTAGGTGAAATTTCAGGACATACTTTTTTCAAAATTTCAGGACAATTTCAGGACACATTTACCCGAGATACTAGCCGAAATAAAAGAATCAAAATTCATTTAAGCTTGGAAAAAGAAAATACCAGTCATCACCAATACACACAAATTTAAAACCAATAATCTATACAGGTTATTTCAATGGTCACTATAAATCTGAATATATGTGAATGGGTGGGTGGTGGTGGTGGTGGTGGTGGTGGGGGGTGCAAATTTTCAAAAATTCTTTCTTTTTTCCGCGATCTCTTGGCAATTTGCATGTTTTTTGCAATCTCTTGGGGAAATTTGCAATGTTTGCACATATTTTTCACATTTTTCGCGATTTTTGGACGAAATGTTCGCGTTTTTTGCGATCTTTTGACAAAAAGTGCACTTTTTTCGCGATCTTTTGACGAAATGTGCGCGTTTTTCGCGATCTTTTGACAAAATGTGCGCGTTTTTCGCGATCTTTTGACAAAATGTGCGTGTTTTCGCGATATTTTGAAGGAATTTTCGCGATCTTTTGACGAAATGAGCACATTTTAAGCGTTTTTTTTGACGAAATGAGCGTGTTTTCAGCGATCTTTTGACAGAATGTGCACGTTTTTCGCGATCTTTTGACAAAATGCGTGCGTTTTTCGCGATCTTTTGTAGAAATGAGCACATTTTAAGCGGTTTTTTTTTGACGAAATGAGCGCGTTTTCTGCAATCTTTTGGCAAAATGAGCGAGTTTAAAGCGATTTTTTGACGAAATGAGCGAGTTTAAAGCGATTTTTTGACGAAATGAGCGTGTTTCAGCGATCTTTTGACAGAATGTGCGCGTTTTTCGTTTTCTATTAACGAAATGAGCGCATTTTAAGCGTTTTTTGACGAAATGAGCGCGTTTTCCGCGTTTTTTTGAAGGAATGAGCGCGTTTTCCATGATCTTATGACGAAATGAACGCGTTTTAAACGATTTTTTGACGAAATAAGCACGTTTTTCGAGATTATGTGACGAAATGAGCACGTTTTCCGCGATTGTTTGACGAAATAGGCCCGTTTTAAGCGTTTTTTTGACGAAATTTGGGCATTTCCAGCGATTTGTTGACGGAATGAGCCCGTTTTTTCGATATCTTTTGACGAAATTTGCACGTTTTTTGCGACATTTTGACGAAATGCGCGTACTTTTACACAATCTTTTCTGGTTTTCTCAAGATCTTGTATCGAAATTTGCGTTTTTTCAAGCGATCCTTTGATGAAATTCGCGATTTTTTTTTATCCGTAATTTCTATCCGATGCCCGGTAAAAGTAAATATCCAATACAATGCAAAAAAAAAAAAAAAAAAAAAAAAAAAAAAAAAACGTGGTCACCAGCAAAACGTGCGAGCGAGCGAACAAAAACGATAAAGATACGATACCGATTAAGATCTAAGAGTACTTGTTGCCAAATGTAATTTACAACTATCAACCAGAAGAAACGCTCTTACTCCATGGACGAAAGAATTTCTCTTTCCTCCGTACGCGAGCGAAATCTCACGCAGAAGACCGAGCGGCAGCTGGACGCGGCTATCTCAACTGCTGGCCGGTTGCGTGCGCATCTTAATCTCTCGGTAGCTTTCTTTACCGCGAACGCGTGAAAAACAAAAGTACCTTGCCGTAAACATTTTTTGCATATGGTTCGAAGTTTGACATTTAAATCATCCAATATGGGAATTCAAATGCCGATATAGAAAAATTTCAGGAATTTTAGGACAGATTACAAAATTTCAGGACATTTCAGGACGTTTTTTTTTTTTCAGGAATTTCAGGACATGTACGACCCCTGCAATTCATAAAATATAGGACATTTTTCGTAAAAAATATAGGACAAATATAGGACATTTTGAAAATAATGTTAGTGAAAATATTTTATGATGTAATAGTTTTTTAGCACATAATCCGTGTTAGTTTAGAATTTTTCACTAATTAATGATATTAAATCAAGATGCAATATTAAAAAACAAATATAAAAGGAATTTTTTTATTGTTGTTCTTAAGTCTCCTGCTTGAAATCATTGCTAATTTCCTTTAAAAAATGAACCAAGGTCATGAGCTATGGCATTTGATACTTTCTTTGAAGTTAACTGTGTACCTTGTGGCAAAAAGGAATCTTAAAATTTCACAAAATAAATTTTGTGTTCCATCTGATGGCTGAAATTAATAATTAGAGCCATGCGAATTATCCATAAAATCTTTGAATGACAAATCCCTTCCTCATTTAAAATCCAAGTACTCAATCAAGTTTTTTAAATTTGATATTAAAACTTTAGCTTTTTCTATCATTAGAATTCACAAAGCGAAATTAAGACTATTCACTTTGTTTTTCTGAATTATCTTGGCGCTTTGTTGTTTTGACATGATGCATTAACTGTGAATAATCACTCTAGCTGATGGGAACCATACATGGTAATCATTTTTATCCTTCACACGTAATTTGACTTTTTTTTTACATCTGATCTATCCAAGCATCAGAATTTCATCAATCTATGTTCACATTGTGTCATTGCATTAATGTAATGAAAAAATATTTTTTTTCCTAGGTTAAAATAAAATTTAAAATAAATAAAAATCATACATTGCAACTGAATACAGGATAAGGATAAGAGAAACTAAAATATTCTCAATGAAACAGGAAGGTGCAAAGAGAAAACTGCGCCGGTGCAAAGTGTCAATTTGGCGCCCCCCCCTTCCAACTTTTTCTTGTGACAGGCCAAAAATGACATTTATAGTATAAATTTGATGCCCCCTAAATTTCCGTACCCGGGGTGACTGCCCCTTTCACACGGCACTGCAGTGAAACACAAAAACACATTGAACATTAGAACAAACCGATGCACATGAAAACATCAAGCCATTCAAAAACATTTCTTTACTGATGTCAGATCCAAAAGAGAAAAATATTAAACCGAAGCCTAGGAAATTAAGCAGAAACATCAATGTTTAATCTCCCTGGGTACAAAGTCATGTTTAAAAATTCTGCAATCCATGTAACAGACTCCTTCTCATTTATACTTTGTATACAGAGTGAAAGTATGAGCAATGTGTGCAGGATTGAACTATTGTGGTTGCATGGAGATACAGGAAAAAAAAAAAACTAAGCAATTGTAAATGCTAGCAGGTAATGATATTAATACGGAATATATGAAAAAGTAAATAAATATAGGAAATATAGGGCAGTTAAAGAAATATAGGACAATATAGGACATTTTTGAAGATATTTTATAAATATAGGATATATAGGAAATATAGGACAACTCTGACCCCTGCATAAATTTTACACCTAATGTGTAAAACTTGGCAAGTATGTGTATACCTGTATATAATGTTCACCCAGGGTATTTGCCCTATCTTTTGAAAGAAAAAGTGTGCGTTATACACAATTAAATACAGTAAGTTGAAAGTTATACAGGACAGCAAAAAAGATGCAAGTGCATGAAATTAAGCTAAAATATAAAATTGTAAAAAGTATTCATTCTTAAAAAAGTTATTTTTATTTGAAAAAGACATTTCAAGGTGTAAATTTGGAATTTTAAAAAAGTGCCTCAGAAGTTAGAAATTTTAAGCTCACTCAAAATATCTAATCCTATAACAAATCTGTAAAAATGATTATCCATTTAGAGAAAGAGATGTTTTAATCCTTTGAGGAGCACCATTTGCAGTTTGTAAATGGTTAATTATGATGCTCAAACTGCCAAATAGCAACAGTACTTTTTAAAATACAGTTTTGATCTCATAATATACGTGAAAAAGTAAGAGCTCCTTAATTAAAGCTTTGATTATAAAAACAAAATTTCACTAAAATATTCTTGGTGCCAATTGCAAGTTTTTATTTTCAAATAAATTTGTTTATAAATTGCAGTATGAAGTATTTGAATATATTTGGAAAAGAAATGCTTGCCCCTGAAAATAAAATACCCTAAAAATAAGGAATTTTTTTTTAGTCTAAAATAATAGTATGTATAACAGTAAATATATTTAAACTGTAAAAATAAAATATCTTTGTCAGTGTTTTTTATTTTTATACAAAGTATTTTTTATGAGTTTTTAAAATGTGAAACCTCTGAATAACGACAAGCTCCAAAGTACAATCATTTTAACATGCTTCCAGTCAGTGTATTCATTAATAAAGTAGAGGGTTACGCTCAAGACAGAACGTATACCAGTTTTCTTGAGAAGGATATATGGTGTTAATTACAAAAAAATTGAGAAGGTATATGGTGTATAACAAGTGCACTCTCTCCACTACATCATTGCTTCCTATGGTGGCCACTATTCTAAAGGTGTTACTGTGATATCAAAATTCCAAGGCCCCTGTACAGTAAAAAGACAGAGAATTTAATTTCTGGTGTAAAATAATGTAAGGGTGTAATTTAATGTGAAGCATATTAAAATAGGGCAGTTAAGATATAAGATAGTACTGTGCCATCTAGTGCTGATTATCAGAATAAAGGTGTAAATATATACATTTTCATATATTGCACTTTAAATTGTGAACAATAGATTTTGAAAAACCAATGAAAGATTAATGAGTTTAAAAAGAATTTTCAAAAGAAAAAAAAAAAAAAAAAAGCTGTCAACATGGGTTTATATGTGTCAATTTCTATTTTGCAAAGTTGGTCAAAATTGGACATTGTTGTGGTAACTTTTTTTTGTATTATTACTTTTCAACAAGCTTAACTAATTAATGTGATGATCCAACTGTGTGAAAGAGCCTTTGATTTTACATAAATAGGCAGCTTGTTCTACAAAATAGTTCTAGAATTACGAATAAAAAAGATGCAATGAATGCAACAATATAATATTAGACGTTCCTAATTTTAAATCTTTATAATTCCTAAAGCACTTGTCAGAACTTCTTGTTTTGTGTTTAAATGTAAATGAAAAAGGCAAATATGTTAAAATTAGGTGTTTGTATAGAAAATAACTTCAGTACGAAGACTTTAGGGGGGGGGGGGGGGGGGGGTAATTTTTTTCTTTCGGCCAATTGCACCTTAAAACCAGCAGATATGATATCGATATTTATGAAATTAGATAGCATTGAATTTAAGATTCATAGAACATTATTGTACCTACAATAAGCATGAAAACATTTCTAACTACAGTTATAACCTAACCACTGGAAGGCAACAACTTCTAAATACAATTAATAGAATGAAAATGAATAAGACAAAGAATGACAACTTTTCAATGATTTTATATAATTTTTATTATGAAAAAAAAATGAAGTGAATTTGATGTATAAAAATAAATTAGGTACCAACAGACACAAACCATCAAAATTTCAATTAATAAAAGGTGGCATTATGTGACAAAATTAATACTTTCAAATGAAATTGAATTTTTTCTTGATACTAGAAATGAAACTTGAGAAAATGTTTCAAATATTAAATCTTAAGATGAAAAGTTTATGTTTGCAAAAAAAGAAAGAAAGAAAAGATTCCCCTTTCATCATTTTCCTGAGTTAGACAAAACTTAAACAGAAAACTTACATTTGTTTTAAGCATATGGAGTCAACTTCATTCCAATAAAAAATAAACCATAATACACTGAACAGTAATTTTAAATATTCAATATTAGTTAAATTTAGAAGTTACAATGAAAATGATAACTCATTGATTGATAACCAATATTTATAAAAAGAATACATGTATTGTTCTTCACATGCCATACTTTGCTACTATTGATATTTTATTTGTTTTATTTTATATATTTTTTTCAGCCAATTAATATTTTTATATATTTACTTTGTTTATATTTTTGTGAAAAAAATCCACTGCAAAATTTTAAATGTGCTTAGAAAGTCTAAAAAATACACAAGAACTTATAACTATTTCCAAATATGAACAAGTTAACAGTCAATTTACTGGAATTTTTAAATACAACAAAAAATATAATCACAATAACAATTATGATAGAAAACTATTAGAATGAAGTTTATGAAAAATGTAAGTTCACTGCATAAAAATGCAAAATGAAATGCACTGCCATAACATTTAACTTAAAAGTTCCAAGTTCAAACTATATAATTTACATTTAACAAATATTTATCTTCATCACATATTTTATAAATGCCACTAATTTCACTGGGTGATGCATGCATGAACTTGCAAGGGAAAAAGAAAAACAAAACTACTAAAAAGAAAGAAAAAAATATGCAAGTACTGCACTTAAAAAACAAGAGCCAACTTAAATATAGATGTGTTGATTCAAATTCTTTATGCCAACATATACACACAAATTGCTACAGTTAGCAACTGTAGCAATTCTTCCAGATATTTTCAACTTCTCAAAAGAAAATCAGTGTTTAAAATGTTGCTACATAAATAAAAAAAACAACACTTCCCATAATTAAGATCAGCAAAAAAAAAAAAAAAAAAAAAAAAAAAAAAAAAAAAAAAAAAAAAAATTTAGTTTTAATATTTTTAATTTTTTCAGTTATTAAAACTTTCAAAAAGAAAAAAAAAGTTGTCAACTTAATTCATTATACACGAATGCATAAAAAACATTTTTTTAGAAAATGCAACTTCTAAAATAAGATGTCATAATGCTTTTAATATTTTTGCAATTCAAGTTCATTTATACATTATTTTAAACATAAATGTACCAACTGTAACAGTTAAGTGATCATGTCTTTAAAAGATTAGATGTTGGCAACTTTAAGATTATATACAATATATATTAGAGATCTATAAGCATTTACAAATAAATACTTCAAATGAATAATGATGGATAAATAAATAACTTACTCATTTTAAAATTATTTAGTATGAAAAAGTATGAAAACAGCATGGCACAATTTGTGCTAAAATTTTTACAAACACCATTCATTCATTTCGAAGACTGGTTGCATAGACTATACAATATTATAAGAAAGTATATTTACAGTTTGGTATGTTCAGAACGCAGCTGGAATACCAAATAACAATAATTTAAAACAAACATTCATATCACAGAAATTCTTCTCATCTTCTCTTTTTCTCTCGTGAATGGTGATTTTCTTTTACTTTATCTTTACGAGATTTGTGAGCTTTCTGATGTAATGAATTTGAATGGTGATTTCGCTCATGAGATCGTGACCGAGACCTTGTATGATGAGATTTGTCCGAATGTTTACTTTTGTAAGATTTCTTACTGACAACGTGGGTAGGAGATGAAGGTGATAAACTATGACTATGCTTTCGCTTATGAGATGAACGATGTTTTGTCTTCTTAGAACTCCTGCCTTTTGATCTAGAGCGCGACCTAGAATGACGAGAGTCTTTAAAACCTCTTGGAGGAGTCTTCTGTTTTCTCTTTGGACTTGGGCTATGACTTGTTGCACTTCCCGAAGAACTTGTTTTTGTTCTTTTCTTTCCTCCTTCTGAACTTTGATAATCATCATCCAGTGGAGAAGAACTTCTGCGCTTACGATGATTTAATTCTTTACTATACCTATAAGATTAGAAAACTATTTTTTAAAAACACATTAACTTATCTATTCATTCTTTATATGGATTCAGAAAATTTAAGGCATTTTAGCAAATATTTTGGCTATCAGATAATATAATAAAAACAAGATATAACTTATCTATAACATAGCTTCCATTATACTTCTATTACTACTATCTCGATTTGATATAATTAAACATTTCAATGGAACCCCAAGATAAATCGAAAGTAAAACACTATTTTTCTATATTTTTTACCAGTGAAGTGGTTAATATACTTTTTCAAAACTTAATATTTGAAAGAAGACAAAGTATAGTACCATAATCAGTGTTAGAAATCAGCGGTCGTTAGTCGTCAAATGCAAGTAAAGAATTGAAATTGATGGCAAAAAAATTATTCTTGGTCGTTAAATTTGACGATTAGCTTTAAAAAAATATATATTTATTAGACATTCACTTACGAAAAAAAAGGTCTATTGTGAAAATTCAGAACTAAAAAACATTGCAAATTTCAACAAACAGTCGCAAAAAAAAAAAAAAAAAAAAAAAATAAATAAATAAATAAATAAATAAATAAAATAATGATAAAAATAAATAAAAAAATTTTGTCAATTGTTCGCATAAAAAATTGCTGATTTCGACAAAAAATCACGAAAAATAACGGGGTTTTTTTTTTGTTTTTTTAATAGAAAAAAAAAAAAAAAAAAATTATGAAAGTAAAAAAAAAAAACCCCTGCAATTTTTTTTTTTTTTTTTTTTTTTTAAATGAAGAATTGATAACAGAAATGCAAATTTCGTCAAAAAATCGCTGGAAAAACGGAAATTCCATTAAAAAATCGTGAAAAATTCTAAATTCGTCGAAAAATCCCTGGAAAAACAGAAATTCCGTTAAAGAATCGCAAAAAGAATTTCTAAATGTCAAAAAATCCCTGGAAAAACAAAACTTTGTCATAATACCGAAAAAAAAAAAAAAAAAAAAAAACTACAATGGATTGCAAAAACAAATCTTAATTTCGTCACAGAATCTTAAAAACGCGAATTTTGTCAAAGAATTGCAGAAAAAACGAGAATCTTGTCATAAGAATGCATTAAAATCCGTTAATCCCAGGGTTGGCAAGTTTTTGACAGCATGCGGTTTTATCCAGTTAAAACCGTGGTTTAAACCGTCATGGCTAAAACCTCTTGTCAAAAACCTCGTCAGAAACCCCAAATACTACACTGATCTATAAAATTTCACATTAAACATCTGTCACACATATGCAACATTAGAAATTCACTTTTACTGTATTGTATATTATCATTTCCAGAAAAAAAACTCTCATAAATCTGAAAATTTAGCCTGACTCCAAACTTGTTCAACTAGCAATGCATCTGCTATCAAGCCCTGCTAGCACAGCACCAATTGAGAGAGTATTTTGTAACTTTAGCTTCATACACTCTAAACTCAGAAACCATTTGGATGTTATTAAATGTGCTAAATTGATTATGTGTTATAGGATACTGTGGCACTGTGGGGTAAAATTGATCCAGATTATCAACTGTACAAAATCATTTTCTTCTGTTTGAACATTCTAAAAAAAAAAACAATGTTTTATTGCAATTAAAGTAATTTAATTTTTTTGTAATTATTAAATTACAGTATAATTAATTTTAAATAAAAAATTATTTAAATCATTACGACTTATTCAATGTTTCTGTCTTATTCTTAAAATGTTTAAAGTACATTACACATTTTTGGCGGTTAAAGGCAGTTTTTGACGGTTTAAACCAGTTTTTGACCAGAGTATGTCAAAAACCAGTTTCTGACGTCAGAAACCCAAACCTGGTTAATCCCATCAAAGGCTCAAAATTCTTCAAGGAGTTGCAAAAAACTCTAATAATTAACGAGGAAGGGGGCTATTCTCAGCCCTTCCTCCTCTGCTGTAACCTTTCAAAAAATCTGTGAATTTCAGAGTTTTTGTTTAATTCAGAATCAACCCTTGATTCTCAAATGTAGATGCATTATGTTTTTATTATTATAACTATTTTACTAAATTCAACTGTAATTACCAATACTAAAGAAGTTGCCAATTTTTTTTTTTTTTTTTTTTTACAGATTAAGTGCATTTTTCTGTTACTTTCCAAATATAATAATAATAATTAAAAAAGCTTTACACCTGTTTTACAGTTGCTTCAATTATTATAATCTTAGAAGTTAATTTCTATAATTTTAAATAATAATAATTTTAAATAAAAGTATTTATGCTTTTCTAAAAAGTAGTGTCAAAGATGATTTATGGCCCAAGTTTTCTGATAAATAAAGGTAATCATTTCCGAAAATTACAAAAAATCATTCATAAAATATATCGCAAATTTCGAGAATTGGTTGCCGAAAAAATTAAGTTTAATCAATCAAAGAAAAATTGCTAATTTTTTCAAGGGATCGTGGAAAAAAAAAATCTGAATTTCAACAGAGGATAAAAAAAACTGTATAAAAAACAGTAAATTTTGTCAACAAATCGCGAAAGACTACAAATTTCGTCAAAAGAAAAAGTACGGCCAATTTTGTCAACAGATAGCGAAAAAACAAGGCAAAGCTCGTCAAAAGATCGAAAGAACCGGCAAGTTTCGTCAAAAAATCACAAAAAAAAATTCATAAAAAAAATCCAGAATAAACCAGCAAGTTTCTTCAAAAGATCACAAAAAAATAAATAAACCATCAAGTATCGCCAAAACAGCAAGTTTCGTCAACAGATTGCAAAAAAACATGGTAAATATTGTCAAAAGATCGGGGGAAAAAATAAAAAAAAAAAAAAAAAAAAAAACCCGACAAGTTTTGCCAAAAGATCGTGAAAAACAAATATCGCCAAAAGATTGAAAAAAAAAAAAAAAAAAAAAAAAAACACACAGCTAATTTCGCCAACAAATTGCGAAAAAATGGCAAGTTTCTTTAAAAAATCATGAAAAAACACTGGCAAATTTCTTCAAAAGATCGCGAAAAACCAGCAAGTTTTGTCGAAATATCACGAAAAGACCAGCAAGGACGCAAATTTTGTAAAAGGAGTGTTGGGAAAAAAAAAAAAAAAAAAAAAAAAAAAAAAAAAAAACAATGCTGTGACTGAATTTAACTCCCCTCTCTGAATAATCCTTTAGAAAATTTGATGTGAATTAAAAAAAGAAGGAATTATTCCTAAATTATATACAGTATTATATGAATTTTAGAAACTGCAACTAAAAATCTTAATTTGACGCCTATCTTTTATCTCCTAATTTCTATCACTGACAATAATAGATAATTTTTAAATATATACATACAATTTTTTTTAGCACACTTTAAACAAAATTTTATGATTGAATCTTTCACCCTTTCTCTGTAATTTTTTAAGGAGAAAAAATGCAAATGAAATGATCCATATATGCATTGAATTTACAGGGGTAGGGTAGAAGTGACCAATTCATAAAACAGTCATCTTTTGTGAATATATAGGACATTTAGAAAATAACATTGGAAATATTTTGCTATAAAATATTTTAACATCTAATTTATGTTAGTCTATAAATTTTCACTAATTAATGATATTAAATAAGATACTCTCTAACTCTTCTTCTAGCATATTTTCTCTATTTTTTTAAGACTACAAGACTCAGGTCCAATTCACAATTTTAAGAAGATTGTGGATGTACAAGTTCTTAAAAGTTTAACATAAAGACATCATTCAACATCAAAGAAAGATTGAGATGCAGTTCAACAAATTTTTAATTCATTGAATTTCTAATTTCAATTCTATGCAGAGTAAAACAGGCAGTGATAAGTTTTGGAACATGAACAGATATTTTGTAAGCATTTTTTAAGTCATCTGTTTCTTATATTTATTAAGTAGTAAATTGCAACATCAAAAATGACTAGTTTTTGAATTCATGAACCAATATGACTATTGCATATGAAAACCTTTAAATTTTTATACTGTTTCTGAAACTCGTTAAAGTTAAAAGTGGAAATTCCCCTTTAAAAAGATCTTTGTGCTCAATAATATTGATAAAAAAAAAAAACATTTTTGGAATTAGCATGTTTTGGGGAAAAAATATTCATGATTTTAAAAAAGCAAGGCTGCAGCTAAATAATTAAAATACATATTTTAAGATGGACTATATCTTTTTAAACAGAAAAATATCTTTAAAATAAAGAAAACTGCAAATATCGTCACCTTTTCAGATAAATAACACTTGAGATTTTTTATTGAAAATTTCAAGTTTGGAATGCTAACTTTAGCAGCCATTATCTCCGACTAGGAACTTTTTGAAGCAAAATAAAATTATATATGTATCTTATTTAATTTTTACATATGTTCAAGACAAAAATTTATGAGCCCATGAAATTAGCCCCCTGTGTGACTTGACATGGATTATACCAATTTCTTTTCTGGTATCCGTATTTAGTTATTCCCCTCCCCTCTCTAAAATCTTATATAAAATCAGTTTTGTACACAATATTTGTAACACAGCACATAAAAATTCAATTTGTTGAAAAACTGAAAACTGATGAAATCGCTATCATACATAGTTTCCATTTAGTATCAGAATAAGAAAACAAAAATATAGTATTCAGTTTAAAATAAATAAATAAATAAAAGTCGTACAGTAAAATTTGTATAATTCAAATTTTTGTTCGGTCCTAGGAGTTCCGTATTAAGTAAAAAAAAAAAAATCTTAGATATTTCAATTTTTTTGTAAGATTACATTTAAAATTTCGTGGTCTTTGAGGTCTTTTCTTTGCTAACATGCAAAATACTTTCTCAGGAAAAGAAAGGCATTTGTTTGCAATGCCACTCTGTTGGAATTTAAAGTTTTTTTTTTTTTTTTTACCCAAGTAAAACACTGCTGAACAAAATCCCTAGACTGGAACTTGAATCCATCAAAAACCTTAAACATTTGTGTAGATGTTTGTGGTTGACAGCATCCTGATCGGAGGTTTTGACATGAAGAGTCTCAACTTCTTTATACTTCACAAATATTTAGGCAGGCATGGGACAAGGTCAGTGAGGATTATGAAATGCTTTCATAGCACTGTATTTGTAAAAAACAGAAGGGGTAAATGCAGCATAAAACTTTCATAGAGTTGATCTTGAGCTGGCTGATGATAACTGGGAAGATGTAAAATTTGATCAACCAGGAATAGGACATCTGATGTGAATATCAGTGCTCAAACCTCAACTGGCAGAAAACAGCCAATTTAAGCACAGATTATCTGAGAAGGAAGTGAACAAAGAAATATATTAGAAATCCCTACCTAGTTCAACAGAAGCTATGCTAAACTCCCAACACTTCTTTGACAAGAAATCTAATGTAGAAGATTCCATTTTTGTATCAATAGATAGGTTAGAATCAAAGATTACATTCAAAGAAGCAATCAAAAATATCAAGGCTTTTCAAAAGTGATTAAGCTAATAAAAAATATATATATTGCAAATTTACTTTAAAAGTTGTGTTAAATCTTGGGAGTTATTTTCTTTCTGTAAAAATACATGCCATTAGAAATTTTAGATGGTCCGAATTTTTCCCTGGTCCATAAAACTTCAAATTATTCATGTTTAACTATATCAACAAAAAGAATGACAAATATTTAATCAATATTTTGTTAGCCCCGTATCTGTCTATAAAATATTTCTTCATGTTTTACAGTCATCAGAGGGCTTTTATTGTATGGATTTAATGCATATACTTATGTTAACTTAACAAAACTATATAAAATGCATTATATCCAAAATTAAAATAAAAACAAAACATTTATTACAAAGGGGTAAGGAACTTTTGAAGTGTTACCAGCCAGCAATTGTATTTCACAATCAGCAAGATGAGACAAATATAAAACAGAAGAAAGTCTTTAAAATCTAAATTTCAGATTTTCAATTCCAATTATTTCAGTGCTTTAGAATGCAACAAAGTTTGATAACCAGGGATTGATGCAGGAATTTTTCTTGTGTTTACTTTGTGAAATTATATTTTCATGAGAAGTAAAATTTTGTACAGAAGTGTGAAATCCAGTAACTGAAATCCAAATCAAGCATTTGTTAACAAAAATTTCTTTAAACCTTTTTACTAAAGTTTTCATTTATTGAGAATGTATTTTTGTGAAAATTATAAATTTAAAAAATATCTAATGGACAGTATAATTTTTAATGGAATAAAATTTTGTAATGGAGCCTTTTTATTAAAGAGAACTTTGTGAAGTGGCTTGTTTTATTTAAACGAATTTTGTGAAGTGGACCTACATAGAAACTAAATTTTTCCTGGAACGCCTTCATGATTACACATTACTTTTATTTTCTGTGAAGTTTAATTTTGTTATAAAATGTTAGCCGGAAACAAATGCTAACTAGTTACATTGCTTCAAGTGAAAATATGTTAATCTTTTGTAATTGGGTCTAAATGTATTATTAAAAAAAAAAAAAAAAAACCACTAAGTTAAAAAAATTTACAAATTAAAAACAGTAAATTGCAGGCATGAGATTGCAAAAAGTTAGAAAAAGAACAAAAGTGTGTGAACCAAAAATGAGAAATTTTTTTAAATAGCACACGCTAAAATCAATTAAGAAAGTTATTTTATTAGCATTACTCATTACTTTTGTTTATATCCTGTTTTTTATATTTTTTGCATGGGAGTAGGGGGAGGACAGAGTTAATCAAATTATGCAAATACTACTATAAATTATTCTGAAATGAAAAATTTTATTTTAAGTTGTCATAATTTGCATAATCATGTTCCAAAATGCGAACACTGAAATGAAAACAGCCAAAAACACTGCAGAAATATTTTTTTGTTATTTTTTAAAATTTGTATTTATAAATTAAAACATTTGAAGCTGTAATATAGAAAAAACAAAATTATAATTACATTGCAATATTAATTTGACGTGTAAATGGTTAAACAGCAATCTTAGCTAAATGTCCAATTAAAATTTTAATGTTTTCACTAAAAAGATCATTTAATAAACATCGCAAGCTGATGTTTAGTGTGTTAATCAACTGCAAAAAATTAAAAAGTTGTCAGCAACAATTATGGCTTCAAATTTTCTGAGACTTTTTTGCCCGATCTTGTATAAAAAATTGCTGTTTTTGTACAATCTGTTAACAGAAATAGTTTTTTTTAAACAATAAGTGAATTTTTTCATAAACTTTTGACAAAATAGCTTTTTTTTTATAAATCTTTTGCCATATTTAGACAAAAATAGCAATTTTTAGTGCCCTTTTCATGAAAATCTTTTTTTCATGTGATCCTTTAATGATGTTAAAAAAATGTAAAAGCAGAAAATCACAGATCTGCAGGAGAATCTCATGCCTGAAACTAATATATAGTTTTGAATTTTACATATTGATAGTTTTTGCAATAAAAACTTAACAGATTGCACATGTCATTGCCACGGTTAATATGCAGGGCTTTCATCAGGGGTGATTCTGGATGAAAATTTTTTTTCGGAAATTCGCATCGCATTTTCGGAAATCGGCGCGCGCAGGGGGGGGGGGGGGTGAATCCCCCCCCCCCCGCCTCCAGCGATCTTCGGACAAAATTGGCGTTTTCCCGCTACCTTCAGATGAAATTAGCAATATTTTAGCAAAATCGGCGATTTATTGCGATCTTTTGCCAAAATCGGCGGTTTTTCCGCAATCTTTTGACGAAATCGGCGTTTTCCCATGTTTTTTTAAAGTGAAATCGGCGTTTTTTCGACGATCTTTAGACAAAATTTGCTTTTTTACGCGATTTTTTCTCGAAAATGGCGTTTTATTCCCGCGATCTTTTGACGAAATCGGCGTTTTTTCCGTGATCTTTTGATGAAATCGGCGTATTTTTTCAAATATTCTTTTGACAAAATATTTTTAAGCGATCTTTTATTGAAAACAGCGTTTTTTCCCGCGATCTTTTACCGAAATCGGCGTTATATCCGCAATCTTTAGACGAAATCGGCGTTTTCCGCCGTCTTCAGAAGAAATCAGCGTTTTATCTGCAATATTTGGTGAAATTGCCGTTTTTTCCGCGATCCGCACAGGAAATTCGCGTTTTTCACCGATCTTTTGACAAAGTTCGTTTTCAAAAGCATTGACGAAATCGTCGTTTTCCCCCGAAATATTGACGAAATGTATGCTATTTCGGCGATCCTATCCCGAAATTTGCATTTCTACGCAATTGTTTTTTTCCGCGCGCAAAATCGTACAAGTTGGCAACTACTCGGAACTGATAACCCAATTTCAAATTTTCGGAAATTTCGGAATTTTCGGACGAGAATCACCCCTGGCTCCCATTAAACTTTCGTTGTAAAAAATGAAATAAAGGAAACCACATATTTTGCATTAACTAAACATAACTAAATAGGGACCAATTTTTGCAACAGAAAAGTAAATTAAACACAGAACTCTTGCTTTTCTTGAACATGTATTTGATTTATAATATTGATTCTGTCAATCTGAGTAACCTTAAATGTCACTGTCCACTGTGATATTGCAAGAGTTAAAAACACATTTAATACAGCAAAATATACAATAGACGAAATTCCATAAGCATTAAATATTTTTAATATAAACATACATATAAATTAAATATATACAGTTATTGATAACTTACTTGGGACTGACTTCACTATGTTTACTATCAATCTTTTCTTTCTTTACTTCATTGACTGGTGATTTTGTCCCATTCCTTGGTGAGCCTGAAACATTAAAAATTAAATGCTAAAGAAGAGGTATAATTAAAATCAATAAACAGAAATTGGCGTAAAATTTGACAAATGCAGCAATAGTTAAATATTAATATTTTTTTATTTTGTTCCCAGCAAAAAGTGCAATAAAAGTATATTCTTTTACAAATAAGCAGAATTTTTTGTTGTTATCATTGAAATGGTAAAATACAAGAGCTACAGTGACTAAGAGCTAATACAAGGGCTATTTTTTCCCTGTGAGAAATGCTAAAATGGTTGTAGACATAAAAATTCAAGGTATTCCAAGTTACAGAAGATCAGTTACATTTTATGTTTTTTTGTTATATACTTTCTTATAACTGTTAAAAAAAAAAAAAAAAAAAAAAAAAAAATCATGCGTCTAGAAGAAAAATTCTGTTGACTGCCTGGATTCCACACACACTTCTTAAAACTATGAAAATGCAATTACAATATAAATATAAAAAAAATATATTAAAAAAATTCTATCAATTTAATTATAAAAATCCAAAACTATCAAATTTTCTCAGTGGGTGGACAAACAGAACTACCCCCCCCCCCTCACTGTAACTTGTATGTTTGTAAATATATCTATCCTGCATTCAAAACCAGCACAAAAATTTTTTGATTGGATTAATTTAAATATTGTAATTCACATATTAAAAATAAAATAAATATATTTAAATCTACAAGAAAAAGACAGAAAATGAACAGAAAATGTCTGCCAAATTATGTATATCAGAAGTCTTATCTGATATCAACAAAAGATAATTCTTGCTCCATATCCAATTTCATATCTAAAAAAAAAAGTCTTCATTTTCCTCAGGGTTGCTACTCATATGGGAGAATGAAATTCCCTGACTTTTTTCCAGGTATGTTCCAAGAAAATTCTAGACTAGTGGTGTAGCGTGTAGTGGACATATTGAGGATAAAAAAAAAAAAAAAAAAAAAAACAAAGATATGAATCAGAAAAACACTAAAATTTTTTGAAGAGAGTTGCTAATAATCTCTCGGCTAAAGATCTAAGTCAAATCTAAACAATCTTTCTTTGAGGTTTACAATTCGAATAACTAATGACTTATGATTGCAAGCTTTCAGATAGTTTTGTATTTGCTGTACAAACTATACAAACTGTATAATACTTACTACAGGGCTCGAAAATTAAAAAAATTTTGAGGTTCCCAGCTGGGAACCTACATGAAAAGTATAGTTTCCCAGATGAAAAATGTAGGTTCCCAATAAAATTTATGTGCGAATATTTTGACGAAATTTGCCTTTTTTTCGCGATTTTTTGACAAAATCTGGCGTTTTATTACGATCTTTTATCGAAACCTGCCGATTTATCGCGATATTTTAACAAAACCTATCGTTTTTCAATATATTTTTAACGACATTTGCCGTTTTTTCGAGATTTTTTTTACGAAATCTGCCGTTTTTTCGCGATCGTTTAATGAAATTTGCATTGCTTCCCGCGATATTTTGACGAAATTCAGACCTTTTTCATGATCTTTTTTCGAAATCTGTTATTTTTCCAGTATTTTTTTGACGAAAAATGCCGATTTAGCGCGATTTTTTTGAGGAAATTTGCCGTTGTTTCGCGATTTTTTAACGAAATTTGCCGTTTTTTTTTTAATCTTTTGACGAAATTACGCATTTCACGGACCGCTCAAGAGCTATATTTTTGCGTAATTTACGCGATATAACGCGGGTGCGGCATCGTTGGCGACCATGACGATTTTTTATAGGTTCCCGGCCGGGAACCTGACTGAAAAAATATACGTTCCCAGAAATTATTTCTGGGTTCCCCGGGATCCCGGGAACGCTATTTTTCGAGCCCTGCTTACTGTATAAACTGCTACAAAACATTTGTGCACTGAGTTCACAAATATTCATTTCGTTAACTATATCCCAAAATCATTATCTAGTTAAAATTTATTTTCAAAAAGGGAAGGGGGGAACAGAGTGGAGAGATAGAGAAGGCTTGTGATAATTATTATTGTTACATGAAAATAACTGCAGGAAAAAGTTTTAAAATCTGCAATAATGAGTATTAAAAATATAAAACGTGGAGGATAAAAGAGAGAAAAAAAAAAAAAAAAAAAAGAATAGGTGATTTTTTTTCTTCTATTTTTAAATATGCAGTTTGCCAAATCATGGAATATTCCCACTTCTGACCACACACAAACGATAAAACTCTCTAAGAGATCACAATGAAAGTTATCAAATTCCCTGATTTATTTGGCTAATTTCCCAAATCCCTGACTTTTACAGGTTCTGCAAAATAAAAATATTTAAATTCATATATTTTACACTCCTTGGAAATTTTTTTCATTTCTAAGCCATTTCTAAAGAATATCTTGAGTTTGTACACAGTATCTTGAAAAATAATATTATAACACCAAGATAACATTTAGACATTAAAATAAGCTTTGGTTCATAATTAAATACTTACAAACTTGGGATGCAGGTGAAAGATTTGCAAGATTATTTTGAGCAGATAATCCCTTAGCTTTCAGTTTAGCTTCTTGATGAGTTTTCCTTAAGTCCTCAACAATTTTTTCTAACTTATCAGGATCAGGCTGTAAAGATCAAGATCAATATATAATGCTGTATGCAAAACTAAACATACATTATAAAGAACTCGAAATACAAGAAAATTAGAATTAAAAAAGAAACCTACTAAGAAACAAGGAAAATAAATTTCTAATCTAAGTTTGAAGTTGAACCAGTCAATGGTCATAACCATGAAATTTGATCTTTTTAAGACCTTTTAAATTAAAACAAACATGCATTTTTGAGACTGTTAAGCACTGTTAACACATTCAGTATGATCATCAAATGGGCAGAAAATTTGATTTATTTTTGCAACAGTGCATAAATTCAGGCATTTTTTTAAACTAATCTCAGGAAATATACCAAAAACATTTTTATTTGTTGGCAATCATCATTATTTAGTTTTACTATCGGCAAAGTAAATGTGTCACTATATTCCTTCTTCCTCCGTTTAATCATATGAGTATTGGGTTTCAGCAAATAAAACAAAAATTCAAAAAACAAACTATACTTTGGAAGTAAAATTAAGCACATTTGAAGGAAAAAAAAAAAGACAAAGAAAAAAATTACACTTAAACTAAAAGTAAAATGCAATGATTTCACTCGACTTTTCAACGGTTGTAAATAAGATTTCATTCAACTAGTGCAAAACATGTTTTAATAAGAAGATTAATGCACTCAATAAAGAAAGCAAGATATTGATGATTTCATATCTAACAAGGAGAGGGTCAACCTTGGTAATCAGATTGATTATTTTAATATATGTAGTAGGGCAGAGATAGATTACGTGGATTTTATACAACACTCCTTAGTTCTTGAGAAATAGGGGGTTTAATATCACAACTTAACCACTTCACCGGCTGCTCCGAGATAAGTCGGGGGTTAAAGCACTGTTTCCCCATACCCGTCGCCGGTTAAGTGGTTAACATAAATACCTACTTTTAAAAAAAGGATAATATTGATTGGAGTTCATTTATCAGCCAATGGACCCAGGTTTGATACCGAGATGAGCCGAATGTTTTTCTCATTAAGTATACTTGTAATTAAAATTTAATAATCTCAATTAACAATCTTGATATAATAAATCTAAAAATATAAATCTTATTTTTTTTCATGAATCCATCGCTTTTATTCTAAGATAGAAAAAATAAAAAAAGAGGAAAAAGAAAAGGACAGGGAAGAGGGGATTATGATCTTATTTTTGCTTGCTTTGAAACACTATTATCAGATCGATATGACCCTAGAAATTGAAACCTGCACTGCAGGGCTTGAAAATTCTAAAAATTTTAAAGTTCCCAGCTGGGAACCTACATGAAAAATATAGGTTCCCAGATGAAAAGTATAAGTTCCCAAAAAAAATTATGCATGAGTATTTTAACAACATTTTTCGTTTATCACGATTTTTTAAAAGAAATCTGCTGGTTTTTGCAGATTCTTTGACAAAATCTGCCGTTTTAATTTTTAATTTTTTTTTTTTTTTTTACGAGATAGGGTAGTTTTTCAAGACTTTTTGGCACTCATTCGACAACATTTGGAATTTTTCTATAGGCAGTCAACAAATCTCATGAATATATAGTATTATTTCATTGTTGCAACACTTTGCCATTCAAGAAATGTTAAAATTTATATTCTACTATTAATTAAAAAATATATACTTGCCAATATTCAAATTTACAATATTTTTGTCTTTATTTACGGGAAAGGTGTCATATGAGAAATAGATACTTGCATTAATCAAGTTTACAATATATTTGTTATTTATGGTATAGCTGCATGAATTTTCTGTTGCATTTGATGTGTTAATATTTTGATTTTGTTTAATATTTTTGCTGAACTTTATACTAAAAGGTAATTTTTTTCTTCATAGCCAGTATTATGTTGAATGTAAACTTTGTCAGATAGTAGATATGCTATCTTTCCTTTTTTTTTTTTTCTTTTTCTTTTTTTTTTTTTTTTTTTTTTTTAAATCAAAGTTTTATTTTATTACTGGAATGCTTTGTTACTCAACAGATATTAAAATTTATCTTCTACTATTAAATAGATGCTTGCCAATATGAAAATTTACAATAATTTTGATTTATTCATGAAAAAGCTATATACAATTCATAAGCATGAATTTGCTGTCGTATTTTATATTTAAAACTTTTTATATTTATAAATATAACTGCGAAACTTCACCGTAAAAACTAACTTATATAGTAGTGTTGACTTGAGGCAAGTTTGGCATGGTATAATGCGTGGCAGCCCTTTTTAATTAATTTATATATCCAGAAGCTCTTTTTCATCAACTTATGTACATAATGGCCCTTACTGTCTTTTTTTTTTTTTCATATAACAAACATGATTTCAAAAGGAGGGTAGTTTTTCAAGACTTTTTGGCACTCAATCGACAACATTTGGAATTTTTCTACAGGCAGTCAACAAATCTCACGAATTTCATGTTCTTGATCAACGAAATTCATATTTTCTCTGTGCATGATAAGTGAAATTCACATTTTTTATCTGTATGCAATTGACAAAATTCATGTCTTCTGTGAGCATGATCGATGATATTTAAAATATTTTTAAAATAGTGACTGACAAAATTCTCAACTTAAGAATTTCCTATATAAATAGCTATGGTGTTGGTTACCTATATAACAAAATTCATAATGTTTAACTGGCTTGATAAAACTTGCAATTTTGCCATGAGAGAAGATGTCAAAATTCATGATTTTTTTTTTTTCTGCCATCCATGACAAAATCTGCAAATTTTTAAATTATAAATTTAAGAAATTTGCAGATCACATACTTACAAAACCCATCGTGGGTCACAGGTTCATCCCTACCATTGTACTATTAACCTAAACAATCACTTAAAATAACATAATTTTAATCGTTAGTGTAATCATTAAACTATTTGTGAAACTCAATTTGATTTTGCTTATGTAACATTATGATTAACAATGTGATGTGTTAGAAATTCATTGATAACACATTTCACAGACACTTTTGTACATGTTTTATGTTTTGTCCATTTAAATTTGTTGAACTATATCGAAAATTGAATGTTTAGTTAACATCCTGTCATTTTTGACAGGGGTTATATACTAATTTCTTAATGTAATTTACCGTTTTTCACGATTTTTTGACGAAATTTGCCATTTTTTTTCATGATTTTTGACAAAATCTGCTGTTTTATCGCGATGTTTTAACAAAGCCTGCCGCTTTTCAAAAGAATCTCTACGAAATTTGCCTTTTTTTGCATTTTTTTTAATGAAATTTGCATTGTTTCATGCAATCTTTCAACGAAATCTGTTATCTTTTAGATATTTTTAGATGAAATTTGCCATTTTTTTGTGATAATTAACAAAATTTCTTGTTTTTCATGATTTTTTTACGAAATGTGCCGCTTTTTCGCAATTTCTTAACAAAATTTGCCTTTTTTCAGGACTTTGAGAAATTTGCAGTTTTTGCGATTCTTTTGTCGAAATTCGGGCTTTTCCCGTAATATTTCAATGAAATTACGCATCCCTCGGGCCACTTAAGAGCTATTTTTTGCCGATCTTTTGCTTCATTTACGTGTTATAATGCATCCGCGGCATTGCTAGCGAATACAGGGCTCCCAACACATTTTAGTCCTCAAAAAGGGGGAAAGGGGACTATTTTTATTTAAAAAGGGGACTTTGGGGGACCATTTCTGTTTAAAAAGGGTACTTTAGGGGACCCTTTTTGTTTAAAAAGGGTACTTTAGGGGACCATTTTTGCTTAAAAAGGGGACTTTGGTGGACCATTTTTATTGAAAATGGAAACCAAAAAAAGAATCATATGTGTGTAAAAATATAGCACAAAATTTCCTAAATAAGAAAGTAAATTTTTAAAATAACCCCAGAAAATATGTCAATGTTTATCTTTATAAGATTTCAATAAACAATGTACACAATTTTATTTAAGCACATTTAAATATCCTACTGAAAAATATACTTAAATAATAAAAATAAACTTCAATATTTCAGCATTCACCTTGATAATTCTCGTTACAGGTAAAAAATAATAATGATCTGTTAATAAAAACAAATAAGTGGGTATATATGATCACAGATCACTCAGAGGGTTTTATTTAATATTCCTTTCGAAACATTCATACCTTTAATTAATAAACCAAAATTGTCAATAACTAAATTTGTTAAAAGTTAATAATTGTTTATAATGATTAAATCCTTACATAGACGGGGATGATATAAGGCAGTGAGAATGGAGGTAGAGAGAGTGAAGAATAACATTATTCATAACCTGGCCTTTCATTTAAGATATTACAGGACATATTGTAGATTAAATTTTTTGATAATTTTTTTCACTAGCATCCCCTGGCGACAGAAAGGGATGAAAAGATGCTAATTGTTAAGATATATTGAGCGGATTTTTTTTTTCTTAATTTTTTTGAAAATTTACGGGGTGGCAATGAATGCAAATAAACATTAAAATATCTGCTAGTGATGAAAAAATGAATTAAGACGGTGGGAAATGGGTGCTTAGGCTAAGAGTTTTAAAAGGATGTGTGGTAAAATTTTCTGATTCGCTACCCCCCACAAACATGTACATGAAGAAATGCTCTTAATTGTCTGGGTCAAAATAGACCCTAGAGAGATGTGGGGCTCGATGAGATACCTCCTTTGGTCAACCCTTCAAATGAGATTGAATCTTGCTGTAGTTTAATTAGGGGTTGAGTTAGAAAATTGCTGACAATACTTAAGTCAGACCCTGGCGATTTAAAAAAGAAAGTTAGAAATTTAATCCCATTGCCCCCACACACACTTCTTAAAATCTTTTGTGTGTTATAAAAAATATCTGAGATTTTAAAATCGATGACTTGATTACTTTTCTTAATTTCGTTCTTTTTTTTTAGGGGGAGGGCTAAAATTAATATTCTGATTAGTGCTAACTACTACCACTCATAAATAAAAGGGGCCAATAAGTTCATTTTATATAGCCTATAATAACAAATCAGACATAAAATAATGATAATTAGTAGAGAAAAGCTTAGATTTAAATAACATGTCACACAAAAGCATTTCTTTTTCTTTTTAAAAAGCGATATTTGAATAAAATAAAATCTTAATCAATTTTTTAGAAAATTACACATTCAGAATTAGTGTAAAAAAATAGGCATATATGCACAAGTTTAAAATCTATAAATGCAGTACATGTAGATATTCTGTACCCCTGGGAACAATCCTTGTCAAACTAATTGGATGTGGCAATCCCAAAACTTTCTTCTATCTCATGCATGTTAATACTTCAAAATTCACTATCACAATCCCTTGCAATCTATGCCCATCATCAGAATTCTAAAGATATGAAATTTTGTGCATTAGTTCTTCAAATATGACTATCGCTAAACTTGTGCAAATTCCACAAAATGCAGCTTAGGAGCACCATCTATTGAAAGATTAACACCAAAACTTAATCACTAACAACTTGTGTCAACGTCTAACTGAATCCTAAGTTAGACAAAAATTTGTGCATTAAATTAGATAGATTTACTGCAGAAATACTAAAAAAAAAAAAAAATGCATCATAGCAGCGCTACATCAAAATGTAAAAAAGGTTAATTCATCTTAAGGATTAATTGAATCCTTAAGATTAATGAAGTTTGATGGAATTCAGTGCATTAATTCTGCATGTAGAACTATTGTGGAAATCACAACAAATGCAGATTAACAGTACCACTTGTTGAGCAATTTATACCAAAATATAAAAAAATGTCAACTCATGTTAAGGACTAACCGAATCTGAAGTTCGGTAAAATTCTGTGCATTGGTTTTGGTGATTGAGCAATTGCAGAAATCATGAAAGAAGCTGCATGGAAGTGCCACATGTAGAGCGATTTATACCAAAAACTAATCAACAACAATTTATAGTGGCAGTCTCAAAAGTTTTTGACCAGCATAAAATGTTTCGTTATTTTGAAAGTATTTCCATATAAAGAGGAATCTCAAAGTGATACTCATACATTTTATTGAAATAAGTTAGGAATTTATTTATGGAATAACAAATGAATATCAATAAATACAACTGACAAGGGACAAAAATACAAAAAAGGGGACTAAAGGGGACCTTTTTCTAAAAAGGGGACTTTTGTGGGGAAAAAGGGACCATTTGGGAGCCCTGCGAATAGGGCAAAAGGTTAGGTTCCCGGCCAGGAATCTTAGTGGTAAAATATGCGTTCCCGGAAAGGATTTCTGGGTTCCCCGGGATCACTATTTTTCGAGCCTTTTTGCATATGCAGAAAAGGGATTAGTGCCACCAATGCCCAGAAATTTATTCTAAAAAAAATTCCTTAAGCATGTTTTTTAAAACTATATAATTTACAAATAGTCAGACAAGCTTAACTTTTTTATCTGTAGCAGTGTGTATGAAGTGTGAAACATGTATTAAAATTTTTGAACCCCTTCTATAATCTATACATGGGTCGAACAATTTAGAACATTTGGCACATCTCAGCAGTCAGGGTTCATACAGAGTTTGCTAAATGAAAAATAAAGACTATGTAAGGACTTTGTAAGGGCTTCGTTAAAAGAAAAATAAGGACTTTCTAAAGTTAAAAAAGAACAGTACATATAATCACTTACATTAAATTTCAATCATAATAGATTAAAATTTTACATAAAACATAATTATGTAATTATATAACAAAATATATCACATTAGTTGGCTAACAACTGTTTTTCAGCATCTATTTCTTTGGGTAGGGAGGAAATTTCCTTTTTCCTTTTGCAGATTTAGAAGAACAGAAAAAAATTAAAAGTTCTTGATCGTAAAATTGTTATTTAAGAATATAAGAGAGAATCAGTCAGGACAGAAATCAGTCAGGACAGAAATCAGTCCTGAGACTGAAGGTCCTGTACCCATGCCGAATACTCTGTACGGCTCTATATAGAAGCAAACTTAGATACACTGAAATAAAAACTTACAGTGGTACATAACTTACTTTCTTCCTTGAATATAATGAAAGAATGCTCTGGCAGATATCATTGATATCCTGTTCAGAAACAGCAAACACAAAATACCATGCTGGTTTGTTAGGCAATGGTATCTGAAAAAAAAAGGGAAAAATATAAATATATATATACATATAAATAATAAATTACAGTCAAAATTTTATACCATTACAAAGTTTTGAATTTGCACAAAAAATGCTGAAAACATGTAAGATGCAGCTATAATTTTCAGGACTGGCATAATTGCACAAGACTATAATGCTCGTATTTGGAAGGTCAGTTTATGCATGTCCAACAATGTTGATGTCGCTCAGAAGCAAGTGGCAGACCTTCAAACTTACACTAAAATGTAGCTGTAAAATTTCAGCTGTCAAAGTCGATATGGAGCAGAGAATAAACAATTCTGCTACAGACTAGACAAAACCAATACAAAAACCCAAGAATTGTTTATCAAGTGTACGAAGAAGCATTATAGGGGAGAGGGGGGGGGGTTAGTGTGGACATGGGGTTAGAGTAGACATTAAAAATAACAATTTAAATAATGTAAAAAAATTACTAAAACATTTACACAAACTGACAGCAATGTACTCCATACTAAGCAAAAATTTAGTTGCAAAGGATTAAAAAGTTTTTGAATAGTTGTAAAAAGTTTAATTTCATGCATGAAAAGTAAAAATAAGCTTTCTTTTTCATTTTTGCAGCACAAAGAATTTAAATTTAGAATCCAATAAACAAGTTGCTATAAGACAAGTGTGACTTGTCTTCTTTATTTCTATAACCGTCTTTAGATATTAAAATTGGTTAAATGAGTATAAATGAAGAATAACTGAAGAATGTTAGCATGGGTTAGTGTAGACACACTACTAGGGATTAATGTAGACAGCTTATTGTACTGCATAATTTGTATTTTAAGTACTAAATTTATTATAATGTAAAGATTCACAGACAGTATGTTAACTTAGAAATGTAATTACTATATTAAATATCAAATAAGACTATTTTCCATATAAATAAGGATATGTATTGAAATTTTCATCAAATCATTTCAAGCAGAAATTTGAATTTTTTTTTTTTTTGGCTCAAATTTACCAATTTTGCATTTTTAGAGGATTAATTTAGCCTTAATTTTAAATTAATTCAATAAAATAGAACATACATTTTTTTCTATGTTGGTTAGCAGCATGAGAAATATCAACTGTTACATTGTTATAAACGAATCCCATCGTCACCAACTCTTAGATGTTGCAATATTGTATATTTTGTAGGCAGAGTGGAAAGTGTAAATGGTTTTAGTGTCTATGATGTTGTATTTCTGCAGAAAAAAAGATCCGGCACATCATTTTACTTTTCTTGATATGAAAAATAATTCCCTGATTAAAAATGGGGAATAATAGAAAAAAAAAAATCATACAGCTTGTGATTGTTGGTGTTGCTTCTTTCTCCATAAGCCCTTTAGACTGTAATTTAAACTTAGAAGTTTAGATAATAAGGAATATTTGTGAAAAAATTACCTGTCCACACTAGCCCCCAACATATTTTGGTTTTGTCCACACTAACCCCTTGTAGGGGTTAGTGTGGACACATGGATCAATGTTAAAAACTGCCAATTTTCTTATTGTTTAACTGTATTTATCATCATCTTTCCTGTATATTAATAAACAGAAAATACCATTCTTCAATTTGAAAGGGTTGCGAAATTTTAAAAATGCTCATGGAATTTTATAAAATTAAATTTTTCTGTCCACACTAACCCCCCCTTCTTTCCTACCATTCATACTCTTTTTTAAATTTTTCTGGTATGGCCGTGAATGTGTGGAAGATGAAGTGATTCGTAGATGACTACATTTTGCGTGTATGCCAAAAACAACTGAGAAAGTTTGTAAGCATGTGACTCCGGATAACTGACTTTCATTACAGGCCATTGAATTAAGCATTTCCAAAGAGGTGGTGATTGTGCAAATTTTGACACAAGACCTATTAAAACAAGATTTGAGGATAATGAAGAGATAAAAAAAACAGTGATGTACACATTAAAGAGGGTTAAAGAGGGTAAGAGGAGGGTTTTATTGGATGTTTCTAAAATTTATGCTGTCGAGCATAAAAGTCCATTACCGCAAGGAGTTACTTAGAAATATTAAAAAGATATACTTTTGATATAATATTTTTTGGAATTATTAGATCAGTCCTGAAAATTAATAGCTGCACTATAAAAAATAAATACACTCACCTGTAACAATCTTGCACTGAGATATATACATGCACATGCTATAGTTTCTGGATCATAGCGCACAAACACTTCAGTTCGAAGACTATCATTCATGTAATTCCTAATAAAAAAGAAACTCATTTAAATAAAATGAAAACTAAAAATTACACCCCCCCCCCCAAAAAAAATGTTAAAATTTCTTTGTCTTTTACCGAGGACGATTTTAAGTTGAAAATGATCACAAAAGAAAAATTTTCTTCTACAGTACTATGCATATTTTTTATGTGACACCCCCTCTTCCCATCTAATAGTTTGTCAAAATTTCATCTTAATCCACTGCAGGGCTTGAAATTCGATATTTCCGAGGAGGGGAGTCTCCCTCCCAACATTTATAAATGGAAGGGAGTTTGGTTGTTTGGGAGGGAGAAAAAATATTTAAAACTCACTATTTTTTATGTTCTATTTAAAGAATTACAAGAATACAGACTTGTCAAAATACCACTGAATCAATTTTTATCAACAATTCAGATTAATTATGCATTTTTTCTTTTAAAGTCAAACTTTTATGCAGTGTAGCCTTTACAGGAGGTAAATTCCTGGTAATAATTATTTGTGTTACAGATCTAGTAAACTCTGTTTTCGGTTCCTCTCGATTTTAGACTGAGTGTAGATTCCTGCTAATTGGGCTTCGGTTAAACCCAATTTTACAAAGATTAAATATTATTTCAGATTAAAAACTACTCATATAATAATAAACGTCTATATTTGTGTTTGTGTTTTTTTAAGGAAGCTGCTGATTTTTTTGCGGCCCATTGATTTGCATGTATTTTGTGATCTTTTGGCGAAATTTGAGTCTTTTTCGCGTTTCTTTGACGAAATTCATAATTTTTAGCAACTCATTGGTTATATTCACATTTATTATGACCCTTTGGCGAAATGTTTTTGCAACTGGTGAAGTTCACATGTTTATTTCGCGATACTCTGTTAAAATTTGCATTTTTTCTGCGATATTCTGCATGAGAGGAAATTCGCATTCATTAAGCCACCCAAGGGTGATTCTGTTCTGAATTTTCTAAAAAATTAAGGTATTCGGTTCCAAAAATAATAAAAAGAATACTGCCCAGTTAACCCTTTCCGGCGCAGTGTTGCCGGGTCGACATAACCTAAATAAACTGCATAATTTTTTTTTTCTTTAAATTCCAACTTTAAAGAGTAGTGCCTGGAAAGGGTTAAACTGATGGCATTGAGCTCACAGGCTACACATACTAATTGTACATTACAGCCTTATATTTTCAAGGGTTAATTCTGTTCGAAAAAGAATAAGAAGGGGAAAAACTCCCCATTTTACCTTTTTTATACTTAATCATTGAACCTCCTAAACTATCAAGGACATGCTTTATCAAAAATCTATATCCAAAATTCAGAACAAATCTGATAATTCTTAATAAAAACCCATTTAGCATTTATATAATTTCAGAGGAGTTATCCCCCTGTTTTATACTTAACCATTAAACTTCCAAAACTATTCAGAGATTTGAACGAAATCTGACAATTCTGCTTGAAAAACCCATTTATATAAATTAAGGGGAGGGGCTAGAACCCCCGTTTCCCTTGATTATACTTATAAAATGAACACCTAATAACAGTCACGGAATCACTTCTCAGAATGATCCTATACCTAAATTTTGAACAAAAACTTAATTCTGCATGAAAAACCCATTTATATCAATTAAGGGGAGTGGCATAAGTACCCCATTCCCCTTCTTATACATATCGAATGAACTCCAAAAACTAATCAGGGAAGCGCCTTATCAGAATGTACCTATATACAAAATTTCAAGTGGATTGGATATTTTTATCATGAGTTATCGCATTACGTACGAACGAACATACATACAGAACAGACGGGCACATAAGTTCTCAGGCTATGCTAGCCTGTGAGCTAAAAATCTGTCATCAATCTCAAAATTAAAACCCTACGAATTTACACAAATAGTCACCGAAAACATTCAGTTTTGTAAATCGCTCACAGAAAAAGAGTGAATTTCGTTGGATGATCACTGGAAAAGTGCAAATTTTGTCAGAAGATCGTGAAAAAATGCGAATTTCGTTAGAAGATCGTGGAAAAGAACACTAATTTCGACAAAGAATAGTGAATAAACGCAAATTTCATCAAAAAGATTGCAAAAAACGCAAATTTTGTTGAGGGATTACATAAAAAATGCAAAAGGTCTTTAAAGAATCGTAGAAAAACAATCAGGAAAAAAACACTATTTTCACCAAAAGATTAAAAAAAAAACTAGAAATTTTGTCGAAATATCACGAAAAAAAAAAAAAAAAAATTTCTTTAAGAGATCGCAAAAAATTCGCAAATTTCCTCAAAAGATCTCAGAAAAATTCGCAAATTTTCTTAAAGGGCCACAGAAAAAACATGTCTAAAGCTGGATTTCTTCCCACACAAATTCTGTTCAAACCTATCAGAAAATTTGCTGTGAATTTCAATTTTTTTTTTCTTTTTTTCCCACGCAGAGTCACCCTTGAAGCAATCTTTTGACAAGATTGGCGTTTTTCTTGCGATCCTTTAAAGAAATTTGCATTTTTTTCCCTTGATCTTTTGACCAAATTTGCGTTTTTTCCACGCTCCTTTGACAAAATTGGCCTATTTTTTCAAGATTGTTTGATGAAATTGAATTTTTCTGCGACCATTTGTCGAAATTCACGATATTTGTTAAGTCTGAATTTCCGGTTTGATAACTGATTTTTCATAATTTGTGAAATTCAAAGGTTTTTTTTTCCTTTGAAAATTTCGAACATAATTACCTTTTTTTCGCTGTGGAAAACAGCACGAAACTAGTCTATCAGTTGCGAAAAATGTGAATCTCTACGATGTTTCACAATAAAAAACTCAAAATGTATCAATCAATCGCACGAAAATATAAAATTCGCAAAACGGTCGTGGGAGTTGAGCATAGTTTCAAAATATAACTTTTGGAAAATAGTGAAATTTTTTGGATGGGAGCCTCCCGCCCACGTTTTTCTTTTGGGCGGGATTTCAAAATTTTGGGCACAAATCCCGCCCTGAAATTGCAAGCCCTGCACTGTATCTAAAAACAATAGCAATATGTATGACTTTATTAGCAAATGGCAGCCCTAAACTTAATTAAAATAAGCATAAAATACAATATAGCACACAGGGATCTAATAAAATCCAAAGGGAATGTGCCCACTGACAAGATCAAATAAGCGTTATTTCCACTTTCAATCACATCTTTAATTTGGCTGATAACAGATTATTAAAATTTCTAAATTTGTATTTTATAGAAAAACTTAACTATGTTTTGTTTTCTAATTGTGAATTATTGCCAGTTTTACGGTATTGTTTCATCAAAATTATATGATGTGGTTTTTGTTCTGAAAGCAGGCTTTGGTCTTAAATTGCAAATTAAAGCAAAAACTAAAAAATAAGACATACAGGTAAAAAGAAATCTTTGACAATTGAACCATCATATACAATACTCAACAAGCATTTAAAAGAATATAGAGAAACTGATAACAAAACGAATAAAGATAGAAGTAAATATAAAAAACATGTATAGTAAAGGGCAAGATTAGCACTAGTCACCGGCCACAGGGCCAGTAAATGAGAAAAAGTGGCCAGTGAAAAATTGTCTTTCAGCGGCCACCTTCTGGCCACTTTTTTACAAGGAGAGAATACAATTTACTTACATTTCATCAATGATTCTACTTTTATAGGTTCCAATATATTTTCATTAACATATTTGAGTTATTCAGCCTTAAATTAATACTTATAGATATTTTAACTGTTTAGTATTTTTAAATAAAAAAGTGGCCACTTGAAAAATTAGTCTTACTGGCCAGTGGCTGCTAATGAAATATCTCAATTTTGCCCTATAATGTATAGTAATGATAGCATCTAAATAGCCATGCATTTTGAGCAATTAAGAATGAAAATTACTTCAGAGCAGGGGTCGATTTAGAAAAAGAAAGTTGCATAGTAGTAACTGCTATACAAAGTCAGTTTTAAATAGCAGTTAGACACTTTTGTATAGCAAGTAAAAATTAGCTAACATATCTTTTAAATCTTAAAAACTTACATTTTTTTTTTTTTGAAAAAAAGCAATATTTAACCAAAAGCAAAATACGGTAGGAACGAAGAAGTGGGGTCAGAATCTGCACAGTCTGTTTCGATGCATAAATAAAGTAAAAATATCGTAACAGTGAGTGTTCATTTTAGAACCACTACAACACGCACGTCAAACTTCTATGAGCAAACGTTGTGATTAGCAAGTAACAGTGATTCAGTAATCAATCACAGCGTCAGGGTGGGAACAAATCATGTGTTTACTGGGAAAACTGCGCCAAGCAATGGCATCTCGCTGTATTTCCATTGTAAATAAACACTTGTGGAGAGTGAAAACACAACGTATGTCACGTAAAAACATCTTTAAATTTTAACTTTAAGTATACATGACATAACAAAGGGTGTGGGAAATATGCATCGCAATGATTGCGATTTAATGCATTTCTTGGATCGCATTTTAGTTAAATTTAAATCGCAAATTGATGCGATACCGCTTAAATTGAACCCTGCTTCAGAATGTGCCAAACAGTTGTCAGCTTCATATTAAGTCATATGTTCCAAATTTAGTGCTGATAACTAAACCACTTTACAAATCCAATTAATTTCCAGGAATTGGGATAAGGTGAAATTTATCCTTATTTTTTTTTTCCACCTTTAAGGGAGACCCAAACCCCATTTTCGGCCAAAAATCATCAAAAGTTCAACAAAATTTTTATCTCAGAAAATGATAAAATACATATTTGCGAATATCCATGCAAAATTTCAGAACTCGGGGACACTTGGAACAGGTAGCAAATGAGCTTTTTTTAATTGTAGTCACTGGAATTTAAAGGACTAGCGGCCATTTAAAATGTGTTTTCCTGAAAATGACTTTTTCTATATTTTGCTTAATTTCAAAGTACTAAGGCTCAGTGGTAAAATGGTTTAGAAACAAAGTGTTTCTGTTTTTAGATTCTTAAAAAAATTTGCAACAAAAGTAAGGAGAGATTTTTTTTAAAAAACTATTTCTGAAAATTTTACATAAATTGGTAAACATGAAAATTATAATGAATTTAAGGAAATTTACCATGTGTAATTTCTTTTTTTTAGCTGATTAAAATAGAAAATTAAAAATATCTCTCCATAGACCGTTTCCATATACTATAACACTATTTAAGAAATTTTAGAAATACCAAAATATTGAAAATTGTATAAGGAGTAATAATTTTAAAAAGTGCATTTTACAAAAAAAAAAAAAAAAAAAAAAAAAAAAAAAATCAATAAAAATAAGACATAAAAAATATACTTTTTAATAAAAAGTGAATTTTTTTTTGCTAATTATTCTTTACAAAAAGATTCTTAAATAGTACACCAAAATTCATTACTTTAAAATCAGTAATAAAAATTTTGGGGTTTTTCTTACGGGTCTCCCTTAATTGGGAAATTATTTACGATTTTAAGTCACTTTAACATCCAAATAAAAGTAAAACTTCAAATCAGAAATTAATTTGAGCTAGTTTACTTTCATGTTTCTCCAAATATTTGAAATATTAAAAGATGTTCTATTTTGAATGAGATATTGCTCTGCATATCACAACTATACATTGAAGTGATGATACTAAAACATGTTATTGAAAAACTAAATTTTTTTTAAATAAAATAAAAATTATAAAATTTAAGATTACCAAAAAAAAGGGGAAAAATATAGGAAAAAAAAACATAACTGGGAGATAACTTACCAAGCAGTTTGCATTAATTTTTTATTCTTTACCTTCAAAACTTCCAGAAGTGTCACAATTATCTGTAATATGCATCAATAAAAATTACAAACATATATTCATGAATGGAATATGGAGAATCTGGCTGTAGATGAGCTACCCATCTTGTACGGGTATCTGCCAAGATGAATTATACATTTAGATAATGCAATTTCTTTCAGAATTAAAAAGAAAAAGCCTTAAGACATAAAAATTCACTAAAATGAGATTACGTTACATTAAAAAAGATACTTACCATATATTTTAATTGGCAAATATCCATTTAACTGCAAAATATACTAAAATTTTACAATGAAATCTTAATTAAAACTAAAGCATAGTACCATAAAAACACCATTTTTTTCACGATATATAGAATAAAAACATACTCACCAATTTTACTTCCAGGGTAGCATTTTCCTTTAAACTAGTTGGAAAATGACAATACAGGTTCCTGTGGGTAGATATTATTGTCTGAATTATAAGTTATTTTTCATTAAATTATTACCATAAAAAGGAACATTAGAATTTTAATTTCCAAAAAATTGTTAAACTTTATTCTAAGTACAAAAATAAAAAAAATTCCATTTAAAAGGACAGGTTACAGAAAAAACATTTATCTAGCTTTTTCATTAAGGTTTTATATAGTTTATTTCTAAAAAATGAAAAAAAGAATAACTCTTCTACCACTGAATGTGTCCATATTGGGTGTATATGTTTATTCAAAGTGGTAAAGACAATAAAAAAGTGAATTATTAATTTTTTTTCAAACCAACATATAAATAGATCATAAGAGAGGAGTAGGTAAAAGCTGCTTTATACATAGATAGTTCAATAAATTTTTAAGTATAAATGAATTAATACATAAATTTTCCACATAAATATGCTTCATTAAAATTTTTCGTTATTATATCACTCCTTAAACAAAAAGTTAATAAAGAAATATTTTGATGTTTAAAAATATGCTGTATTTTAGTACGATATAAGCAACACATGCATTATTTTGAACACATAGAATTTTAAATTCACAAGAATGAACTTTGTTTTAAGATAGATATTTCTGTAATCATAAAACTATATTTTAGTAATTAATCTAACTATGCATTACCTTTTATACACTCTAAGTCAGAGCTGTGAAAACAGACTCTGACCCATTTTTAAGTAAAAGAGTGGGTCTCTAGAAAAAAACAAGCTCACGATTCTATCTCTCTCCCCCTCCCCCCCCCATAATACTTATAAGTGAAATTAACTAATTCTATATAATTTTAAATCTATGAAATGAATTGTTATTTATGGACTATATCAGGCTACTCAGGTTAAAGATGACTGATTTACTGTTTTGTACAAAGTAGGTACAGGGATAGGAATAGAGAAGGTTCAGGGTGCTTGCTAACCATGTATAGAGTAGATAAAAATTGTTTTGTTTCGTTAACTGTACAGGGTTCATACAGAGTTGGGAAGAAAAAATCCAAGGAGCACATAAAAAATACAAGGAGTCCAAAAAATTTTTAGGACTTACACTTTTGTTGTTATTTATGTGGCCTGCACTTGCACAGCCCCAATTCCGCAGGGATTCCGCAATTATCCCCTGCGAGAGGGGGGAGTATCCGCGATCTTCAGATGAAATCGGCGCTTTCCTGCGATCTTTTGATGAAATCGGCGATTTATCTGCATTATTTTAGCAAAATCGGCAATTTATTGCAATCTTTTGTTGAAATCGGCAGTTTTTCTGTGATCTTTTGACAAAATAGGCATTTTCCCGTGGGTTTTTTTTTTTTTTTTTTTTTTTTTTAATGAAATTGACATTTTTGTGACGATTTTTAGACAAAATTTGCATTTTTAGACGATCTTTTCTCGAAAAGGACATTTTATCTCCGCGATCTTTTCACAAAATCAGCGGGTTTTTTTCGTGATCTTTTGATAAAATTGACTTTTTTTTTTTTTCAATCATCTTTTGACAAAATATTTGTATGCGATCTTTTATCGAAAACAGCGCTTATCACACGATCTTTTAACGAAATCGGCGTTATATCTGCAATCTTTAGACGAAATCGATGTTTTCCCGCAGTCTTCAGATGAAATTAGCGTTTTACCTGTGATATTTGGTGCAACTGCCGTTTTAACCGTGATCCACACAGGAAATTCACGTTTTTCAGCAATCTTTTGACAAAGTTCGTTGACAAAAACATTGTCGAAATCGTCGTTTTTCTACGAAATATTGACGAAATGTGTGCTTTTTCGGCGATCCTTTCCAAAATTTGCATTTCTCTGTGATTGTTTTTTCAGTGCGGAAAACCGTATAAGTTGGCAACTATGCGAAACTGATAGCCAAATTTCAAATTTTCGGAAGAGGATGCCTTAAATTTTCGGACGAGAATCACCCCTGAATCCACCACTATCAGCAAAATTGAGGATGATTAATAGTATTATGAAGAAGAAATCAAAGTTTATCTAGCTGTAAAGGAATTAAACAGCGTAATCACTTTTTGAAATTAGAAGCTTGGAGGTGTGTCTGGATTATTCTTTTCACTTTTCCTTTCCCTTATGGCCATGAAAAGTAAATCACTTTGGTAGCTATTAGTATGATCTCAACCAATCACTGCTGTGCTTCTGATGAATGACGTGCATAAAAGGCTTACCGTGCGTTTTACAATCGCAATTTTTTTCTTTTACGGGGAGCAATATAGTCTGCGTGCAAAACCGTAATACAATTTAAGGAGTTTCTAAGGAGTGTTTTGTTTATCCAAGTAATTCCAAGTACTACTTGGAAGCGTTTTCATTTCTAAGTAGTCCAAGGAGTCTGTACGAACCCTGACTGTAGTAGATATTTTATATTTAGTATATAATATAAGTACTTCCCCTTGTATTTTTGTCATTTGCAGATAGAACTAGAGGTGAAAACTTTATTTTCCGGGCCTCAGTTCCTTGCAGATCTCTGCAAGGAACTGAGGCCTGGAAAATAAAGTTAATTTTGGAAACAAGCTGTGTAAGTAGAATTGAGACAACTTATATTAATGAGCAAAATCAAACTGAAAAAAGTTGAGCTGACCAACAAGCCTAATATAACAAATTTGAAAGAATCAAACTAAGCCAATAAAATAAGAACAATTTAGAATGGGCATGATTTGAATAAAAACAAATACTATGTCGAACTTTTTAGGAAATGAGCTTTAACCATCTGCTCATGCAGATCTCTTACCAGAGGTAAAGCAAGAATTATAAATGTGCTATTTTTAGATCCAAAAGAACAAGAACTAAGAACAAGGCATTGTAATAAAGTTTTTCCCCCTTTTCACCCTCTTAAATTTTTTTTTAATCTGTATTACCAAAAGTCAAAATTCTAAATCAGCAGTACACAAAATAACGATAAAATAGAAAGATTGTTATCTCTCACCTTTTGAATTTTGGATTTTTCAAGTCTAGACCCCAAAATAAATCCAAAACTGTTAAATTAATTCAAAACTTGTATTTGAATTAATTTAACAGTTTATTTTTTTATTTTTTTTTTCCATTAAGATCTTCAGAATATGAATCCTTTCCAAAATAATAAAATAAAAAAAATTTCCAAAATAATAAGCCCACAGAGCCAAAATAGTAAAATTACCATTTTATGTTCTATAAACATCGATAGTTGGATTTTCTGGGTTCGTATGCAAGAAATTTTAAAATTAATAAAGTGGAGAATAATTAAGATACAGCATAGTGTAAGATAATAAAAAAAATTAAAAATATCAATGTCAACATCAACAATAAATTTAAGTTTTAAGCATACTTGTTTCGAGGATAAGCTATATGCAACCAAAACTGGTATGCATAAAATTTAAATTTAATGGTGCTGTTAATGTTGATACTTTTATATTTTTATTAAAGCAGAAAATATACTTTGTTTTTGAAGCCCCTTCCTCCCCTCCAAAAAAAGGAGAATCAATAATGAAACAGTGCTATTTTAACTAACTTTTTTTATATTCCATAATTATTTTAACCAACAGGCAACACTAGTACAACAGCCAGACTGGAGTTGGAATAGGAATTTGAGTCATCAAAATATCCTAGAGTTTGAGTTGGCCATTTTCCGACACTGCATAGTTCTGCTTGAAACGCATGTTGTAGTGTAAACACTGACATTACCAGATTACAGAACATTAGCATTTTGAGTAAAGATAAGCAGAACACAAATGACTTTTTCCATTTTAATCTGCCACAAATCCTTAATTATCTCACTAAATTCACTTCAGAAATTCTTAAAATATTTATAATCTGTATATGATATTTTAACTGAGAATGAAGAGTTGTTACATACAAAAGAACAGTGTCTAATAAAATACTAAAGGATATCTACAAGCAATCCTGAATTTTCTCACATAAAATATAAATGATTTTAAAGAAATTTTTTTTTTGATTGAATTTTATTTCTAAAAAGTCTAATAAGAGGAAGCCTTTAAAAGACACTAAGAAAATCTTCAAAGGGCAACATGATGCCCACAGGTGCCATGTTGCACAGCCTGATGTATATAAAATTTGCTTTGGGGGGGGGGGGGGGGGACTGGGCATCTACATACTGAAACAGACCAAATTATTTTTTTTCAATAGCAGTATTCAGTTTTGTCCACATAAATGAATTCTAAACCCTTCAATTAGCATAAAACCTAACTTTCGACATAAGTTAAGTTTCTTAGTATCCCAATAAATCAATTTGTACAATAAGTTTGAGTAAATTTTTTTAAAGGAATATAATTTTGAAATATCAAAATTGAAGGTTGGTATTCCACTGCTGACTGAGAGAGCCTTCTTCTTGATCAAGCCATTTTAGACGCCATTTACGGAAGGCAGCTAGATTACGAGACAGCATAAGAAGTTTTAAAATACAGAGTCGCTTCTATCACAGATGGCTCATTTAATCATCATTTTGCCATCTTTAAAGCATAATTTTAGAGCTACTCTGAAGTTTTGTATTTTTATAAAGCAAGGTTTGGTAAATCTAAATCCACCAAAAAAATAAATTCAATATATTTATGTTTGGATATTATAGTATAACTGCTACATCAAAGATGTAATTTAAGATTAGAAACACAATATTTAAAGTTTTTAATTAAAAAACTTATACTACAAATGGCTTGAAATTTGGTGTCTAGGCATAGTTTGAACCAAAGATTTGAAATATCTTGTTAAAATTGAGCATTGACATAAAGAGAAAAAAAAAAGTTTTGGCTCATTTAATATGTAAATGGCCACCTAAGATAATTTTATATACATCAATTAAAAGTAGATGTTGTTTACAATCATTCAATACTAACAACTTTCTTCTAAAGTAATTTGTTGAGGAGTTAATAGGGAGTATTTAGATTTTTTCCACAACTGAACAAATAAAATTGTTAAGCAAACTTTATTTTTATCTTCCACAGCTGTACAAATAAAATTAAGCAAACTATATTTTTTTACTTTAGGTTACTTTGATAATACCTGTATAGAACACAGATCTGAATAATGAATTGTATTATTTAGCATATTCAAAGAATTAACATAGTTATAGATTTTTAAAAAAATTATATTAACCAATGAGAATTCATTTAATCTTTTATAGAATGTAACATTCATAACTTAATATTCAAACTAAATATGTAAAATTCATAACTTAATATTCAAATTAAATAGAACACTGCAAAGAGAAACGTACCTTTTTACAAAATAAATAGATCTCAATCAAATGTAGAAACGTAGTTTACAGGTAATGAATACACAGCAATAGTTCAATAGAAGAAACTTGCTTTTGTTCAGTCGTTAAACAGTTTGGTTGAAACTAATAGAAATTCATAGTTAGTCACAGCCTTAAATATAAAAATTTGAATACATAAAAAGCATATTTTATGAAGCTGTAAAAGTTCATCTCAAGAATGATTATAATAACAGACTAAATGTTTTATCCTCCTTAGTCCTGAGACAAATATCATGTGGGGATGCAAAAACTAATTTAAAATTACTATAAAACATCTTCAAAGATGCATCTGTCTATAAATAAATGTGTGTGATATGCACACATTTATTAAAAAAAGTCTAAAAGTAATTTTAACAATTGTAGAAGCATTCAAATTAATTAAACTGATGTTCTTTAGTGTTTCTTACAGGCTGAGGACTGAGGAAGTTCTATACAGTGAAACCCCAATCATCCAGACTGATATAGTATGGACCCAATCTAGATAGGCAGAAATCTACAACCATCAATAAAAGCCTGTCCTTTCCCCCCCCCCCCAAAAAAAACTAAAATAACTTTTGTTAGTAGATTTAGAATTATCTATTTATAGACTGGATGATTGTTTTACTGGATGTAAACAATTTACCTTTTCACTAACCCCCCCCCCCTCCCGGTCTTAAATTTTTTAAAGTAAATATTGATATTTTTACCCAACATTTTAAGATACATCTAATATTACATTTAATATATTTTTACAGATATATAATGTAAAATGATGAAATCTAAAATTTACAACTTATATTAAAAAAAAAAAAAAAAAAAAAAAAAACCCTTAAAGGTTAATTTTTATGCACAAATTTATCACAGACACAAAGAAAATGTACAAAAAAGTTATCTTTCTCAAAAATCTCCATTTTTCAAACATGAAAGTGAAGAAGAAAATATGAACATGCAACAAAAGCCATTTAAAATTTCAACTTGTTTGGAAAATTGCCGGGTGTATTAAGAAAACTTACAATATCTTGGAATATAATAATTGTATGGATAAAAAAAATGTATCAAAATATTCACAATTAAACATGCTTTCATAAAAAAACATTTGACCAATTTTAAGGTAGAATATCTTTTTAGATATAAGTAAAGTTTACTTTAATGAAAATTTCACAAAAATCATAATTTTATGAAGTAATACATAAATTTTACATTTAAAAAGTTATTTTTATTTTATGTGACTGGAGTTTTACTGTATAGCTTTGGAAGAAAAAACACTTCACAATAAAACAAATGTAACTTCAAATATCATTTATAGTCTTATTTTATACTCTACGAGGTGTTAACTCAAAAGTGTCAGAAATTAAATATATACTTATTACAAGGCTGCTATACATATCTGAAAGAATAGGAAACAAATGTGATTATTCTAAAAGTATTTTATAATTTCTATTTAACAAATTAAAAAGATTACTAGTATGTTAACAAAAGAAGTGGTAATATAAAGAAAACACACTCAACGATAGCACAGATCATTGAAATAGCATATTACGTATAAATGCTTCTTAAAGGGAATATATATTTAGCGTGAATTAATCTACAACAGAATATAGCAAATCATGAAAGTTATTGTACTTACTTTTAATAGTTATGGTATAGCCTGATAGGCATAATATTGCAAAATACCATGCATGTCATTGAAATAGCATACCATGCATAAACTCTCATACTCTCAACTGGATCTTCAAGATGAATATGGAGTTGCTGAATACAGATTTCGAAAGTCAAAAGATTTGATTTGACCCCCTCCAACCCTTTTTTAATTAACTTGCTAAATTTTTTATTGTATAGCAGCCTTATAATATATTTCAATACTTATCTTAAAATATACAACATTATTTCAAAATTAAATGTCAACAACTGACAAAACTAATTTCAGATAATTACAGAGATGTTTATGGGTTTATTTAAAAAATTTTGAAAAATATATTCAAGAGAAAAATTAGTAGATTAAAATGTTTAATTACATAATTCAGAAATTAAAAAAAATATTAAAAAACAATTCATCTTACAAAACTTATTAGCAATTATTAAAATTTTTAAAAATTCTGGAGAACTAAATTGTTAATATATATAAACACCCCTATAATTATTTGAAAAAAAAAAAAAAAAAAAAAAAAAAAAAAAAAAAAAAAAATGGTGTTATAATGGTACTATGCTCAAAGTTTTTTTTTGCAAAAGAACACTTTTAAAACTTTATATGAATTACTAAACAAGAAGCAGTCTATGATGTGATAGTCTTCCAAAATATAAAACCGTGGTGTTTCAAAATAAGAAGATTCCTAAAAAATAACAGAATTATTTTTATCCTTAAAAGAAAAAAACACAACACAAGGAAATGTTTACTTGAATAATGATTAAAGAAAAACATTTTAATAGGGCTTGTTTAAGATCATTTAGTGAATTTTTATGATAAATATTTTAAATTAAAAATAGAAAAAAGTAGCCATCTTCTTCATTAACAGCCATCTTCTCCAACAGCATTATTTAGAAATTGTAAAAATACATTTATATAGTCTTCTAAATATTTTTTAAACTGAAAGACAGTATAAAACATTTATGGCCATCCTTGAAAACTATTTTATTATTTATTTTTAAATAAAATATCTGGCATCAACTGCAATAATTTAGAAAATATTTTATTTTTTCCTATTTTGCAGGGGGAAAAAACTAAACTTGCTGAAGTTATACAAAATTAAATTCGGAAATATTTCTATATTTATATTGTAAGAACATATTTGTATATAATTCTACAAAATACTAAGAAAACAATTTAAAATAATTTTGTGTAGGGTTATAAATATTGCACAAAATCCCTGTAAATTCAAAATTAATCATTCTAAAATCCTTAAAAAAATTATTAAATGATTTTGTAAATTTTTTAATGTAGTTTAAACAATTTAAGTAAAATGCTTAGAATGTAAAATTTTTATGAATTCATAATTCGGTAGACAAAGGGTTAAATCATTATGCCTGCATCTGTCTAACTTTATTAAATAATTTTGGATGATGCATGTTTTCTAGGGCTGTACATTTCAAAATAAATGTTAAAAGTTATAGCAAAAAATTTACATTTAATAAATGGCACAAAAGAAATTTTTTATTTTACATTAAATATAATCTTCTAATAATGGATCCTAAACTGGTTTATCAAGAGTTATGAAAAAATGGTTTACTTGACATAAACTAAATATTTTAAAATTTAAACAACATTAATAGTATTTTATTTTTTAATTTTGGGATTTATTAGGATGTAGTTGTTAGAAATTGATAAATTAAGTTATTCCAGTTTATTCACAGAAAAATCGTTTGCATATTTGCAATTGTGATATTTAATTTATTTATAAGACGCGACTCGTTGCTATGGAAGCGAAGCTGTTTTTTCGTCTGCTTTGCTTTTTATATTTTTTATCTTACGAGATGAGTTAAAAGTTTAGATAAAAAGGTTGGCATCAATTTTTGATGGAATGAAAAAGAATTTTTTGAGAGAGAGAATGTTTATATTTTTTGTTTGTCGTGCGTGTCTTGAGTTTTATTGAAGAATTATGTTAATTTTATGAAAAGGCACGCAGAAATGCATAAAGGATCATCTTTCCAGTTTTTAGTATGATGATCAAAAATTATCAAGGTAAAAGCATTTATATTTTGTACATATTATACATTTTGTACATAGTATGTAAATAATTTGAATTCAATATTTCTTTATTCTATAATTCTAAGTATGTAATAAAATTTTTAAAAAGAAAATTCAAGAATATTTAGAAGATTTTTGAACCCAAATAAAGTTTTGGATGTTTACAAAACATCTGGCGCAACGAACAGGGACATTTGAATAATATTGTTGAGATATTGAATTGTTTTTATAGCGTATAGTGTTTTCATAAGCTGTGCATTACTACTTAATTTTTCTAAGATGAATAAGCTAAAGAAAAAGCGTACACCACTACGTTCGTCATTTACCAGAACTTTAAATGTTTTGAATGAAGAAATTAACAGCGAGTCATTAGATAAGGACAAAATTTTAGACGGTTTTAGTAAATTAGAAAATTTGATTCATGAAATTAAAGCTATTGATGAAGCTATAATTGAACTCATGTTAGATGATGATAAATGCGATGAAGAGGCTATTGAAAATGAAGTAGTGGAAAATGAAAGTTATTCAGATCAATTTATTACCATTAAGCGTAAAGTTAGCGAAGCATTGGGTACAAATAAACGTAATCAAGATGATAGTGAAAAAAGCACAGATCACGGTTATTCCAAATCAAAGCATTATAAATTACCTAAACTAAATATTAAGCCATTCGATTCGCAGTTAATAAATTATCTTTCATTTTGGTCTCAGTTTCAGAAAATTCATGAAGACATAGATTTGGATAATAGTGACAAATTTCAGTATCTTATCCAATCGGTAGAACCTGGAACCAGTGCCAGGCGCTTGTTAGAGAGCTATCCAATGACCGCAGTTAATTACCCCAAAGCTGTCGAGGCATTTCAAGAGCGTTTTGGAAATAAAGATTTACTAATAGAAGTGTACGTTAGAGAATTCCTAAAATTGATTGTAGCTAATGTACAGGCGCACGGCAAAGATAAACTTCCCTTATCAGATTTATTCACGAAAGTCGAGGCATATTTAAGATCGTTAGAATCAATGGGTTTAAGTTTAGAAAGCAATTCGGCGTGGCTCTATCCCATGATAGAATCTAGCTTATCGGAAGATGTATTAAAAGCATGGCAGCGATATAATATTTCAATCACATCAAACACTGTTAGTAATAATAATGCATTGTCAACAAAAGCAAATATAGTAAGTTTGATGGAATTTCTGAAACAAGAAGTTGCAAACGAGGAAAGATTCAAATTAGCCAAATCGAGTTTTATAGAGCTGGGCTTTAAAGACAAACCTAAAGAAAAATTAAGAAAAGCAGAAAGTAAAATACCTACTGCGGCAGGGCTATTTAGCGCAAAAGAACGCCTTTGTTTATTTTGCAGTAAATCTCATGAAAGCAAGGACTGTGTTAGGGCTAGATCTCTTTCCTTTAATGAACGGAAGGCCAAAATTAAGAATAAAAATTGCTGTTTAAAATGTCTTCGTTTTGGTCACCACGCTAAAGTTTGCAAAGTTTTTATTCGTTGCCACGTTTGTTCTAAACCCCATACCGAGTTATTATGCCCTGAAATTTCAATGTGTAAAGAACCAGAAAATACAGTTAAGACCCCAGAAGTTATTCAAAGCACCATAGCAAGTAAGCAGTGTTCTGCTGAAGTAGCCCTTATGACTTTAGAAATAGTTATTAAAGGTCGAATAACAAAGAAAGTACGAGCGTTACTTGATTGTGGGTCGCAAAAGAGCTATATTTTAAAAGGTACAGCTGAAGAGTTAGGTTTACATCCCATTTCTTCTGAAGCTATTGTACACACTTTGTTTGGTGGTACGCAAACAGAAGCTAAATCTCACAATAAATTCCAAGTTGAGTTAAGTTCTTCTGATAGACAGAAACAAACGAAAGAAGTCTTAGAACTTTTGGATCAAGATATAATTTGTAACTATATTCCTCGGATACCAAAAGAATCAGCAATTAAAGAGCTTAAACAAAATAAACTATGGATCACAGATTTAGGAGCAGGAAGTCCAAAAATTGAAATTTTGATTGGAAGCGATTACTACGGACAACTTCTTACAGGTCGAGTAAAACAGTTAAAGAGCGGTCTTACAGCAATAGAGACAAAGTTTGGATGGACACTTTGTGGTCGTTTAGAAAGTACATCACAGTCTTGCCTAAATTATGGAAATATGTTTATCACAAACCTAGCTTTAAAAGATATGAAGATTCCAGAATTATGGAAGTTAGAGACAATTGGTATAACAGATCCCTGTCAAACTTTGTCTAAAGCAGAAGAAGAAGAACTCGCTCATGATAATTTTATAAAAGAAGTTGATAGAAATATAGAAGGTCGCTATATTGTAGGTCTTCCTTGGATTAACGGCAAACGTGAGATTCCCTCAAATAGACACATAGCTGAACGAAGATTGATAAATTCAACAAAGAAATTAAAATCAATGAAAATGTTTGAAGAATATGCTAAAGTTTTCTATGAATGGGAAGAAGAAGGCGTTATAAGTAAAGTACCAGATGAAGCACTCAAGATTCCAGGACATTTTTTACCTCATCATCCCGTCATCAAACCAGATAGTCTTACTACAAGTGTTCGACCAGTTTTTGATGCATCGTGTAAGGTAGGGAGGTCTCCTTCTTTAAATGATTGCCTCTTTAAAGGACCAAACCTCATCGAACAAATTCCTGCAGTGTTAATAAGATTTCGTGAGAAAGCTATTGGGGTAGTAGCCGATATAAGAAGAGCATTTCTTCAAATTGAAGTCAAAGAATCAGATCGGCATTTCTTGCGATTTTTATGGTGGAAGAGTCCTGACGAATTTCAAGTTTATCAACACAATAGAGTAGTTTTTGGAGCAACTTGTAGCCCATTTTTGCTAGGTGCAGTTATAAGATATCATTTGAGTAATGTTGATGAAGAAAACAAACAGATAGCTGAGAAGCTTATGAAATCATACTATATAGATAACTGCGTTACTTCAGTCGACAATGTGCCTGAACTAGAAAATTTTATTTCAAAATCTACAGAAATCATGGCTGATGCGAAAATGGAATTAAGAATGTGGGAATTCGGACCAATTAAAAGTGAAGACAGCAGTTTCCTTAACGAAAAGAAGGTGCTCAGCAAAAATGTAACAACGATAGTTCCGGTTTTAGGGTTGAAGTGGGACACAATGGAAGATAGTTTGAAGATCGCTTATAAATTTAGTGATGAGATAGAAAATCTGTCGAAAAGAAAGATATTAGCTGTAACCCAAGGGATCTTCGATCCAATAGGATTTTTAGCCCCAGCATTGTTGCCAGCCAAACTGATAATTCAAGACGCCTGGTCGACGAAATTAGATTGGGATGCTCCACTTCCAGAAGAAATAAGGAATAATTTTCAAAAATGGTATAGCGAACTCAAGTATTTAAATGACGTGAAGATAAATAGACGTGTAGGCTATGGTTGTAAAGAAAAATGGTCTATTCATACATTTTGTGATGCAAGTACAAGAGCTTATGCAACAGCAATTTTCTTACGTTGTGAAGATAAAGACGCAGTCTTTGTACAACTTTTAGGAGCTAAGTCTCGTCTTGCACCAAAGAAAAATATAACCATACCACGTTTAGAGCTTCTTGCTTGTATTTTAGGAATAAGGTTGACTAACTTTGTCTTGAAAGCCCTTAATTGTATTTCCATACCAGTAAAGTATTGGACCGACTCTTCGACTGCTCTCGCTTGGATTCGAAGAAATGATCAATGGGGAACGTTTGTAGGCAATAGAGTTAGAGAAATTTGTAAATTTTCCGAATCTCAACAATGGAACTTCGTACCTGGTCATCTCAACCCTGCTGATCTACCTTCTCGCGGATGTAGTCCTAAACAGCTGCTGAAGATGAGATGGTGGGAGGGACCAGAATGGTTGAAGTTATCAGAAGAAAATTGGCCACATTCAGAAACAAGCCCCAACGAAGAATTAGTAATGATGGAAAAGAAGAAAACTTCAGTACCTACTCTTTTATGTTCTAATTTACATGAATTTATGATATATAGTAGAATTTCAAAATTTGGTAGATTTATTAATGTCGTATGTTGGGTGAAGAGATTCATAATGAAGTGCAGAAATCGAAATATATGTTTTCCATCAGAATTGTCAATTGAAGAAAAAGAAGATGCGGAAAGGTCGCTCTGGTCAATAATACAATCTGAAAGTTTTGGTAATACTACTGATGCAATAAAAGGATTAAAGGTTATGAAAGATCAAGAAGGTTTGTTAAGAGTAAAAACAAAGATATTAGAGCGAGATGACGAGTTTTCTTTCAGATATCCAATTTTATTACCATCGAAACATCATGTAGTGAATTGTCTGATTCAAGAATGTCATTTAAAGAATTGTCATGCTGGACTTCAAACAGTTGGATCCATTTTAAGAGAAAAATATTGGATAATTTCTTCTAGACGCAGCATTAGAAGTCAATTGTCTAAGTGTTACAAATGCAAAAGATACTCTGCAAAACCATATACTACACCTCCAATCCACCTACCTCTAGATCGAGTCAGAGATTCAAAAGTTTTTGAAGTTGTTGGAGCTGATATTTTTGGCCCTCTTTTCGTAAAGCAAAGATCCAAAGTTTGGGTTGTACTTTTTACATGTGCAGTATATAGGGCAATACATTTGGAACTTGTATCCAGTCTCTCAACAGAAGGATTCATTCAGTCACTTCGAAGATTTATATGCAGGAGAGGAAGGCCGACTACTATATACTCTGATAATGGCTCAAATTTTAGAGGAACCAACAACCTTTTTAAATCATTGGATTGGAAGGCAATAGTTTCTTCGAAAGAACTGTTTCCTATTAATTGAAAGAACTGCGTCCTATTAATCATCCATCCAGCAGCAGCTTGGTGGGGTGAATGGGGAGAAACAGTACATCTAGAAGTGGCAGAGTAAGTAAAGAGACTTTTGAACTGACTTTTTCTAGAACGCTGAAATGACTTTTCTAAAACTCTGAATTGACTTTTCTAGAACTCTAAATGTTTCATTATTATTTTATTATTGCTTAATTATTATCTTTATTTATTTGCATATTTTTTATTTTGAATTAGGGCTTAATTTGATCAAAAGTGATCTTAAGTTTAATTTGGCTTCCGCCTAAATTAAAGGTGGGAGTATGTTAGAAATTGATAAATTAAGTTATTCCAGTTTATTCACAGAAAAATCGTTTGCATATTTGCAATTGTGATATTTAATTTATTTATAAGACGCGACTCGTTGCTATGGAAGCGAAGCTGTTTTTTCGTCTGCTTTGCTTTTTATATTTTTTATCTTACGAGATGAGTTAAAAGTTTAGATAAAAAGGTTGGCATCAATTTTTGATGGAATGAAAAAGAATTTTTTGAGAGAGAGAATGTTTATATTTTTTGTTTGTCGTGCGTGTCTTGAGTTTTATTGAAGAATTATGTTAATTTTATGAAAAGGCACGCAGAAATGCATAAAGGATCATCTTTCCAGTTTTTAGTATGATGATCAAAAATTATCAAGGTAAAAGCATTTATATTTTGTACATATTATACATTTTGTACATAGTATGTAAATAATTTGAATTCAATATTTCTTTATTCTATAATTCTAAGTATGTAATAAAATTTTTAAAAAGAAAATTCAAGAATATTTAGAAGATTTTTGAACCCAAATAAAGTTTTGGATGTTTACAAAACAGTAGTATATGGTCTTCACATTTTTTTATTTTTATTTTTTTTAATTTATTATTTATTCTTTCAAACTGTACTTTTAACAAATGTGTCTGAAATTCTAATGGCGTAATAAAGAACTTTCTCAAATTTTGCATAATTGATGCACCTTCTTATGTGTTATGTACACCATTTTCCTTAAAATATATACATGTGAAGGCACAAATTTATAAATCAACTTGATAGGAAATCTACATATACATTACTTAATTTTTTTTTTTTAAAAATAAGTAAACGAAAAAGAGAAAGAAACAAGAAAATAAAAGATAACACACTTCAAAATTAAAAGACGCTTACATTTAGCTATATTTTTACGAGCACTAAAAATTATGGATTAATACATCTAAAGTGTTAAATTAACATTTTTTAAGTGTTCAATTTCCATTATTTTATGAAATAAAATGAAAATTTAAAAAAAAAATAAATAAATAAATTTCAGCACTAGCATTTCTTAAGCTTGAAAAAATATATAATTTTTTGAATTTAATTAAAAAATTGAATAATAATGAGAAAAGATGTTTGCTATGATATCCACAAAGAAGATACTGCTTTGTATTACATAATTAAAAAAAATAAATAAAAGGCTCTATACAGTTTAGTACAATAATTCATCATATCTCCAGTGGCAGAATTTACTGTGCCAATCTGCATCAAACTTTATTTGTGACAATAAAACTACTGTGAAAAGATCTTATAGTATCCCATAAAATAAGCAGTAAGTAAGTTAAGTATGTAAATAAGTAAGGTATGCCACACACTAGTGAGACATTTAACAAAAGAGCATGAGACAATTTCATCTGCTAACAAAGGAGGGAAAAAAAAAAAAAAAAAAAAAAAAAAAAAACAGTTTGGACAATAGAACTTATCTCCTGTCTCATGATTTTTGCTGCATGTTTCACTAGTGTGTGGATTGTCTGAAATAGAACGATACAAATACTCTAATGAAATTTTTTTTTAAAACTCAGAATTAGTTCTTATTTTTTTTAAGTTGTTAGATTAAATGACATCACATAATAGCAAACAATTTGACAAGCATCCCCTATCAGTTTTTCAGAGTTTTCTCTGATTTAATATGATAAATAATATAGGCCAAAAAAATCTGATTTTGGTTGGTTAGTGGAAAATTGGTGGGCATGTGGTGACATTGTTTAAACTGGTCTATTATGCTGTACTGTTTCTGCTACTGGCATCATATCCTTAAGCTATTCAAAATAACAAGCTTAGGGGCCAGCATTGGCAAATCGTAAAGGATATGTCTTGAACCAAGATAATGCACAGCCTCGCTTATCTTTGATAATACATGGGACATTAAGAGCATGATTGGGAAGTGATGTTGCATTCTCCCTACAGCTCTGATCCGGTCCCGTTTGATTACCATTTATTTAAAAGTTTGCAAAATTCTTTGAATGGTAAAAATTTTACAAATGACTATGACAAATTGTTCTTGATACAGTTTTTTCTGATAAGGATCAGAAGTTCTATGAATGCAGAATAATACAGCTGAAAGAAAGATAGCAAAAGGTCTTGAACAAAATGAAAAATATTAATTGACTAAAGTTTACTCCTTGTCTTAACAAAAATGAGGTTTTTCCCCCCCTATACTATTAACTAAATTACTTTCTTACCAGTAGATCTTTATGATGCAATTCCATAAACACAGATGTAAAACAATGTTTTTCATTTTTTAGATGTAAATAATGAATTTTGGACTGAAGAAACATGTGAATTACCAGATTATAAAAAAAATTGTTGCTGCCTAGAAAACTAAATTTAGTGTATAAGTGCAATTTTATCTCCTTAATTTAAAGCTTTTTAATGAAAACAATTACTATTCAATAAATGTTTAGGAAAATGAGTAATATAATGAATATGGGTCCAGGTATATTTAAAAATGTAAAATTATCTATATATTTAAAAAAAAAAATTGTAATCCAAATAGCGAATAAAATATGCAGATTAGAGGTCTGCACGGTCAGCCATTAATGAAAATCGGGCTCTGGCTTAGGGCCGGGCCGAGCCTTGCTTCTGAAGACTCTGGCCAGGCCGGACAGGCCTTAAATTTTTTTTCTCCAGTAGTATCAGGCCGGGCCGAGTCTAACTTAATTTTTCCGTACGAAGCCGAGACTAATTTCGTTCTTCCTAGTCTTCACAGACCTAAATAATCAGTTCCTGTTGAATCTTCCTGTATGAAAATCCTTTTCTCGATGTGGAAAAGTCTGTTCATAAATCAATAAAGTTTGGCTTGACCCAAAAATTTTTGCAAAATAGACATACGCTTTTAAGCGTCATTATTCTGCAATTGAACATTAGAATTTATTCTTTTAAAAGAATCGTAGATCACTAGGCGTCTTAAAATATAATTAAACACACTAAAAATTAATAAATAAATGATTATGACGGAATTTTTGTTCAAGCTGAAAACTGCAAATTTCTTTTAAACTGTTTATTCATGCAAAATGAATACAATAATACGCGAAAAAAAATATATATTAAACATTTACATCTGCTAAGAAGGAAACTTATTTTTTTTCTCCCAATGTCTTAGAAGATGTTACTTTTACCATATACCATTTTTTAGATTTATGTATTAACTGATGTTAACTAATGATAACTGAAACATTTACATACAACAAACAAATGTTCATTAACCCCTTGAAGGGCTGTGCTGGTATAAAATATATACCACTTAATTTTAAGTGGTAAACGCCACATTGACACCAGAAGTTTGAAAAGAAAATTTTAATTTTATCAAGTACGTACAGAAAAGTTTTTATCTATTTTGAAATAAATTCATTTTTAAATTCTGGTGTCAATCAGTCATTTCAGCAATTTAAGAATAGAAGTGCTTTACCCTCATAGGGTTAAAAGCGTAAATATCGCAGCCTATGGCACTTCTGCATAAATAGAGATTATAAACATGAAAGAAAAAAAAGGACTAAGATAAGTTTTTTTGGTCTGAAAGCTTCCATTAAGAGTAAAGATCAATGTTCTACAGTAATTCACCAGAGCCGGGCCAAAATTTTAACTCTCGGACCAGGCTCGGGCCTGGAAATATCGGCCTGTGCAGACCTCTAATGCAGATACTCTAATATATTTTTGACATGTTTTAGACACATTTGGGTATATTTATGAGGTAAATTTAATGAGTGAAATGTAACACATATAATGCACAATCTTGCGTTTTTAGGTTTGTGTTATATAGCTACTGTATATCTTTCTAAATTAAAATGGTAAAAAATATCCTTTTTTAAACTAGTCGTTGGGGGCCACTGTAATACTTACCCATCATGAATATGCATAATATAATATAGGAAAATAAAACATGTGAAAACTATTTATACAGTGCTTCGCAATTCCAAAACAAAATTTAAACGTATATTTTAATATTGTTAATATACATAGTAATGCTCTATTTATGAAGTGCTGATGAACCCGTTTCGACAAATTATATAAAATGCGAAACAATTCAAGTAGTATCGAACTGCATAAAAGAAACATCCTTATAACTCCAAAAATAATAATCCTATTAACTAACAGTTTACTGCATCGGATTAAGCGTCTAATTTCCAATTTAAATATACCTCTGAATTGAAAATTTGAAAAAAATACAGAGTCACGAAAAATCGAAGAATGTGAAAACCAGGATTACAAATATCTCGGCTACTAATAATCCGATCAACTTTGTTTTTTATGCAAAATTTGTGTTAATTTAATTCCTTTTAAGTCCACTCCTTAAAATACAAAATTTCAAAAAATTGTATATACCTTTCATCAGAACGAATTTTTCAAGAGTCTGAAAAAAAAAAGTTCTGGATAACGGAGGTTACTGATATTAAATAGGCTTCGTCTCATTTTTACATACTAAGTACATACAAAATCTCAAGTCTCTATCTCAATTTCTTCGTGAGATAGAGCGTTTACAGACAGGCAGACGGCAAACTTCCCCCCCCCCCCCTAAAAATACGTTTTTTGGAATCTTCATCTAAAACGTGTAAATCTGTCAAAATTTTTTTTTCGATTTTCAAAACGATTGCAAGACTTACCCTATACTATGTATGATGGGTAAGTAAAAAGCAAAGCTTAAAGGCTTAAGGATTAGGGACTTAGCTTTATCAGAGTCTGCAAAATTCTAGTTTGCATAATAAATTTATCTAAAGTGTTACTGAATAGTACAGAGAATATTTTCCTTTGTAGACAGAACTCTGCTTTGTAGAAAGTTTGCTTATTGAACATAGTTCTTACAGATTTCAAATCTTTCCATGTCGAATATATTTTTGCTTTTTTTCTAATAAAGTATTTATTTGTTAGGCAGTGAGTGCATTTCAAAAGATTATAACATTTTGGTATTTCTTTGTGTGTGGAAAGAGGGGGATAAAAAAGGTTGATTATACTATAACAGTAACCACTGAAGAAGAAGAATAAGTTCCAGAAACAAATACACTTAAATCGTTGCAATTTTTCCAACTCGACCATTTATGAGAATCAAAATGAGGATGATTATTATAATAAAAATTTCCTGTAATATATTCACATATAAAGAACAGATGAACTTATAACTAAATAAACATATTGCGATATTCCTGAGTGTTGATATGAACTAATTAAAAAAAATGTAATTTAAAATATTCTATATAATTTTAAAAGATTAAATCATAAAAATATACATTATATCCAGCAAAAGAATTTAATTATATGTGAACCATTTACAATTAATTTTCTAGTATCTTAAAAGGCATGAAAAAAAAAAAAATCTTTGTCTATAAATAATATTTTTCTGGAATAACAGGGAACAGATTGTTACCAAAAAAACATTTATAACTGTGCATAAATAAAATCCTTAATTCTTAAAATAGTTATCAATAATCAATTTTCTAAGTGTCATTTTTCAAACAGCAAATAGACGAAAAATTAATATACTTGCATTTACAGGCCTAGGACTGCTGAGTCACTCTTAAAAAAGAGAGAAAAGAGACTAAATGGCAAGAAAAAGAGACTAAAAGAGACCAAAATTTAAAAAAAGAGACTATAAGGAGACTAAATAAAAAACATTTTTTTCTCTTCACTTAAATGTTTTTGGTATACAGACAAGCACTATAAAATTTAACACAATCTGCGGAATACATTTTCAATGCATTTCAGTCAGTTTTGAAATAATTGCAAATATTGTTGATTGGTTGCAGAAAAATATCTCAAATCGTAACAATTCATCATGAAAGAAAATCAGAAATTCACCAAATGACCACGGGGACAAAATCATGAAATTCCAGGAAATATAGTGAGATTCATCAAATTGTCTCAAAAAACAAATCACACAAAAAACAAATCAACTTTTTTAACAGTTGAAAAATAGCCTGTGGACCTTCCCAAGAGTCTGCGACGTGCGTCGCAGCGTTGCGCCGATTCTGCTCCCGGGAAATTTGGTATACTTTTTTCCGCGACTAAGTTTCACTATAGTTCCACGGAATTTCATGGTTTCATCCTAAGACAGATTAATATAATCCATGATTTTCCGCCGGTTTCCGACTGAAAAATTTTGCGATTTTTACCCGTGAACAGTTAACAAATTTCGAGATTTTCCTGCGACAAACTGACAAGTTTTTCGATATTTCCTCACGACAAATTGTTGAATTTCGCGATGTTTTTCCCGCTATCAAATGAGGAAAGTTACGATCTTTTTCCTGCGATCGATCGATGGGTAAGAAACATAAAAAAAAAAAAAAAAAAAAAAAAAAAAAGTGAAAAAAGAGACTAAATCTGAAAAATATAGACTAAAAGAGACAAATGCAAAAAAATAGCGAGAAAAGCGAGTTTAGCGACTCGCTCTGAGGCCTGCATTTATAACTTTATTTATTAACAATTAAAAATGATAGCTGTGAAAGATTTAAAAAAATATATATTTAACTTTTTTCAGCAGATGATTTAGCCAAATATTAAAGTATTTATTTGATCAAACCAACAGGCTTGAAATTCAGACTAACTGAAAAATCGGCAGGCCAAATATTCAGCCTAATCCGATATAGTTCAACAAACACAGAATATTGGTGCATCCGTATTTATTTATTTTTATTTTTTCTTTGGGGGGGGGGGGGTTACACATCATTGTTAATCTATGATCTATCTACATCATTAGAATAACACTCAAATAATATGCTTTATTAAAATAGCAATAGCCACCGTTCAGAAGCAACTAAGTGTCAACATTAATTAAAACATCAAAATTAAGATTAACACTGATAATAAATTTAAATAAAATTCTGGATGAATTGTTCAAACAACAATATTTTAGAAGAGCATACATAATGGCTGTTAAATAACGAGAATAGTTGTCTCTGATAGTAAAACTTTAATCCTTTTTTTCTGATATACCAAAATTCCAAAACTAAATTAACTAGAGACTTTTTTTGCAAATGAAAATTATACTATATTTTTATTATAAAAGTTATGTGGAAATAAAGCTGCAAAACCTTTTATCTTCTTAGACAGACCTGGTGATCAGAAACTTTGTTAAGTGGGAGGGAAGCATCTTTCAGAAAGACATGTAAGTACCAAAGGTCAAGTACATTTAATTACACATAAAAATTACATACCTACCTTTTTATAAAAGATAAAATTAAGCTGTTATACTGTAATTAAAATAAATCCAGAATTAAAAATTAAGAAAAATGTCAGGTATTAATGGCACCACCAGTTGCAAAACACAGTTTAACTCAAATACGAGGTCACAATTAAAATGAGCAATTCAAATAAAAACAAATGTTCATTTAAATTACAGTAAAATTTTCTCACTTATTATGAGTTACAAAGAGTTTTGAGAAAACATGTAAATCCAAACTGCGATTTTGGCTTTAGTGTAACCGGAAATGAAAAAACTAAAAATTTATTGTGTCAATTTTATAAAGAAAAGCATTTTCAATTAGTTAGAAAACAGATATTAATCATAGTGTGCTAAAAATAAGACTTTCTTCATCAATAGTTTTCACCGAAGGAAAATAGTGAAATTATTCAATCTGTTTTTGAGAAATGCTGAATGCTAAATAATTTTCAAAAAGTAATGATGATATTGCAAAAATTTTTTTACTTATACGTTAAGATTCTTACATGTTTTAATATACTTACATATGTAATATTATAAATGTCTACAATGTGTAAACTATTAGGTCACAATTTCTACACAATTATTTTTTAAGTTATATAATTAAATATTTTGTACAATTATTTTTTGAATCATTATCACTTATAGCATTAACATTTATTAAGGCAAACATAGTTAAAATAAAGGTTAATTCACTTTTACTTTTTAATTATAAATGATTTATAATAAATCTATATAAAATACATTACATTTTAAAAAATTCCTAAAGAACAAAAACTTCATAAGCAATATGTGTGTGTGAAATTATATAACCAATTATGCAATTTTTTTTTTTTTGACTGATTGAGTTTACAATAACAGAGTGTCTACAGAAATTGTAAAAAAAGTTCCTTCGTTTTCCTTACTATCAGATTTCCCAGATTTAAATTATTAGCAATATACATTTTCATATATGCTGCTTTCTCGCATAACATAAATCCAAATTGTTAATATCTCAACAAGGGAAAAAAAAGAGAAGCATAAAAATTGACTAATATTCATGAAGTGATTGACAGTTCTAAAAAGCTAAAATCAAAATTTAATCAAAGAACACCATAGTGATACAACATATAGATATGGAAACCAGAAAATTTCACCATTTTTCGAAAAAAGTTCAATTCTAAAACACATCTACATATGACAGAATAATTTGATTAAGCTAGCCATCAAGTCACATTATGCTAATAAATCACTTAAAACTTTCAAAAACGAGTGAATTACCTACAATATAAGGACTGAACAGAAAATGAAGACATCAGATCACTTTGTGTGAAATATAAAAACTTACATCATGTGAATCCTCATAAAAATACTGGGAAAAACTAATCAGCATGTGAAAAAATATGATACATAAAAATCAGTGTCATTGGCAAGGTGAAAATGCAAACATTTTCATGCACAAATAAATGTAACTGATTTTTAAATATTTTTAGAGAATTCCTGCATTTCTAGATTATGTAGACACTCTGAATAATTTTTAAAATTTCATTAAATTAATTTTCCTTACTGCAATGTAACAGGATACAACAAATCAAAAGTTTTAAAGAATGCTGCAATCCATTTCTCATTCAAGGTACTTCTTACCCAAATTCTGAAAACCTTAGTTACTTCTTTGAACTGTAACACCAGTCAAAGATTATATATTTACTTGCAGACTTTTAAGACTATCATATCAAAAGAGAATTACACATAGATCCATGGCTAAGAAACTAAAATTGGTAAACTATGACTTACAATTACTAAATTTGAACTACATTCTAATCAGAGCAACAACTTCTTTAAGTAGGTACATTAGCATGCACCAAAAGTATAAAATAAGGTGAGAGCAAACAGTTTTGGGAATTTCAAATGTAGATGACTTAATTAAAACACTTACCTTCAATCATAATATCTTACTTTAAAAACATTTAAGTAAACAAATATAACTTTAAAAATCTAAAAATAAAGAATTTAGATGCAAATTTCAAAATCCACTGGAGAATATAACCCTTGATTTTTTTTGGTGCTATGAAGAGTTACCTGACAAAACAGATCTAATTTGACCAACATTTAGTCACCTCTAAAAAAAGCCACATTACAGACAAACATCTCTAAACATTTTACTAGGTAAATCAATGAGGGATTGATTAAAACTTTGCCAAGTTTCAATTTCACTTTGATTCTAGAATTCTAAATTTTATACAGCAGCAAATATGAAAACTTAAATAACCTAATGACATACAAAAGCACAGAATGTTAAAATTATATCATAACACATCCATACTAACCTAAGCTTAAGTTTCTTAAATTAAGAAATATTTACTGAAAAAATTGTTAATGCACAAAAATAAAATTTTAACAAAATTACTTTGAATTCAGGCAAAAAACTGTGCATATCAAGAAATTAAGTTAGCATCAAATAAACAAGACAGATAAATATACCTCAGTGAAAAAAATACTTTTAATTAAAAAACTTCAATAAAATGTAAAAGCGTCAAAATCAAGATTTTTAATGTAGCCTACATCGTTTTTGATTTATTGTTTAAAGAATTGAAGTTACAAAGAAAGATATATGATGAATGGAAAAATTGTTAACAACAAAACAGGCATTAATTCTGCAACTATTCTGAGGCATTTAAGATTTTTAAAGTATAAAAAAGACAAATTTAAATAAAGAAATGAAGAAGTAGAAGAAAAGAATGCAATTTTAAATTTATCTTCACAAAAATATATACCTATAAATTATATGAATAAAGTTAAAGAATAAAGAAAGTTATTTTAGATAATTATTTAAAATTAAGGTCATTTATTATTTTATTTTTCAAACAAGCATGTATCTGAATCCTAACATTTAACAATAGTAAATCAAGCAAGGAGGCATAGAAGCAAGAAACATATTCTATAAAACTTTCAAAAGAAAATATCTGTTCATGTATTTTAATAAAAATAAAACAAGAACAGTGTGGACTTAAAAAAACACTTTCCAACACTTATAGAATACTTAAACTAAATTATACCATTCAATCAGGTGGAAGATACATTAAAAAATTTAATTTTAAGAAATACAATGAATAGTTTAAAAAAAATCAATTATTTTATGCAACTCTGTATATACATGCTATAGAGTATACTAAAATTTAGTTCACTTAGGAAACTCAAATCAATTTAAATTTCTTCAGAAATTTCTGTCCAACAGAAAAGCGTTTGAGATCTTTTATGCTGCACTATATAAGAACTATAAAAATTCACAGAAAACAAGTAATACACAAGAAAGTTAAATTCAAAAACATGTATCACAGCTGAATACATATTTCCAGCAATCATTGTTAATAAGTATGATCAAATTTTTTAAGTGAATGATAGATAAACACTATGTACACTATCTTTTAGAAATCCTCTCATAGTGTACTTCAGTGATACATATCAAAAACTTTGAAATAGTATAGCATCTTCGAATTTTTTTTTACAAACTAAAGCATTTTTTAGGTTCCTGTAATCAATAACATATCAATTGCATGACAATTACGATATATTTACACAGAACACAGACAGGCAGACAGACCATTTTCAACTATGCTGGAAAATGTCAAAAAGAAAAATAGTTTTCGCATGATTGTAAATTTTTTTAACTAGTCCACTTTTGATGTTATAGTAAGTAAATACATGTGTAAGAAATCAATAAGCCTTTAATTTTTTTTTGAAATTTAATCTCCCTATTTTACCTATAAATAAAATTAAAATTTAATCCCCAATCAAAAGCGAAAATTTGATATAGTTTTTTCCCAGATCCATTAATAAATAAATGATATCAAAGAAGTAGATTATAATACAAATGATAATCTTTTAAACATATAAAATAATGCAGCATGTTATATAAAGTACTAAAAAAATCCACTAGGAATGGAACCTGCTGTGAAAAGAAAAGTAAAGAACAGAAGGATTATTTGATCAACAAGGATGTTTCTGAAGACAATCAGATCTTCGGGTTGCAATGAGTGCAGAACATTTCTTATTGTCTGTTGTCTTCATCCATTGATCCTGCAGAATAAATACAATACAAAATCAGCAAGTTTCTTTAACAGCAAAGGCCCTTACTAGAAAGATAAGGCATTAATAAATAATGAGACATATATCCTATAAAATGTTTATGTTAAAGTTCTATTACATACCCAAAATCTTCAAACTAAAAAATTCTTCAATATAGCTTCTATTAATTCATAAAGATGAAACAACTTCCAGAACAGATTTTCCCTATTTTTTTTTCTTTATTTTATGCATATAAAGGTGAAATAGTTTCACAGTAAAGTGAAAAATACTGTGATTGATAATAGCTATTACAAATATCATTAGTATAAACACAGAAACTTTTGTTTTAAAATGCTGTGATTAATAAATGTTATTACAAATATCATTAGTGATACACAAACATTTGTTAAAAAATAAAAATAAAATACTTTCAAGGATAGCCAATTATGTATTAAAACAATATTCAAATTTATTTGCAGTTAAAAAGATTTATTTCAGAACAAAAACAGATAAATCTAAAAGGTTAAAAAAGATCTACTTACTTTGTGTGGATGCTTCACATGGACACAGAAGCCCAATTCTTTTAAGACCCTTCTCTCAGCTTTTATAACTTGATTTTTCAAATTAATATAGTTTTGATCCAATATAAGTGGCTGAATTGTTCTAAAAACACATTTTGAATTAATAAAACTACATTAAAACAGTGGTTAACTAAAAAGTAATAATAAACTACAATAAAAATTGATCAATATTTATTATTTAAACAGAATATTAAAGTATCAAATATGCTCGAAAAACTTTCACTGCCAGCATTAATACTTGCTTTATTTACTGCTACTAAATCAGCTAAATAAAAAATCACAACAAGAATTCTACACTGATGTGTAGGATTTTTAAAAACTTCAATTTATAAAACAATGACAACACATTTCAAAATTTATAAGCAGACTATTACTGTTTTAGGAAAAATATTTTGCCTTAATAAAAAAAAAGGGGGGGGGGGGGGCTTGTGGATGGAATATCTTCAGTCAATTCTATTATATATTCTATATCAGTTCATTCAATTATATTGAATTCAGATGTGCTAAGTTATAAGTAATCAGAGTTCAGAGACAATTCTGTGTAAGAGAAAAAAAATTCTGAAATTCATAACAAATTTTCTGAAAGATTACAGCAGACGGGAGTGAAATACTCCTCCCGGTGCAAATTAGTTTATAGCAGGTAAGGTAAACTGTTTTTTTGTTCAGGCGAATTTCAGGATGAGTGTAAATTCTAATAAGTTTGGTTCATGTTCATTAATCTAAATTTTCAAAGTTTATTCAGCATATCATTTTAGATTAAATCTACAACAGTGTTTGAAATCCTTGGTGGTCTGCTTGCCTGAGACAAGAAATTCAAGCAGACTATTAATTAAAAAAATTTAGCAGGAACTAACTCCCCTTCACCTTTCTCTGATAAGTAAATACATTTTCCTGTTCCTGAAAAAATCTAACTAAATACTAACCACGATTTTTTTTTTTTTTTTTTTTTTTTTTTTTTTTTTGAAAAGATAAATATTTTTTTTAAAAAATTTCATTAATCCTCACAGTCAGTTGAAATAAATGATCTGAAATAAAATACATAATTTTACTTTTTGTTTATGTATTGTATTAATTTTCCAAATTATAGTTTTACATTTTATTATTCTGAAATATTTGGTAATTGCAAAGAAAATTTGATTTATATTCTAGCTATTATAGTATCTAATTCTATATCTAGTTATACATGCTTACTGGTCATTGAAACCAGTAACTTTTTTTTTAGAAAATCTACTGCTGTATAAAAATATAGATGTGTGGGTTAAAGGTCAGAACAGGCCTGGGCCAGCAGAATGGTTCCGAATATTCTAATGGGCCAGCAGCAGCCTGTTTCAACAGCCAGGGGCAGAAAGACAAAATAAACGGGCTGGACTGGCAAAAATATAGAACTGGCCCATTATAAAGATTTAACCAAAAACTAAAAAGTATGAGTTAGTGTCAATGAATATGGTTTTAACGAGAATAAGTAAATATGCGTCAAGAGCCAATACTTAGTTTGACAACATCAATACAGAAATGTAACTTGTACAGTGCACAGATTGGCACCAGACAGTTACTTTGTGTCTAATCAAACTTCATATATTTTTGACAGCCTCATGCTTATATGAGATTAGGCTTTCATTGTTTTTCCACATATATTAGAGATGGGTCAGAACTACAGTTAATTGCTTGTTCTTAAAATGTGTAGGGCACACAACATGATTTGTAAAAGTGTTCATAGTGATAAAGAACTTATGTTAACAAACTTTGGAAATATACTTCTTGGTGGTTCTTAAATTTACTTCTCAACAGTGCAAAAATTTGACACATTTTCTAACTGCAAAAGTGTAAAATTAACAAGACTGACTACTGAAGGGATTTAGAATCAAATAACGTTCTCCATTTTTGGTAAAGATATTTCTGAATTTTTTTCGAAATAGCCGAAATTGTGTCTGGCCAGGCCTGTTTCCAGCTCGGCATAGAAATGTAAAAATATATACAAGAACTTTTGAATTTTACACCAGGTCGGACCAGACCTGGAAATTAAGACCCGTGCAGACTTCCATTGTACATGCTTTTTTCAAAGAGACTGTTGAAATTTTTCAATTATCTTTTGATCATTTTTAAATATTTAGTTCTTAGAAAGTTTTTTTAAATCATAAAAAATATTTAAATACTTAAATGTTAATAAATTTTTTTAGTTTAATTATTATACAGTGAAACCTCCAAAATAAGGGACACCTATGGGACCGGAACTTTTGTCCCTTAAATAGAGGTGTCCCTTATTCGGAGTTTTTTTTTAATATTTTTAATTAATCGCTCAGAAGAATATAAAAATAAAAAAGCATTAAAGGTGAAATTGAAATACATCCAAAGTGTATAAATTACATTAATCAGACACAAAAGGAAGGAAAAAGAATTAAAAATTTGAATTGCTTTCAGAATCATTAAATGATTTGTAGAATTATCGATTTGTATTTTTTATGCAAACTGTGTGCATGCAAAAAGCATAAAAAAATTTAAAGGAATTTTAGTTAAAGTAATCAATCAAAAGGGATTGTTTTACAAATTTCAATTTTTTCACTACAAACCTTTCAAGTGTTTATTTACCATACTTATAAATTTTAGTTTTTCATTACCAGCAGTATTTACAAAAAGTACTGAACTGCTTTGCATATTTTAAGGCAGTGAATCTCTTAATTGCTCTGCTCAGTAAACATTTTGTCACAATTACAAATTCATTTTTTAATGTAAAGGCGTAAAATTGGAACACTTGACTATGAAAGTGATTTTGAATTGAGTTTAATTTTCAATTTTTGATAAATTAACTATTGAGTTATAAGCAATTCTGATCACGTGACAAGATTTTTTTTTTAACCCTTTCTTAAGCAATTCTTCTTTTGTATGAAAATTTGGTTCAAAATGCCTACTTTGATAATATTTTCTGAAAGATCTAATGCATTTGCACAAAAAATAGAACAACCAACAAGATTACATATTTTCTGAACAATAATGCCAGCTAGTTTCAGGTATTTCTGAATAAAAATAAATTAAAACTTATGTTTTATAAATTGCCTTTTTTGGATTTTAAAACAGCCTAAAAGCATCTGTTAAGTTCTTTATTACAAATTTTTTTTTTTTTATTCTCCGCATTCAGAATCATCATCACAATTTTTAACATTACATTCAATAGGGATAAATGCATTGATGTCGAATCAGAATTTAGGGTAAATAAATGGTCATTAATCATGTTCTATGCCTCTGTATCTACATGATTGTCTATCTGTTTGAGAAGTTCAAAAAATGTGTATTTTCATTTTCATCACAAACTAATTTATCATCTGAAATGCAAAAAACCAGTCCTTTTAATCTCATTTTCAAGTGTCCCTTAAATAGAGGTGTCCCTTATTTCGAGATTTCACTGTATTATAATTGAAAATTAATCTTGTCAGGATTGAAATTAGTATCATATGTAGACCCATGAGCAGCAGTTTTACATTTATAGATTGAGTTATTTTTATTTGTTGATTATATCAATCTATATTATAAAACAAAAATGCATCCATCAGTAAAGTCAACAATATTTTCCTGCCTTTTTAAGATTTTCCTAGCAAAAAATTCAAACATCTAACACACTGATTGTTATTGAAATGGAACACTGTCTTGTTATAAAATAAACAAAATAACTAATCTTTTTGAAATAACTACTACAGAGAAATGTTTATGTTATTTAGACAATACATACATACCTATAACAGAAACATCCTTCAACAAGTCTTAATGTCATTAAACAAGAATTTAAAAACCACCTTTTATAATAATCTAAATTCACTTATGGGAAAAAAAAAGAAATATTCATATTTTTTAACAGATATTTCTGCATAATTATCAGAAGATAGAATGAAAATAATATAACCAATTTGGTATCACATCACACAATAAAAATTAAGCATACAAGCTATCCAACAAGATTTAAAAGTTTACTTTTTAAAAAATTGTTTTTGAAGCAGAAACGGACAAAAAGCAGAAATTCAGAATGTTTAACACTAAAAAATAAACTCTCATTTAACATTCACTCCTTATTAGAATTAGCCACAGAACTCATACATCATAAAAAACATCAAATCTTAAAAAATATGCACATATCAATAAACTGAAAAATTCTTAGCAGCCTGCAGAAGCTGAACCAGCTAAATTACAAATAAAGATATTGATGCTAAACTAAAGATAAAAATTTTACTGAATAATAATGATCAGCAGATCCAGAATGTTTCTTTAAATACTGTTCATACTTAAAAGTTTCTGCAAGGAAAAAAAAAAGTGCAATTTACCATTTTATTTGCATTATTACTATAATTCTTTAATCATGAATAGAAAAGACTGTGGTGGAGAGAGAGGGGATAAAAAAAAAAGTCATTCCTACCTGAGAAGAAAATGTGTCATGGACCACTTTAAGAAGATTTTACAGGATGTAAATGGGGCATATTGAGGCATCTAACTGAACTGCCATCTTACCCAATTTTAACAGATTCTTAAAAAGAGTCGCTTTTGCTCTACAATTTGAGGCATCTTTGTCTTTAAAGTGGGCATTAGTTTAAAACTAACCAATTCATTATTTGAAAAGTAAGTTGCTAAAAAAAGTAATTTGTTATTTGCTTGTATGCATCAAGTTAATATAGAACTGGTAAGACTATGCTCTAAGTCTCAAATTTTATGAGAATAAAAAGTAAATATTTAAAATATATTTTTTCCAAAGCTGTAAACAAATTTTTATGTGCCAAAGAAAATTATTTCTCATAAAACAAGATCAAATCTCTTAAAATTCTTAAGAAACAGGATATATACTGCAACAAAGTGGTATAGGAGTTGTTTGAACCTACAATTTCAACTGAAAATACCAGCACAGAAAGTAAAATGAATCACAATTCTCCCTCCTCACTGGTTATGAGTGCACTTTAGCTATCTAAATTAGGAGGGAGAAAATTAAATGAAAAAGGGGAAGACACTTATAATTACATGTAAATCATTAACCTTTTTAAAATCTGCAATAATAAAAAAAAATATATATCAAACCATTTATGCAAATGAAATTTCAAGCAATAGCAAAATAAATCCTAGCCCATGGAATAAAAGAAGCACATGATTGTAATAAAGGAAAAAAAAAAAAAAAAAAAAAAAAAAAAAAAAAAAACTACCTTTTTTATTACCAATGTTAAACACATACAGATAAATTTGTAAAAGTAAATGTTTAAAATATAAAGATTAGAACAAGTAAATTATCAGAGATATATTTTTTAAACTTATAAAAAGAGGCACACATAACTAGGAGCATTCAATCACATTGAAGAGAATTTTAAAGCTATCTCTTATCCCAATAAATAAAAACACTACACAACGATTCAACAACTGCATCTTATACACTCACAATTCACAAAGTTTAATACTTGTATAAAAAAGAGCATTGAAGTAAATCTTATTTTTCAAAACACTTGCAACAACATGTTTAATGTCAAGTGAATGTGAAATTTACAACCATCCATTGTTGGCATTTAAAATATTTTGGTAGATGTATGGATAATCAAGTAGTACCGAAAATTGTCAGATGAGGATTTTCTTTCCTGTGTTACATATTAGATGAAGACCATGAGCAGGGGTGGGGAATTTTTCAAAAATCTTACCAGCCAAATATTTATTTCACCAGCCTGCAAGATGCAACACACACACAGTTGAGAATAGATTCGCACACAAAATTACTATTATGACAATACATTTTCGTAATTTTTTTTCCTATAAAATTAAGAAATACATCCAACAGAGGTAAGCTTAATAAAAGATAAAACTATACCATAGTTACACTGTAATAATTTAGTAAGTTAAATTATCTATGTTGAAAAAAGGTCTCTGATAATGTCTCTTACTTACAATTTCTCAAAAATTAAAAATGCACTTGCCTTATTAGAAAATCCACTCGTCACTGGCGAGTAAAATCATGTATTTCCCCACTCCTGACCATGAGCAAAACGTGTTTAAAAAGAAATATTTTAATAAATAGTGTATGTTTTATATATATCTATACAGTATTATAAGATAACGACAAACAAATTTACAAAGTAAACCTAATTTTAGTTGACCAGATCGTACTTACTTTCCAGCTTTTACTTGCTTAATATGATGAAAAACATTTACAACATCTCTAATTCTGCGAGGAGCTTCTTCAATTTTAGATGCCAAGGTAATGCATGCCATTGCAACAACCTGAAAACAGTATAATTAGATGTTAGACGGCACTATAAGAATTAATAATATTTTCCCAATGCATAGGTAACAGAGATGAGCATAAATAAAACATTGTTATCTGTACAATTATTTTACAATTTAAATACAATAAAGATTTACAGTAAAATTTAATATTTAATTAATACATAAGAGATACAGTGGCTCACAAAAGTGTTCGTACACTTAGGAATTTCAATAAAAAAGGGCTCTATCTATTAAATAAAATTAATATTTTAGAATGGGTATTTAAGAGTAAGATCTATGACTCATTATTAACAAAACTACATACAATATTTTAAAAACATAGCAAAACTTTATTTTGAAAAAAATCACTAATCAAAAAATAACAAAAAAATTACCTCACAAAAGTCTTCGTACACTTTAAAAAAATCACTGTATATTTGTAAATATTGTAATACTTCGCTAAAGTTGTACTTAATAGGATATTATTTAGCACCACAAAAGTTTTTTAACCCGTTCGCGACGGCGCACGCATTTTGAAGTGCGCATCTGAGGACGGAGCGGGGAAATTCGATTTCACCTTCTGGGCCGGAGGATTTCGCGCAGTTAAGCCTAACGCTTGTCAAAAATTCTTTAAAAATTAATAAAAAAATAACTTTCGCATGAAACTTTTTGAAATTCACATACATGGAATTTGATGTTATTTTACATATTTATTCAAAAAATGATGTATATTGTGTGATATTTTTATTGGAAAAAAATGTTTAAATGTAAATAATGAATAGTTAATATCCTGTTTTTAGCTTTTAAAATGATATAACATGACAGAAAAATACTTACCAGGCTGTTAAATATCAACCTATGAAACATTTTGCTATAATAGAAAAACAAGCCTAACCATCTTGATATTTAATAATTTTTAACACTTTCAGTAAATAAAATAAATGTTTTACAAAAAACGATTTATTTAGAAATGAAAAATATTAAATAAAACATACAAACAACCTGCTACTGTTGCTTTGTAACACTTATATATATATATATATATATATATGTGTGTGTGTGTGTGTAAGACTGGATTAAAAAAAAAACTTAGTTTAATTTTATTATATTTTTGAAATAAATATATATATATATAACACATAATTAAAAACAAACAAACAGTCTTGAATAATAATCAGTAATGATGTGCAAATCAGAGTAAAAATTAAAAATTTACCTTTCCAAAATATGTTTATGTTAAAATTATTTCAGAAATAGAAAATATATTTCCATATGGTATATCGTATAATAAGATATCTCAAATAAAAATTATTCTTTAAACTTTCTTTATTCTATTAAACTTTCAAAACTTTCGTTGATGTTAAAATTATCTTTTAAAATCTATGTTAACATATAATCTAATATATAAGTAAGAAAAAAATCTTGAATAATAATGAATAAAGCACAATAATACTTTAAAATACTCTTTAAAACTTAAAATACTCTTTAAAAACTTTTGTTCATGTTACTAGTATTTTTTAAAATGAAATGTATATATATGCAAGCATGTAATCTAAAACATATTAGATAAATATATAGAATTATAGAAAAAAAAAACTGGTCAGTAACGCAGAAAAATATTCTTAATTTAGCTGCACTGAGAAAGAATGTTATCAGCGTATCAGCTCGCACAATCAGTGTGTAACCCTCTTTTTCTTTCTTATTATTTTTTATTTTTTAATTGTGAAGCACTCCTGAAATAAAATAAAAATATAAAAAAGATAAATCTTTCCTTCTACAAGCATGATTATATTAATGACGTCGGTTTTTGCCACTACGATCTCATCGAGATAAAAGAGCAGGAAAAAAAGCAATGAATCAGATGTTCATGTTATCATTCGTAACCTTAAATATGCTTACTAATAACTTACTTACGTTAACCGCAAATTTTTCCTTCTGAAGTTCAGTAGCATTATTTCTAATAAAGAAAAACAAAGTTTTACTAGACGCGTAAAAAGATTTATGAAACACAAAGACGTGATGAAAAAATAATCTTTTTCCCATTGTAGTATTTCCATAAAAAACTAAATTCGCGTGGATTAAAAAAAAAAAAAAAAGTTTCCATTAGCTTTCCTAGTTTCAAGGAAAAGTCTTCTTCCTTAATATACATTCAAATAGAATTAGGATAAATTTTTTATATGCTAAACTGTGAAAAACAAAACGTTCCATTTGATCGGCATCAATGGTAGTCTCGCGGGATGTGAGTACAAACAGCGCCGGCATCAATTGTAGTCTCGCGGGATCTGAGTACAATCGGTGCCGGCATCTATAGTGGTCGCTCGTCCCCAAGGGGTTAAGCACCTGGGAATAGATTTAATTAGTGTTTTTGTAATTTCTGCATGAATGTTGATGCCTTCATCGAACATTGTTGTTTTTACTTCGCTTTTTGTTTAAATGCTGTGTTTTCGTGTTCTAACTTCCAGTTATCTCCAAATATGTTTTACTGGGTTTAAATTCAGCAACTGAGGTGATGTTTTCAGAACTTGTGAACAATTATAAAGACGCTAGAGGCGAACGTTGAGAGCCATGTGCCTTGTATCATTAACCTGATAAAAAACAAAGTTGCATCTGTTATCCATATATTGGCCTGATAATTTTAAATTGCCTTTTAAAATATTGGAACAAAGATCGTGATTTATTATGCTATCAATATATACCAAATTATCAAATCCTGATGCTGATATGTACCCTTACACAAGGACAACTCCACTGACATGCTTAACTGTTCCAACAAAGTTCTTTGAATTAAATTCTTAATTTTTTTTTTTCTCCCTACTATTATACACTCATTGGACCAAGAAGGGTATACTAGATTTCATCTGTAAATAAAACATAATTTTAATACGATTCGGGTTTATTTATCATTGATTTTGCTAAAGAAAGCCTAAGCTTTCAGTTTTTCGCCCTAACAAAAAATTTTCTACGGGGCAGAATAGGCAGAATACCTGTATAATGCAGCTTGGCTTACCACTCGTCGAACAGTTTCAGGTGAAAATGAACTAGAAACTGTTTCATTAAATTCTGTAGCAACTTTTATAGAACTTAAACGGGGATTTTTTAAGACTTTTCTAATTGTAAGTATTTGATCCCATTGCGTTAACTTAGATTGACGACCTTTTCATACCTAGTTTTCAATCCATTTTTTTTCTACAAAGCCTTTTATCGCATACTTCACCACAGAATGGAATAAATTAACTAATTTTGCAATATTTCGAACTGATTTACTACTATTATAAGAAAAATAACTAATTTCAAACGCTATTAGTCTTGACATAATCGTGACATTACGATTACAAACCACTTTTAATTAATAAATATAATATTACGGACCAATTCTGCAAAATATAAAGTCCAGCGATTTTTTAAATGTTAATATAATGCAAAAATAAAAATAAAGCGACAAACAATATTTTTAATAATGATATTATCCGAAAATGTTTCTGTGTACGAAGACTTTTGTGGCGTCTTGTTTCTGTGGCATCTTCCGTTTTCAATTTTAGATTTAAAGAAAAACCCCTTAATGTTAAACAAAAAGGTTGTGTGTTATTTAGAATAACTTGAAGACAATGTAAAAAATTTCTCGACTTCATATACGAATTTAACTTCAGGGAAATTTCTTTTTAGTACAAATTTTTAAAGTGTACGAACACTTTTGTGAGCCACTGTAAATGTACAGAATCAAATTATCTTAGAGCATGTTCATCATGCATATTTTTACTTTATTTAGTTGCTACAAGATTTTACAAAGATCTTTGATCTGATGTTTTAAGCTCACACAGTCCTTATTTTTTTAATAGTAAGTTTGAAGATTAGAGTTGCTGTTAATAACAATATATATGCATACAAATTACAAACAGGTACTTTTCAGTTAGCCAGATATCAGTGTTATATTACACATGTTTCCGGGCACAGAATCGGCACAATGTTGTAACACATGTTGCAGATTCTTAAGGAGACCTGAAAACTTTTTCAACGATTAAATTTTAGATTTAAAAAAAAAAAAAGTTTCTAGCAATTATTTGCCATAGTAATATAATCTGTACCACATACAGGGTTGCCGGCTTTTAGCCGGGCCAAAAAAAGCCGGCCGGCTTTTTTTGGTTTTATCCACTTAAAAAAAAGCCGGCTTTTATTTTTAAAGTGTTAATTTGTATTGAATCCATATTAAATTTGGATTGATTTATTTTTAATACATTTTTAATAATTTACTACTAAAAAAGTTATAAATTTCTATTTAATTTTTCAAATAAATAAGTCTTTATAACTGTTAGGACTCAACTGTGAAGGCATTATGTCTGAAAAATATAAATCTTGGAAAAAAGAAAATATACTCAAAAAATGTGTTTTAAACTTCTACATTTCATAGTTCTACATATACCCAGTAGCAGAAAGTTATGGCTGTGTCTGCGACAGCAATGCAGCAGGATAAAAATTGTCTGCGGGACGGTGTGTTAAAATTTTCTTATGTACATTATAAATGCAGTTCCTACTGATTAATATTATAAAAAGACAACTATATTCCAATTATAATATAACCTGAATAAGTAAATGGTAAAATTAATATTTTTTGAAGAATTAGATTAATAATGAATATGTGAAGTGGTTCTTTAAGTTTTAAGTAAAGACTAAATCTATTTAAAATTAAATTGAAATATAGTGTACATCTATTGAAATACAGTTTCTTACCTTGCCTAAGTATTTAAGAATACAGAAGAAATAAACACAGTGATATTAAAGAAAAAAAAAAATCATTTATATTGTCACATGTGAAATAGTAATAAAATGGAGAAAACAATTCCACTGAACAGTAGATGCTGAACTGCTTCCTTAAATTCTCAAAACATTTGTTTACTTGTTAAATCATAATAAAATGTTAAAACAAAATGTTATAATAAAATGTTGAAATGTGCTAAATATTTTTCAGAAAAAGGGGACAAAGATCACTTAAAATAAAAGAATCTTAAAATTTATTCAAAAAGGCTGCATTGAACATTTAAAGTCACTATTTCTTTATCATAAAGTATATATGTTATAGTTTTACAGCAGTGATACCTTGAAATATCAAGTAAATATTATGAAAAGATATAAAAAATTCTGAATGATAATTTTTATAAATACACTAGACGTGTATCAAAAATTTTGTTAAAATTTGCAGTGCTAATTTATGGTCAAAAAACGAATTTTGGTGCAGAAAAATCCGTTTATGAAACAGAAAAAAAAAAAAAAAAAAACAATTTTGGCACAGTAAAATCAGTTTTTGGAGAAAAAACGAGAAAAACAATTTTGTAGCAGCATAAACAAGAATTTTGTAGCAGAAAAATACTCAACTTTTTTTTTTTTTTTTTTTTTTTTGTGAATCTTTAACGAAATTTCATTTTTTTCCCCGTGATTGTTTGGTGAAATATGCTGCTTTTTCGCAATATTTTAACGATATTTAAAAAAAATTCACGATTTTTTGACGAAATCTGCCGTTTTTTCTTGATATTTTGATGAAATCGATCTTTTTTTTACGGTTTCTTGTTGAAATCTGCCGTTTTTTGCGATTGTTTGATGAAATCTATCGTTTTTTCGCGATCTTTTGATGAAACTTACCTTTTTTTCGCGATTATTTAAACAAAATTTATTGTTTTTTAAATGATTTATTGAAGAAATCTCAGTTTTTTTTCGCGATCTTTTGACGAAATCTGTCGTTTTTTGTGATTTTTTGACAAGGTTCTGTTTTTTCAAGATATTTTGGTGAAAGATTCCATTTTTTACGCGATTTTATGACAAAATTAGCCGATTTTTTAACAAAATTTACCATTTTTTCGCGATTGTTTTGACGAAATCTGCCTTTTTTCGCGATCTTTTTCAAAATCTGCCGTTTTTCCGCGATCTTTCGATGAAATCTATTGGTTTTTTTTGTTGAAATCTGCCGTTTTTGCGATTTTTTGATAAAATCTAATCATTTTTCGCGATCTTTTGATGTGACTTACCGTTTTTCGTGATCTTTTGATGAAACTTATCGTTTTTCGCGATCTTTTGACGAAATCTGTCGTTTTTTCGCGATTTTTTGACAAAAGATTCCTTTTTTCCCCAGTTTTTTTTGACAAGATACCATTTTTTGTGAGATTTTTCGATGAAATTAGCCGTTTTTTCACGATTTTTTAACGAAACTTACCATTTTTTCGTGATTTTTTTGACGAAATCAGTCTTTTTTTCACGATTTTTTGTCGAATCTGCAATTTTTCGCGATCTTTTAATAAAATTTGTCGTTTTTTTCATGCAATCTTTAGATGAAATTGGCCGTTTTTTCGTGCCCTGTCCACTTTTTTTTTTTTTTTTTTTCCAAATAATTAAATATTTTTTCTTTTCTAAGTTGGCAAATTTATCTGCAAGGACAAAAATAAATCTGCGACGCACGTCGCGCGTCACGCAATTTCTGCTACCGGGTACATATATTACACATTCTTAAGAATTATATTTAATAGAATTATGACAAAATTAGTGTTCCCTATAGATATAAAAAGGGCATGGTGCTATTCACTAAAAAGGGCACTACTGCATCATAAAAGGGCACTTTTGCAAGAAAAAAAAATGTTATTGCCTGTAGAAAGGGAAAAAAGAAAGCAGCAAAATACATAATTTTTAAATATGATAAATCAAGTAACATTAATTTTAAATGATTTTATGATATAAAAATTAGAAATACAATTAAATTAAAACAATCATTTTTGGGCACACAAATTTAGAAACACTACGGGAAAAAAAAAATATTTATCAAAAATCTCTGGGTAAAATCAAAGGTGCATTTTACTAGTTTTAAAAAGGGCAGGGTGCTGCACCCTTCAAAAATGGCCTAGAATGAACACTAACAAAATGAAACATATCAAAGCATTCATGGAAACATTGTTACATGTCAATATGTAAAGATTAAGTCATAAAATGAACAATGTTGAAAGAGAAATTAGAAAGGATTCAATATTTGAGGAAAGTTTAATACATAATTACATAAAATTAAACAACAAAAAATGTTCTGATAAAATTTGTTGAATTAAAATTTTGAATAGTTCTTTGTTATTTAAAAGTGCATATATGCCCACTTGCATGAATGAATATATTCATGCGTATGCTAATTGAGAATACTGAAATAAATTGTGAAATATAATATATTATGAAATCTGCATAATTCGAAATACTATTTTCAATAGTGAGAAATGGTGTTTTTTTATATGTATGATTTTAAATGTTTATAGCGAATAAAACATGACATTTTAATAACTCTTAAAATTAGTTAAGTAATAAAACATGTAACTAAGTAACCTTTAATTTTATAAAGCAGTAAAAATGGAAAAACAAAGGTAGGATTAAAAGTCAATGTAAATCAGAAAAAGCACTTGGTATGGCCATTTTATAATTTAGCTGACATATTTGCAATTCTGACTATAAACCACTAGCAACTCCATCAATGTGTTATTCTAGTATTAATGTCTTCATTATTGAAAATTTGGGCTACAACCCAATTTCTCATAATGAATCATAATTGAAATCCAAATTTTTCATATTAATAAATAAATTTAACAAACTCAAAGTAAATTAAACATCATTGAAATTAGTTAAGACATTTAAAAATGTGTTGCTTATAATAAAAAGGCTTCACTGTATAAAAGCCAATTATGGCCAAAAAAGGCCAATTTTGGCCAAAAAAAGCCGGCTAAAATCAATAAAAGCCAACCGGCCTGGCTTTTTTTAATTTTAGCCGGCTTTTTTGCAACCCTGACCACATATGAATGACGAAGTGCCGATCCCTGTTTCTGAAAGATAGTTTAATGAAATTTAATTAAAATTACATTTTATTTTACTTTTAAAAATTAAGTTTAAATTACTTATAATTAAAAATTTTATTTGACAATAAAAAAATAAATAGCTAATCATAAAGATCAACTGATCTTTGTATTAATTATTGTTTAAATTTGTTTATTTTGTAATATAACACTGATAAAGACACATATATATATATATATATATATATATATATATATATATATATATATATATATATATATAACATCCATTGCTAATAGCAATTTTATAAATATGGTGCGCATAGGTAATTGCTGCTATCCGCATAACCTTTGTGTATTGTCTGTGAGATTTCTACAATGTAGTTTTCCGTTACCACTTAATAGGATTTCCATTAAGAGGTGCAAATCGTTTCATCATGAATATTATATGTGGTATATTTATAATATTTTAACTGTTAATTTTGCTATTATGTTTAATTCATTGTCTTGATAAGTTATTAAATTCAGTGGTTAATAATGTTTACTATAATTCAATTTAATTCTTCATTTTGGTTTATTCAGGGTTCATACTCATTTTCCAAGAAAAAATCCCCTGAGAATCCCCTGATGTATTTTCCGGGATATACAATTTTTCCATATCAACAATTAACGACATTTTGATATTACATATGATAATAAAGCACGAGAACACTAACAATCGTCCCCAATTTCCCAGAATAGACTCATTTTGGCAGGTTTTCCCAGGTTTGGGAAATTTTTTGTATTATCCCCTGAGATTTCCCTGATTTTTACAACCTAAAATTCATCCCCTGATTTTCCCAGGTTTCCCATATTCCCCTGATGAGTATGAACCCTGTTATTGTATTATTGATAAAATCCATTGGTGAATCTTGTCTACTTTTAATGGGATTATATATATATAAATCCAACAGACAATGCCATAAGATTGAGAGACATGATTTAAATATTAAGCTAAATCGCTTGCTTTAATTTAAGAAAAATAATTTTTAACAAATGTTTGGTTTTCTAACTAGTCAAGTCACGGTCAACCTTTAACTTGTATTTCAACTCTCAGTTGAGAAACTCTAGGTTGGCAAATCTAACCGCCAGTTAATATTTCGATTCATCAATAACTTTGGAGCCGCTATTATTCAACCTTGGGTTAAAAACTAGTTAGCGGATTGGCCATAAGAATCACATGACCTGGTAGTTGCAGCTATGAGTTCTGTCCTCGCCTAATTAAAGATGAAAATAAGCACTTGCCAGTCGCCACTCGGCGACTAAATGTGAAAAACTGGCGACTAAAAATGTGGAAAGTACCGGTCAAACGCAGGATTCTCCAAAAGGTGTTTTGTGAAAAGAATTGCGGAAAAAAACGCCTGCGAATTTTGACAAGATCGCGGAAAAACATGCATTTCATGTAAGTATCGCGAAAAGACATTGTCTAAGGATCGCAAAAAGAATGCAAATATCATCAAAGAATCGCGAACAAACAGTAAATATCTTTATAAAATTGAAAAAAAAAAAAAAAGCAATTGTAAAAAAAACCAGCCTATTTTGTCAAAAAATCAACGAAAACAAATGCAGTTTTTGTCAAAAAACGTAAAAACAAAAGGGAAAAACGTGAATTTAATCAAAGAAACATGCAAAAGAGTGAATACCGTCAAAAAATATCGTTAACAAATGCGAATACCATCAAAAAATCGCATTAACAAACACAAGTACCGGCAAACAATCGCAAAGCAAATGCGATTTTCATCAAAAAATGTAAATACGAACGCAAAAAACACCAATTTTACTTTAGAAAAAAAGCAAATACCGCCAAAAAATCACGATAGCACTCAAATACAGTCAAAAATCGCGATAACGAATGCGAATTGCTGGTAAAAAATCACGATAACAAATGCAAATACCGGTAAAAAATCACATTAACAAACACGAATACTGTCGAAAAATTTTGTTTACAAACTCGAATATCGGCAAAAAATCGCGATACAAAACGCGATTTTCGTGAAAAACGTAAAAACGAACGCAAAAAACGCGAATTTTATCACAAAAAACTTCACATAAAGCAAACACCGTCAAGATATCGCGATAACAAACGAATACCGTCAAAAAATCACGATAACGAATGCGAATTACCGGAAAAAAAATCACGATAACGAACTCCAGTACCGTCCAAAAAAGTCGCGATAACGATCGCCAATACAGTAAAAAAGTTGTGATAACGAACACTATTTTCGTTAAAGTTTCGAAAACGAACGCGATTTTTGTTAAAATGTCACGAAAACGAGCGCAAATTTTATCAAGAGATCGCAAAAAAGAAAAAACGCACATGTTAAAAGATTGTGGAAAAAACATATGTTAATTTCATAAGAGCCCCCCCCCCCCTCCTTTTATTTTTTAGAAAATTTGCTATTTTTTTTTTTTTAAATCAAACTCTGTAATTGGTTGAATTTTTTTTTTTTTTTTTTTTTTTTTTTTTTTTTTTTTTGCGGGGGGGGGGGGGGTCGTTACATCTTAATTCTAGATAAATAATTACAAAAAAGAGGGTTGGGAGTTTATGTCGTTAGCTACACAAGTACCTAAGCATAGTTGGACCTGTGTAGCTAACTATATATGCATATTACATATAACTTTGCTGTTAATTTAAAATAGATTTGAAATTAGTATCTCAAGTTTATTCCAAACAATATAAATTAAGATTTTTTAACTAGTTCATATATTACCTAGTCTATGCTCATGCTCGTATATATCTTGTAATTAAATATTCAGCAACTCAAATGTACTTACTGGCTACTAAAGAAATTATTCTCACTAGCCAATAACTGGCTACTAAAAAAAGACAACCTACCGGCCAGTGGCCACTAAGCAAAATTCCTTATTCTCATCTTTAGGCCTAATACCATCTTTATCTGTTTTTTTCTTTTTTTTTTTCCAAGAACAAAATTAAAGGAAGTATTGAAAATGCATACTTATCATGTTTAATTTTTAAGCAAAAAATTCTTATAAATTTCAAATAATGGTTTTCGTTTACAAAACAAAATTTTGCGTTACAGTGAAATTCTCAAAAAAAAAAAAAAACATTTATTCCATTAAATATATATATATATATTTCTTTAATATAAATTTAATAGAAAGTTATCTGATCAAACTAATAAATTTATTTACTTATTATAAGCAAAAGTAATTATTTCAAACTTACCAAACATATAATTAGCGAAAAAATACATCTATTAGTAATAATTGATCACGTGTATGCAATTTGGTAGAAATTTCATACTTGATTAGGGGACACATTCTATTATAATAGCAACTCTCATGATAAACGGTTCGCTTTATTAATAAATCATAAACAGCATTGTTTTAGAAAAAGACGCATCAACATTCTGTTTAAAACGATGGCCACCTTTCTTTCTAGTAGGCATGCACGGTTTACTAATCTGGGATTTTAGCTTGGTTGAGTTCATCAACTCCAGGTTGGGAAACGTCTCAAATCTCGACAGGTTTAGTTAACGGTGAATTGGATTTCATTTTCAACCGAGAGTTCAGCTCGAAATGAGAGGTTGAGGTTGATGGAGAATTACGGGTAAGCCACTTTGTTTTTGATGTGATACATACCGAAATGTATCATTTTACTGACGCTCTACATAATTTTTTTTTTTTTTTTGGTAACGTGGTGAAATTTTGCTTTTTTGCAAACATTTTTTATACAACAACATGGCAGATGCTGAGACACCTCTTAAGAATATGGGTATAAAGGATATGCCATTCATTTAAAAAGAAAATGCATTCGACATTACAGAAATAATAAAGATACAATACTATTAGGCAACAAGTAGCTGAAATTCCGATAGCTACAGCAGACTTTAATGTTTGCTACTCATTTTAAAAGTTTTGTTGCATAATTGTTAATATTTTCTTTTACTAAGAAATCTTAGATTTGTTATGCATATTAGAAGCGAATCCCGGTTCACCCAAAAGTGTTTATAAATAGCTAATAGTGTATTTATTCGAACATAAACTGACCAAACTTTGCTCATCTAAACATTTCCATACAGTCAATTATTTTTATCAGTTTTCTTTTAAAGCAAAAAACACAACTTTTACTCATTGTCCTAGAATGGGCATTTGCACTAGTAAAATAATTTAAAAAAGAAATTCCTAAAAGGTGTCCATTATTGGCACATGTATCATCCTATATAAATATTAAAAATATTGTGAACGACTGCAAAAAAATATGCACTTTTTTTTTTTTTGACATTAACACACCCATTAGTTAGATCTTGCAAAGGCCCCATACTAGAAAACTACCAAAATAAATAGTATGTTAATGTATTAAAATAAAAAATTACCTCCATTGAATGGCGCACAAATGACTTTGAATAATAAAATCTTTGAAACAATACTTGTCCAGTTGCCATAGCCACCTGCAAATAAATATTTCAAAATAAGTAACAAATAAATATATTTAAAATTCTATTTTTTTTTTTAAGAAATATTTTGTGAAACACAGAAAATATGTCAGGTTTCTGAATAAAGAAAGAAAAAAAATATAGTAAATACAGCAATAGCTTAAAGAAGTCATGCACAAATATTTGAAATGTTACAGTAAGGAAGCAATTAGAAACCAGTTATACAGAATATTTCTAGTTGACATACTTAAGAATATGTGCCAGTTTGTATAGGCGAAAACATGGAAATTGAGTTAATAGCCAGTGACTGGTAGACCCAATTTCATTAGTGGCTACTTTAATATGCTTCAAACTCTTTTGACATTTAGATAAACTATACATGTTTTATATTTACCAGACTTGTATAAAACTAAAAACTTTCTGCGCACATAATATTTCATCAAAAACTTTCTGCAAATTAATTTAATGTTTAACAAAATTACGGGTTATATTATTTTGACATGGACGAAATTCACGTTTTTTATGCAATTCAAGGACGAAATTCTCGTTTTTACATGATTCATGGATATGATTTGCGTTTTTTACACAATTCATAAATGAAATTCTCATTTTTTATGCAATTCATAGATGAATTTTGTGTTTTTTGTGCTATTAATAAACGAAATTTGCGTTTTTTATGTGATTCATCATTGAAATTCACATTTTTGCGCAATCTTTTGTGGAAAATCGTATGTTTTTGTGCGATTCTATATCGAATTTCACGTTTTTAGTGCGGTCCTTAATTTAAATTCGCATTTTTCTCGTGGTCCTTTGTTGAAATGCAAGTTTTGTACGGGAATTTTTTCCGAGGTCTTTTGATGAAATTCGCGTTTTTTTTTTTTTGCAGAATTTCGACTAAATTTGTATTTTTTCCGTGATAGTTTGACGAAAATGAAGATTTTTTTTTCTGCAAACGATTGACGAAATTTATTTTTTACGACAACCCTTTGTCAAAATTTGCGGTTTTTGGTGTCTGCAATTTCAGACTGATGGATTTTTAAAGTTTTCGGCATCAAATGCCTTAAATTTTCAGAAAATTTGAAAATCGGAACTGCTTTTAATTGTGCGCTAACAGTAAATAATTCGTACATAAAATTGGGGGAATAGTTTCAATTTTTTAATACTAAGAAAAAAAAAAGTTGTTTCTTCCCTAAAGTTTTGTTTTCTGCAAAGTTCACAAAATTTTCTGCGCACGGCATGTGTCTATATTATGCAACTCTGATATTTACATACTTTTCTATAAACAGGGATGCCACTCCGAAAATAACAAAAAAGAGGAAATTATACATAAAGTAAATATTTAAACTAAACATGCATCGACCAAACAGTCTGAAAATTGATGTAATTTGAATTTCATTACGCATGAAATTTTATACAAGTAAATGAAAATGTTTTGTCTTTTGTTCCACAGTATGTTTTATACCAATTAGGATAACCCAGCAACAGATGCATTGAGCACCATGAAAATTTTTATTTCACATTTTAAATTAATTGTTGGGTTTTTTCACAAATGTTTGAAGAAAATCTGTATTTTATTTTGCGATCATTTGATGAAAATTGCCGTTTTATTTCGCAATCTTCGACAAAAATTACTGCTGTATTTTGCGATCTTTGACGAAAATCAGTTTTATTTCACAATCTGACAGAAATCACTGTTTTAGTTTGCAATAATAAACAAAAAAAAACCTAGCTTTACAATTAACGATTGTTTGGCACAAACCACTGTTTTATTTCGCGATTGTATGGCAAAAAATCCCCACCTTTTTTCATGATCACTTGACGAAAACTATTTTATTGCCTGATCATTCGACGAAAACCTGCTTTGCCTAACGACTGCTTGACAAAAATAGCCAATTCTATGTTCTATTTTGATAACAGGTAACAAAAATTGTTGTTTTATTTTGTAATCGGTTAACGAATACCACCATTTTATTCCACAATCGTTTTAGGAAAAAATGTAGTCTTATTTCACGATCATTTAATGAAAACCGCTGTTTTATTTCATGACTGTTCGAAAAAAAATCACAAGTTAATCAAAATTAAAAAAGCGGAAATCCGCCATTTGATGGAAAAGTGGCATCTTTGTAAAAATCAAAATTTTACACTAGTCAGAGTCATAAGAAAAGGATGAAAATTACTTTAAAATCACATTTTATTTTAAAAATTTATCTTTGGAATATTTGTAGTTTGTAGTATATGTTCATAAACACAACTATCAGGACTAGATTGCATTGCAGCTTAGATTTTAGAGTCAGACTGAAGTGATCAATAATATTTTTCTCTCTCCCCCCCCCCTCCCCTTCCTGAGTAGACTTGGACAAAGTTGTTCAACACAGACTTTCACCATGAGTTCTGCTCAGCGGTCGATTTAGAAAAAGAAAGTTGCATAATAGCAGTAACTGCTATACAAAGTCAGTTTTGAATAGCAGTTAGACACTTTTGTATAGCAAGTAAAAAAAAACTAACGTAACTTTTAAATCTTGAAAATTTACAATTTGTTTTTTTATTTTTGAAAAAAAAAAATAAATAAATAAATAAAAAAGCAATATTTAACCAAAAGCAAAATACGGTCAGAGCGAAGAAGTGGGGGCAGAATCTGTGCTGCCTGTTTCGATCAATGACCTAGATATATTAGAAAGTCAATGGTTTCTATGCATAAATAAAGTAAAAGGATCGTAACAGTGAGTGTTCATTTTAGAACCACTACAACATGCACATCAAACTTCTATGAGCAAACCCCTGATTAGCGAGTAACAATGATTCAATAATCAACCACAGCATCAGAGCGTATAGGGCAAAATTAGCACTGGCCAACAACCACAGGGCCAGTAAATGAGAAAAAGTGGCCAGTGAAAAATTGACTATCAGCGGCCACTTTTTCATTTGGAGATAATAAAATTTTCTTGCATTCATCAAAGATTTTAATCAAAAGACTTTTTTTTTGTTCTAATATATTTATATTAACATATTTATTTGGACTATTAAGTTTTAGATTAATACTTATAAAATTTTTACTGTTTAGTATTTTTAAATAAGAAAGTGGCTGCTAGTTTAAAGATAGTGGCCACTTAAAAAATTAGTCTGACTGGCCAGTGGCCGGTAATGAAATTTCCCAATTTTGCTCTCTACCAGAGCGGGAACAAATCATGTGTTTACTGGGAAAACTGCGCCCAGCAATGGCGGCTCGCTGTATTTCCATTGTAAATAAACACTTGTGAAGAGTGAAAACACAATGTATGTCGCATAAAAAATCTTTAAATTTTAACTTTAAGTATACACAGAGTTTCCCCCAGAGGGTTTCAGGAGGGCGCTCCGCCCCTCTTGCCCTTTAGTTGAAAAAAAGCACCCCTCATCCAAAAAATTTCGCCCTTCTCGCCCCACATTTGAAAAAACGCAGCCCTCCAGCAATGATCCAAATGCGCTTATAGCACGTAAATTACGCAAAAAATGGTCTCATACACGCGTCCCGTGAAACAGGTAATTTCATCAAAAAATTTCTAAAAAAATGTATGTTTTGTTAAAAATTGACTAATTTCCGGCAAGATTCACAAAAAAAATGGCAAATTTCGTCGCAATTTCACAAAATGGCAGATTTCTTCAAAACATTGTGGAAAAACAACAAATTTCTTCCAAAAATCATGATAAAACGGATAATTTTGTCAAGAGTCTCAAAAAGTAGCGATAAAACGACAGATTTCGGCAAAAGATTTGCGAAAAAAAAAAAACAGCAAATTTCATCCAAAAATCACAATAAAACAGAAAATTCTGTGAAAAGTTTCGTTTTTTTACTATATTTTCACGAGGTTTGTCGTTTTTTTCGCGTTTTTTTAAAAGGAAAATAAGCCATTTTTTGCAATTTTTTTAAAACAAAATTGGCCTTTTTTCGTGATCTTTTAACAATATTTGTCATTTTTTCGGATATTTGGGTGAAATGCAGTTTACTCTCCTTCGCCAAGGCGACTTTTTTTTTTTTTTTTTTAGCGATAAATGTTTCAATATGGCAACCCTGAATTTTCATTTAATCCGGAGCAAAACAGCATGCTCCGGGAGACACGACGCAAAAACGTGCCAATTTGGCAATTTTTGAAAATCACGCCAAGAAGGAGAGTAAACTGCATTCGCACCAGATCTTTTAACAAAATTTACCTTTTTTCTCTTTTTTTTTCTATTTTTTGATGAAATTTGTTTTTTTTTTACAACTTTTTAAACAGCTAGACTCTAGATTCAACTCTATAAAAGTGCCCTGAAAAATGTAAAAAGTGCCTTTTTCAGAACAGTAGCACCCTGCCCTTTTTTAAACCTGGGGGAAACTCTGGTATACATGACATAACAAAGGGTGTTGGATATATGCATTGCAATGATTGCAATTTAATGCATTTCTTGGATTGCATTTTAGTTAAATTTGAATTGCAAATTGCGATGTGATACCGCTTAAATTGAACCCTGGTTCTGCCATTATTAGAATTGGTACAAACAGAAAAATTGTAAAATTTTTATAGCTAATGTCATGTCTTATCTGCAGATATACACGTTTAAAATACAATCAACATTAGTGGTACTTTAACATGCATAACTTAATTTCAAAGGTGAAATTATAATTTTGCATGGCTTAAAGGGGGAAAAAAATTTCATTTGAAAGAAGAGGGCTTGAGCATCTTTTTCCCACACCCAGTTAAAGGAAATTTTATTACTTTATTTTAACAATGAAAATATAGTAATTTGAAATAAAACAAACGCCTATTTATATTTACATAAAGCATTTTACATCAATATGAACAATGAATTAATTGCAGCTTATAAAGAACATGCAAATAAAAAAAGAAACATTTTTAAATGGAAAACATATCAAATTTTTAAACATAAATATTACTGAAAAAAAACTTTGTAATCATTATCGCCACAAAGGTATTGTACTTTAATGTACAATAACATGAATTGCAGAAAAAAATACAGGCTATCAAAAGTAGTTTCAAAGTGTAAGCTTAACTTATTATAATAATCAGAGAAGCAATAAATACACAAACAGAATATTTATAACACAGTATTGCAAAAAATTCAAAAGATCTCTTTTAAGGATCTCAAGGACAATCATGTGATATATAGAATAAGCAAAACGATCAATAGAACAAAAAATAAACAATGTCTTTAATATGTTAATTTAAAAAAAAACACTGATAAAGACACATTTTCAAGAAGATCATAGTAAATAATTGTAAAAGAAAAGAAAAATTATGAGGCGTACATTAGGCTTAGCAGAGTATAATATTACTAGATAGCGAAACATAAAAAGCTTGATTTTGGTGCTAAAGAAAGATTGTGCGACAAAATAAATCTCAAATTACATTCATAACAAATGATTTTATTTCAAAACATTAACTTACTTGAGGCAGGCGTAATAAGATGCCAGAAGTCTGAATTAGCTCACAACCCAATATCCTAAGTTCTATCTCATGCTCTCTCTCTAAACCATCTATTTGAGAAGGCGACGGAAAAAGTTTTTCAGGCGGCAGAATGCAGTTCTCAAGCGACAAACTTACTTTAGAATATTGATATTTATTATTTTCTACATGATTTACAACGGTAGCAGCAGTATTAGAAGCCATTTTCAACTCCATATTGCAAAATCACAACGTTAATGAAAATTAAAGTGAAAGTTGAAGTTGCATCAAATGTAGAAGTGTTGCCAATTTGAGGTAACCGGAAACACATTTAAAATATCTCGAAAAATATTCTTTATAGAGATTCTTCTTCGAATACATTTAAACTTCAACTTTAATATTGTGTTATTTTTATATTTTTCTGAATGATTATTCAAAAAAACTCCGAATAAGGGACACCTCCATGAACATAGATAGAGGGTCTCTCTATCTAGGTTCATGGACACCTGTTCGGGGACAATTTTTTTTTCTTTGACTCCTGCGCAGTCTATCGTCCACCAACAAACCAACCAGACAAACAAACAAATCTCGTTTTCGTTCTGTTTTGCCAACTATGTTCTGTGTTTCTTTCTAATCTGGTGTACTTAAAACTATTAATAGTTTGATCTAGTCAAAAATGAAACTAGATTTAGACGAACTTCTCCAAAATATTCACTCGTGGAAAAATGTAAAGCAATGTTTTCTTTGTTCTTCTTTTTTACTTCTTATTTGATTGCATAGTGAACTGTGTATAAACCGTTCGCGTCGGTCTGTGCTTGTTTTAGAAACCTGATATAACTCGGTGATTTTTTTTCTTTCTTGTGGCTGAATGAATTGTTAAACTGGAACTTAATAAGGGCTTAAGCTTTTAAGCAGGGTTGGGTTTTTGACGTCAAAAACTGGTTTTTGACATGACAGAGGTAAAAACCGTGTTTTTACCGGTTTATTCCGTCAAAAACCTACCATTTTCGATTTTCCTCCAATTTATAGTGTAAGTGTACACATACAATGCATTCTAAATTGATTTTTCTTTGTTATTCTTGTTATTATTATGCACAATTACATTTGTTAAATTTATTTAAAAGAAGAGCCTTTTTTTAATAGAAAGATCTTTAAATACTGAGTAAAAGGAAAAAAAAGAAACAATATTTCTCATACTAATCTTCTTCAATATATATTCTACTAACTGCAATGGACATTAATATTAAATGATAATAAAATGTTATTATAATTATAAAATAACATTCAATTTGCATTTTTAATAAAATACATTAATTGAAATCATTTTAGAGATGTAAGAAATCTGTTATATGGTATGAAAACAGATGTCAAGCATGGAATAAATTTGAATATTCTTAGATATAATATTTTTAAATGCATATCTTATGCATTTCAAAAATGCAATTAAATGGTGTTTTTCACTTTCACTTCAATGAGCAGAATCTTAAATTTTTTTAACTAATAAAATTTTAAGCTATATGACTTGATTTCAAGTGAAAGCTCTTAGATTTAAAATTTAACACAACCAAACAATATTTAAGAAAAAACAGAATATAATAATTCATATATTTATGTACCATAGTTTTTATTTGATAACTGTAACTTATATGAATTTTATAGACCATTCCAACACTTATAATTTTAGATGTAAATTTTTACCTGAATATTCATGAAATATTTTTTAAATCAAAATTTATTAAAACTTAGTCAAAGTATTTTTGTCCTGTATATATTTTATTTAAAATTATTTAGATATTATTTAAAATGAATTGAAAGAAGTAATTTATGAGTTATAAGATTTCTTCAAAAAGTCTAATTTTTTTTTAGACTATACCAAATAGCTTAAGATTATTGTATAGATCTTGTAACAGAAATATATACCTATTAATATTCTAATGCAATTACTTTTTATTTTTCTTGGATGGATAAATATACTTTAGAGTGTTTTTAATATTGAATGTTTCATATAAAGCAGTTTAATACTACAGATAATAATAATTATAATGTAAAAACAAATTTAAAAAAATGGGTTTTTGACAGTTTTTGACATTTTTGACAAAGAGGTTTTTGACATGACGGTAAAAACCATGGTAAAATCCGGTAAAAACCGTCATGTGTCAGAAACTTGCCAACCCTGCTTTTAAGAAAGGTCAGAGCTTAGTGTTGTACTATATGTTAATTTAAATAGTTTTGTTTTTAATATAATAAAAAAACATGAAATTTTTAAAATGTTTATTTATAAAAAGCGTTTTGGGCTTAAATTTAAGCATGTCGAAAGCCTTTTAAAGGTGTGTCCTACATTGTCTAGTTATTTTTAAAGTATAATAAACTTTTTATAGTATTGAGTACTTATTTCAGAAAAAAAAAAAAAAAAAATCAATCTTCCGCATATTGTTGGTTCCGCATTTTTTTTTTTTATTTTTTTTTTTACCCACATATTGCAGGTGTTTGGCTCACAGTATATGTTATTACCTCAGAGCCTTTGTAGCCATAGATTCTATATAGTATGTATTGTATGTACATACATATGTTAGTATGATCATATGCACACAACTCGATACCTAATAATAGAAATATCCAATCAGTTTCATGAAATGAAAATCTGAGAATATTTACTGGAGTTAAAGCATGGACAGGAATACAGACATACAGATAAACCCTATTTATAAACATTTTAAAACTATGTTGGAAAGTGTTAAAAAAAAGCTGAAAGATTGGTCAAAAATTGGTCAGAAAAAAAGTGATGTGGTTTATATTTAAAATGTACACATTCGATTCTATAGAAAAACAACAATATAATTTTTGCATGAAAGCTTACTTAAAAAATGCATATCTGAATTTAGAAATAAAGTGAAAAAGATTCAATAGGATTCAGCGATATGGATGTTCATTTTATGAAAGCTAGTAAAACTCTTATTAGTTTTTGAATCAGAGACATCTGTTACTTAACGATTTTATGCAAGTTGATTTCTAAAAATGTTATTAATCTTACTTAATCATCATGAAAACAGCCATGAGCTGTTGTTGCAGTGGTGGATGTGATCTCAGGTATCACACCTCTCTCATGTCAAAGGGGAAAAAAAATGCAACTTATTTAAGGAAGATTGTAGCATATTTGTGGAATCCACCTTTATCTTCTGCAGCAAGTTGCAGCCCCGGGAGCAGAATTGGTGCAACACAGCGACGCAAGTCGCAGACTATTTTTTTTTTTTTAACTGTTAAAAATTTAGCAAAAATTAAAAAATTTTGGTCCTAAATCCAAAAATTCAGACATAAAATGTATTGTGAATTTCAACAAATAGTCTTCGAAAAAAAAGTCAATTTCGTCATACATCGCGAAAAACATGCTGATTTTGTCCAAAGATCGCGAAAAACACACGAATTTCGTCCAAAGATCGCAAAAAAACGGCAAATTTCGCCAAAAAAATACAAAAAAACAGCAAATTTCATCAAAAAATCCTGAAAAAAACAGAAATTTTTTTCAAAAGATCATGAAAAAACAGCAAATTTCTTCAAAAGATCGCGAAAAAAAAGCAATTTTTGTTAAAAAATCATGAAGAAACTGCAAATTTCTGCAAAAGATCACAATAAATCGGCAAATTTATTCAAAAGATCGCAAAAAAAACAGCAGTTTACATCCAAAGATTGCATTAAAGACGAATCATGTCAAAAAAGCCCGAAAAAATGCAAATTTCATCAAACGATCGCGAAAAATGACATCTTGTCAAAAGATCGAGAAAAACCTACAAATTTTGTCAAAGAGTAGCCCCCTCTTTCGGACAATGTATGATCTTAAAAATTCTGAGAACAAAGGCAATTTCTTTTTTAAAGTATACTTTTCTTTTATGTCTATCACAGATACTTGGGAAGTTTGATTGCATATAATGTAATGCGAGGGATTGGTCTGCAGACTGTTTTTAAGTTTTTACTTGTGTTGCAGACTGCAGAACAAAAATTCTGCTGCCGGGGGTGCAGCTTATTCCAGGCCCTAATTATATCGAATAGGCACGAAAAGCACTTGCTTCCCTCAGAAAATTTTGAAGGGTCCCTAAATTGAGAATCCAGGGAGTCCCAAATTTTATATTGAATTAATTCTATTCCAAAATGCTAAATTCTTTTCAAATTATCAATCTTATATATTAAGAAGTGTTTTAGGAAAATAGCTTAAATAATAAATTCATTCTTTTTGTTATAGATCAAATCCGACCACCCGATTGCAATTCATCAGTTTGTTCATAATCTTAAATGTATGCTTTTTTTGTATGCACTGATTTTAAGTAATACAGAATTTGGGTTGTATGAGTAACATAAAATACTGATAATTTATTGCCAAAATTGAGAGAAATATTTCAAAAGATTGATATTTTATGTTGTACATACAGTCTGAATTAAACTTTTTTTATACAACTTACATTTTTATGCTGAAACCATGAAAATCTGTGCATATTTTTCTTGCTTGTATCCAATTTTTGTTTAAGAGTAATATAAAAAAATAAATAAATGTTTAATAAGACATATGTGAATTCAACTGAGAATTCTACTCTTTGGAATAACATTTGTAATCATTGATAAGTTACTGGGTATGTTGAAATTAGAAAACCCATCTTGAATGAAAGGGGCCCTGACTTGCTTCCCATACCTTCAGAGGTTAATCAGGCCCTGACTTATTCCCCTTTGATTAGTTAATGTTGATAGTGTTATACCATAAGGAACATCCACTACTGTTGTATTGCATCGGCTCCAGTTTAAAAAAATTTATTGGATAAAAATTCATTAAAGTTGTAGCCAGTCAATTTTGAAATTCCCCTAGCTAATGTCTACCAAGATTTTCCGTTTTCTCTGAGATGAATCAGGCAGCCCTAATTGACAGCCAGAATACTTAACAGGCCACTTGACTTTCTTAAAAAGACCCAGATGATAAAGTTAAGTCTATGGGGGCATTATTTTCAAATATCTTGCTCAAATTTTAATATTTTCACAGTTTTTTTTACAATGAAATCAAGTGCCTAAAATAACACCGCCTGAAATGTATTTTCTGAACCTTTCCTTACTTGCTCATGTTGGTTTAGTCATAGATGCCAACTTCTCCGGAAATTCCGGAGTTTCTCCGGAAATTCCGGAGTTTCTCCGGAAAAGTAGGTTAAAATACGGTAGTACGGTAATAAGGTAGAAAATACGGAAATTTGAGGCAAAAAAATCGCAAAATTTTCGATCATTCGCGACAAAAAATAGCTATTTTTTCCGATCAATCTTTCCAAAAAGTCGCGAAATTCTACAATAGGTCGTTGAAATACATCGCAAAAATTGTCCATTAGTCGATAAAACTGCGATTTTCGGCAATTGTTTGTGACAAAAAATGGCAAATTTCGCCAACCAGTCGGTTGAAAAAACTTCCAAATTTTGTCATTAGACTCTGGAAAAAAAAAAAAAAAGGTGAAATTCATTGACCGATTGTAAACAAAATTTCACTCTCTTCAAAAAAGCGAATTTCGGCTGTTTGCCATGGCAAAAGATCGCGGATTTCGTTAATCAGTTGTGAAAAAACATCTCGGAATTCGGAAATCAGCCGCTGATAAAATCACGATATTCGTAAATCATCGACTTTGCGAAAAGTCTCGATTTTCGTCAGTCACTCTTGGCATAACATTGCTTTTGTCAGTTTTTTTTTTTTTCTTGTCAGTTGCATCAAAAGATCGCGATTTTCTCCAGTAATTCCTGACAAAAGATCTCGAATTTTCTCCATTATTCGCGGCAAAATACCGCGATTCTCGCCAGTTATTCGCGACAAAAGACCGCGTTTTCCATCATTCACTCGCGGCAAAAAACCAAGATTATTTATTGTTAGTCACTCACCGAAAAGTAACTCAATTTTCATCAGTCATACAAAACAACAGATATTTTCAGTCTCTGGAAAAGATCACGATTGTCGTCAGTTAGTCTCGGAAAAGATCGCGATTTCCGTTAATCTGTCTCGAGAAAAGATAGCGATTTTTGTCAGTTAGTCTCTGGTTAGGATTGCGATTTTCGTCAGTCACTATCGGGAAAAGATCGCGATTTTCGTCAATCGTTCGCAACAAAAGATCACGATTATCATCAGTGATTCGTGACAAAGGATTTCTATTTTCGTCGGTCAGTGATGACAATACACCGCGATTCTCTATAGTCATTCGCGACAAAAAAAATCTCAATTTTCGTAAATCGCAGTAAAAATCGCGATTTTCGTCAATCATTTGCAGAAAAATATTGCAAATTTTCTCAGTTATTCGCGACAAAAGATCACGATTGTTGTCAGTTAGACTCAGCAAAAGATCGTGATTTTAATTAACCAGTCTTGGGAAAAGATCGTGATTTTAGTTAATCAGTCTCGGAAAAATATCGTGATTTTCGTTAATCAGTCTAGGGAAAAGATCGCGAACTTCGTAAGTCAGTCTCGGGAAGAGATCGCGATTTTCGTCAGTCAGTCTCGGGAAAAGATCGCGATTTTTGTCAATCAGTCTTGGAAAAAGATCGTGATTTTCGTCAGTCAGTCACGGAAAAAGATCGCGATTTTCGTCTGTTAGTCTCGAAAAAAGATCGCGATTTTCGTCAGTCAGTCTTGGGAAAAGATCGCGGGTTTCGTCATTGAGTTTTGAGGGATTTTGTCAGCCAGTCTCTGGCAATGATCGCGATTTCCCTCAGCCAGTCTCTGGCAATGATCGCGATTTTTGTCAGTCAGTCTCTGGAGATAATCGCGATTTTCGTCTGTCAGTTACAGAAAGAAATAATTTTTATTAGCAAGTCTGTTGTGGAGAGAAGATAGTCATGTTATTTCTCAACTGTAGTGTAGAAATCATGGATTTTTTGCCTGTAAGGATTTTAAAAAAAGATATTCCATTTGTATAAATTTATTACAAAAATTTATTTATTAAGTGATGACCTTTATTTTAATTATGGGTGTATGGATGAATATAAAAGCTGTTAGGGATGAGAATTAAGAAAATATTTGTAAAAAATATATAAAAAATAGCTCAAAAAAAATTATGTACAACTCCTGAAATGACTCCTGAAAGGGGACTATTTTAACTCCTGAAATTTAACGAGTTCACTCCTGATAAAGTATTTACAGTGTTGGCATCTATGGTTTAGTCCATATCATGTAATCGAACAGCACACACAGCTATTTTCTTCCGAAAGTCAGTTATCTTTGCTCCACAACTTAAGAGAGATGGCTTTTCTTGAGCAGTATTGCATCATTAAATTCTGTCAATGATTAGGTACCAATGGAGACTTTGAAAATGCTAAGGAAGGTGTACAATGAATTTACTACAGTGAGACTAGAGATGGGAATGCTCGAAAAAACCCAGAAAAGTTGGGGAAAAAAAACAGTTTTTTTTCTGAAGGATTATTTTTCCAAACCAGAAAAATTGAAATTTCATTTGTAAAAAGTAAGAAAATATATTAAATATTTTGCAATAGCCAAATTCTCATATTTTTTGTTTTATTTATTTTTATGTTGAGTGCCCCACATGAAAATTTTAATGTGAGTAATCTGATCCCCCAGCAGAAATCTGTTTGAGAAGGTGTAAAAGGATCCTTCATATTTTTTTCTACATTGATACACAAGACCCTTCACAAAATTTTTCTTAAAAATAGACATTTCAGAAAAAGTTTAATCTCCAAATTGAATCTTTCGCAAATGCAATGATTGAAGAAAAAAAATTTCATGCCATATAGCAGCTGCATCTTATCAAGTTGTGTATATGTATGAATAACCTTATTAAAAGTGTCTAAATATAGTAATAATTTCTAATTTACAAATTCTGATTATATTTTGTACAAGTATATATATAAAAAGTTCACAATTTCACAAAAACAGGATTACATTAAAAAAATCTAGATTTATAATTAAATGCAACTTTTCTTGTTAAAAATGAATTCATATGCAAAATTATTTCAATTATTTGCTGATTAATATAAATGGTAAAATTAAAAATTTAACATAAAATTTGAAGCATGTATTTATTACTTTCATCTATCTTTAG